>ML681984.1:20411916-20477259 GCA_007922195.1 Podocnemis expansa | reverse complement strand
GGTCAAAAAAAAAAAAAAGCTTTAAAACCTAGTCAAGCAAACAAATCATTATAATGTCTTTTTAGCAACACCTCTTTATATATCAATGGTAACAGTGGTTCAAGAAGAATCTTTTTATAGAGAACTGGAAGACTCATATAAATACCAGCTACTGTAAATCACTTAATTCTTAAAATGCACTGAAACTGAACAGGAAGAATAGCAGCCTACATATTTTAAATCTTTATGGTCATAATGATGATGACCCTTTGGCTCCCTTGAAAAGTCAGCATCTTTTCATAAATCTCTAATACAATTATTCTAATAGAGCTTGTAAGATTAAATGAAATTTACAGTTGTCTCATCCAAAAAGAAATATTTCTATTTAAAGGCAATCTAGTCTGCCCACGGGAGAATGATAACAATTCAATACACGACATGGACATTGACTTTTATTGTTCCCCACAGCAGGGGGGACAGTTGTTATATTGAACACTTTCATCACAGTGCAGAAGCTTGACATCGCATCTGACTTTATCACACATTAAAAATGAACAGAAAGATCTTCATTTGATTAAAGTCAAGTACAGCTGCAGCCGCCTAGCATGGAGGCAAATAATTTCCAGGTGAACTGCTGTAGCTAACAACAGAGTTGTTGTTTTGGTGTGGTTGTTTCTTTGTTTTTGTTTTTTTTTCTTCCCCTTAACAACACTTCCATAACATAGCCTAATTATAAGGGTCCCCCCCCCCGTTAAAGAAGTGGTAATTAGCCTGCACTATGATCTCCAGTTTGTATGTGAGGATTTACACTGACTGTCATAAGCTTCTACGATGTACCATTTTTGCATAAGAAACTCAATAACTCTGTAACTACCTAGTAAATGGCTTACAGCATGATTCTTCCATGTCTTTCTCCAGTGTCACTGGAGTTACTCCTGATCTAGAGAAGAGAATATTTTGTCTTATTATTATTGAGAGGCCAATTATTAATTATATTTAAATGATAACAGTATTCCTGTGATAATACCATATATACAATAATATGTAAATGCTTTTGTTTGTAGAATATGTTCATTTTCGTTTCAAAGGGAGGTAATTACAATAGGCAACTGGGAATTCAGAAACCTGAGTTCTGTTCCCAGTACTACTTCTGATACTGTGATGAAGTGGGAAACCCCTCTCAGGCTAGTTCGGGATGTCATGGTCAATCCCAATTTCTCTTCTTTTCTGTTCCTGTATTCTGGTGATGGGACCCGGGTGAGTGATTATTATAAGGATCACTAGAGGGTGGAGGGACTTTTAGGCAGACTTTACCCGGACCCCCCACCAGTCACACAGGTTGTGGCTGGTTAAGACCAAGGGGTGGTGCTCCCTACCCGAGGAAGGGGACAAAGGACTAGGAAAGGGCACTTCCGGAGTGGGGCTCTAAGAGGCAGGATCCCCAGAGCATGAACCCTCCTGTCCTCAGGGTTAGCTTCCATACCCTCGAGTTAATCTGATAGCCTACCATCCTAGCTGTGTGAACTTGAATGCTAATAAATGCTCTGACTTCCGCACTGGCTGACAGTCACTTCTTACTGGAAGGTGGGGTGCAAGCAATGGAGGAGCTTCCTGGGACCCTCCTGGGGGGAGGATCCCACAAGGGAGTTCCAAAACAGAGCAGGGGTTGGACCCTCTGACATTGGATTTGGAAGCTGGCTACATGGTCGCGTGGAGACCTGGGCTCCACCATAGCAAAAGCCTGATCAGCCAAGAGCAGAGAGACCCCCGAAGTGATTCCTGA
The DNA here is from genome assembly GCA_007922195.1 of Podocnemis expansa. Taxonomy (NCBI): domain Eukaryota; kingdom Metazoa; phylum Chordata; order Testudines; family Podocnemididae; genus Podocnemis; species Podocnemis expansa. The sequence continues at coordinate 20,475,497 of ML681984.1, read as the reverse complement.
GGAGGTCTGTCACAGATACATTGCGTGATGTTGGGCAAATCATTTAAGTAAATCCATGCCTCAAGTTCCCCCGTGCATTAAAAAAAGGATGGTAAAGCTCTCTGAGTTCCTGAGATGGAAGTTGTTAGGTACCGTTCTTCACATAATACAATGCATAACTCTTGCTACAGTGAGATTAATATTCACACAGCAATACTGTCATTAACTATTTTCTGCATCATTCCTTTCTCTCTTTTTATAATTCTTTGCCAGAAGTTTGGAAATAGAACAGGCTTGCAAGTGAGTCCTACTCCCACTTAGCCATCTAAATTAAGAGCTCAAGACCCAGCACCTCTTACTGAGAACAAAGCAACTTATTGTGATTCTGAGAGATGGTGGGCCTACACCTGTCCACTGAATACAAGGCAAGCTATAGGGAGTTCAAAGTGATCACTTTCTGTAGGTGCAGGTGTCAAAATCTGACCATTTTCTATAGATGTAGATGTGGTTAGATTGAGCAAGGAGGAAACCAAGGGCACCCCACAGAGAAGGCAGAAGGGATTTAGGCCTCTGTGTGAGTTTAGGCCCTTTCTTCCTCTCATTCTCAGGAGATTAATGGGGTTTGGTGATGACCCGTTCCAGAGGTGAGTCCATAGTCCCCAGACCTCTTCCTCTTTAGTTTTCTCCATCAATTCTCAGAGTGGTACATTTAACAAAATACAGTGTAATAAGTGCAAATGGCCTGATTCTCTGACGCCCTGCACCTTCAGTAGTCATTAGCATGAATGCAAATTCAGTACGATGTGAGTGTCCAGGTGCTATAATTCTGAGAATCAAGCCCAATAGACACCCACTGTTCAATGCCTTCTGTATTACAGTAATGTAGATTTAAAAATTTGGGATTCTATACATTCACCTTGCAGGGTACCATATCCTGAAGGCTCAACAAGCTGATGTGACATAGGTATGAAAAGGCATTTTAATAGGTATTGTCACAATTTGATTTTATAATATGAACATGAGTAAATAATCAAGGAAAAGGTATGTGTAAGGCACAGAAGCTCTAGCAGGCTATTAACTCAAGATAAAATGCACCGCTGTGCAAAAGACTGGCCCAAGACCTATATACCACTTAGAATCACTTAAATCCCACTTACCTCCACTTTCTGCAAAGTGCAGTTCTAATTCAGTCCCAGGAATAGTTGCACATTCACAGAAAGGAATTCTGAAAAAAGAAAGACTTGACAACTATTTGTACAGGGTTTTCAGCAGTCACTCCAATATATACCCTTCTAGGAAGAAAGGTAGGGGCATTACCAATAAAAAAAAAACTATAATAATTTTAATTTAATTGAAATTTTGCACTGTTATTGCTCTGTCCTTTGATAAAGTGTCCTATAAGCTGTGAAAATGCTTCTATAATGCTACATTTCTCTTGTGTACCATTGCTTTGCCACTGACATAATAAACATAGCATTTAAAACATGTTAATGTAAGTAGATTGACTGTGACCTTCTGAATATCTTGTCAACAAAATAAAAATAATAAATCTGCTTCATTGTCATTGGGGTAATATTAAAACAGGTTTATAATCTGACATTTGAAAAATGACAGAGGGGTTGCATCATTATCCTTTCCCAGGGACTTCAAATAAAATACCCTCAGTTTACAAAGCCAACTAACTGCCAGCCCTGCACACAAAAGCTAGGATATGAACATCCTGCTATGTTCCCACTACCTTTTACATCATCACTAGTAATTAAAGGTTACTGCTGTGAGAAGTTGGATGACAGTTCTGTTGAAAAAGAGGCATGAAGTCGTCTAGACACTAGTTCGTCGTTCCACAGCTGCATTGCCTCTACACTGCTAACATGGTCATTTTTTTTTCCTGTAAAGTAAGCAGATCAGATTCAAAGAAAGAAAGAAAGATAGAAAGCTAAATAAAAAGATGCTTATATTTTTTAAAGCACACACATCAATTTTCTATCTGCAAACGCTCTAGGAAATAAATAAAATCCCTAGAAACTGTCTAGTCATTGCTTGCCCCCCCCCCCAAGCCACCATAGTGGATACTAAGAATCTGTGAACAATAAAATAAGTAAAGGGTTAGACAAACTGACCTCCTATCTGTAACAATGTTGATTCAACTTGTTGACAATGTCTGAGCTTCCAAGAAACAATTTTCACACTTTTTGAATTTCTAGTAGAAAGAGGGAGTGGTATCAGCACAGTAGCTAAATTATGTTCAGGACTTTATGACACTAAATGTTTTCAGATCTTTTAGCGTATAAAAAAGTGTATGTTATTTATACAATAAGTCCCCAGTCACCATGACAAAGTGAACTGAAGAAAATAAAATCTTTGAAAAAATATATTCTTTAACCAAGGCCATGAGAAAATATCACAGTGTAGCTCTCAGCATAACTGCTTTCAAATAAATTCTACCTTAGCTTTCATTCTCAATGCAAAGAGTTGATGCTTGGAGACTTTTTATTTTTCATAATTCTTTATAAACTGTTCATATTTTATTTTTCTTGGTTTAAATAAAACTAGTTCCTGACCTAGAATCATAAATAGTGAAAAGTTTGGAAATGATGTTCCATATTTCAGTGCATGGGGATATCACTGTATACACAACTAAAAACTATCATAAACACTGTGGTTAAGTAAAAATCAAGCAGTTGTATTACCAGATCACCAAATCTAGAATCTCAGATCAACCTCTCTTCTCATTTTGAATTTTGGAGAAGGGAGACTCTGGCCCAATCTAGACTGCCACGTTGGGATGACAGGAGATACACAATCTACATGCTGTAGAATCCATATCTCTTGTTGACTTACATACACTCCCATACTGTGGCATTTCCACACAGCAGTGCCAATGGGAAATGCTGTCCATCGGACGCAGAATTACTCTTTGGGGACAGGAGGGATGAAGTTACTGTGTTAAAGGGAGAGTACTTCTAGGATCAATTGAGTGGGTCTCAATGGCTGTTCAGGCGATCCTACTAAATCAATCTGTGCAGATCAATGCAGCAATCTCAGTGTAGACATGGCTTCAGCCTATGGCTGCATTGGTCCATTGTTCTGAGTACGCGGGAATTGAACAGCAGTGCTCAAAGTGTTGTCTTTCAATTTCCCCATGTGGATACTGCAGGCATGAAAAAAAAGTTAAGTAAAAAGAAGTTTTTAGTTCTTGTTTAGCCCTCTTCAAGTAGGACTACGTTCTTATGAACTAGGAACCTTTTAGTTTGTGCCCACAGTATCCATACTTGGAAGTATCAGTGCAACATTTTGGTGATTTCTGCTATTCAAATTCAAATATTGAAAACACAGCCTGATAAAAACAAACCTTAGACCCAGTCTTTAGAACCAAACCTAAATTGAATGCAAAAAAAAAAAAAAAAAAAAAAAAGGCTTATATTCTGTTTCTGTTTCAAACACAGTCAAAATCTTGTGTGATGTCTGACTATAATGGTAAAAACCCTATAATTAGAGGTCTGAAGATTTTGAATTGGACAAATCTAATCAATCAATCAATCAATCAATCATCTTGAGCCCTAGCTCTCAATTGGTTCTGAATCCTAGTCTGAATCAAATGTGAATTTGAACACCAGCTCCTTGGTCCATCTTCAGCAGATATTAATGATGAGAAAGTGAAATGGATATTTTGTAACCCTCATTCTTTTTATCCTTCTTTAGCTCCAGAATGTTTTCCTGAAGGACACCAAATTCTGCACAATCCCTACCGCAGCACCAGTTTCGATTCATTGGAATTACAGCAAACAGCAATTCAGGACCTGGTTTGTGATCACTCATTGCCGCAAGGGTGGTATCGTTTCATGATCAACAACAGGCCAGCAGAAATGCCAACAAAATGTATAGAAGTTAGTAAAAATTAAGAACTAAACATAAATGTTACATTAATAAGTTCAGTAGATGCAACAACTTCTTTCTGTTTCACTTATAAAATCCAGGGTTGCCAGTTTTGGCTGGAAGTATTCCTAGAGGTTTCATTACAAGACCTATATTTAATTAATCTTTAATTTCTGGCAATTCAAGAACAATGAGCCAGAGGGTTGGCAAACCCAATAAAACCCCCCTGACTTTAATAGTAGATAACTGACAGGTTATAATGGAGTTTCCAAAGGGATAGCTGTGTTAGTCTAGTCCAGCAAAAAAAAGAAGGAATCGTGTGGCACTTAAAGACTAACAGATTTATTTTTCGCATGAGCTTTCATGGGAGAAAATCCCACTTCATCAGGTGCTTTGAGCTCATGCGAAAAATAAATCTGTTAGTCTTTAAGTGCCATATGATTCCTTGGTTTTTTTTTTTTGTTTGTTTGTTTTGTTTTGTTTTTTGTTTTGTTTTTATAATGGAGTTGCTTGGATCTAACAGAATGATTTTGCTCACATGATGTGTTCATAATTTTCCCCATAGTATACTCAGTCAATTACAAGTAATTCTGGTATCCACACTACTGGAATGAATTTGAGGGCATGATTCTGTTCCCACATATACAAGCGTAAATCAAGAGTAACTCCACATGAAGTCAATGGAGTTATATCAATGTAAATGATAAATGACAGGGAGGAGAAATAAGAAGCAAGTGTTTTAAAATTAATATTATTGTCATGGTGCACTAGTTAGTTTCCGGAGCAGGCTAGTTGCTTCATAGGAAAAGAGCTCATTGTTTCATATGTGATTCTGTAGAAAAGGACAGGAAAATTGTTATGTTTTTTCAGGTGGTGTAAATATGTACAATATTGAAATCTAGAAAACAGAGTGTATGGGCCAAATTCAAATGTTCTGTACAATGGGTGCTTTCATAAATTATCTCCATTCAATCACCTTCAAATTATCAAATACCAATAGTCTATTGAGAAACATTTTATGAGGTTAGAATAATTTCCAATTCATTATCAAACCAAGAGTCTATTCTATACAAGAATAGATGAATTAATGATTGCAAAGCTCTTTGAATATGGAAAAGCTCATAATAAAGACCTTTTTAAAAATATTACTATAAGCCAAGCTACGTACAGAACACTTATGAAGTTAGAAAACTACATTTCACATTCAGAACAAATTCAACAGCTAACTAAGCATGATTAGTCAGGATAAAGAAAAGTGATTTCCATAATCTGACACTTTATAGAACGTTAAATCATACTTGTGGCTTTTATGAGGTTCCAAAAGGTACACAAACTATATAACTTTATGCATAAAATGCACATTCAGTCCATCATGAAAGAAAATATTCAAAAGGTTGGATTTATCCAAGTTGTTCTGTCTATGTGAAAATTATTCTGCAAAATTCAACATGTCATTACAATTCAGTAATTTTCAGTATTTGGTAATGCTCATCGGTGTGATATACTTTTAACAATACCTCATTAGGTTCTTCAACCTTCCTTCTATCAAATCCTTTATTCAAGTCTGTGTGGTTTTAATCACTAGTTTAGTTTCATATGGCTTGTAACAATTCTTACCATTGGCTTCTTAAGTCTTATCTGAGTGACAGCAAATACCTGTTTTACCCAGCTGAGGAAGAATTATACCAGTTATAGGTCACCACTGCAGGAACGTGCTTCTTTTAGATCTTCACCTTGTAATTCTTCTTCTCCACATTCTCTCTGTTCCACTTAGTTAAAACCACAATTTAATTTTGGTTTTCCATTTAATTTGAGCAGAACCTCTGAAACAAAATAATTTGTATCAACAGCTTGGTTGCCACCCATTAATAAGTAGTTATTGGATATTTCAATCACTGACTGTAGTGAGCTGATTTTAATTAACAAGGCAGGGACAAAATTCTAAACAGATAGAAGGGGAAAAAGTTCAGATATGAACCATGGTATAAGGAAAGATTGCTAGAGAGCTAACAGCATTCTGACATTCTTGCTGACATCATAGGGACTGCTATGTACTATGTAAATATGATATGCATCAAGGTGTTATCAAGTGGATAGAATTAACTATTTGTCAATGTATACAATGAGGTCACTAATTCAAAGCTATATTAGGCATGAATTCAGGTTTTATCTCATGCAGTTCAATTGAACTCAAATGGGATTTAAACTACAAGAAAGAAATCAAGGCCCTGCCTCATTAAAGCATTTAAGCATATGAGAACAATGGTCCCACTGGTGAACCTGGAGTTATCATTTAGGTGCAAAATGGGAGCCTGAGCTCTTTTAAAAATCTAGCTATTCATTGAGGTGCCAAAATAGAAGGTGTTTCTTAAGCTCTCTTGAAATCCTTATTCTGAAACTCTCCATAACATTAACTTAGGTGTAAAACAAACAAGCAAACCATGAGTCCTTTGGCATGTTAAAGACTAACACATTTATTTGGGTGTAAACTTTCAGGGTTAGAACCCACTTTCTCAGATGGATGGAGCGGAAATAGCAGTTTGCCATGTATATATACAAACACAAAGAAGGGTGAACGAGGTCAGTTCTAACAGTGTGGATATGGCCCATTCACGACAGTTGATGAGAAGGTGAGAACATTTAAAGAGGGAAAATTACATTTCATAGTGAGCTAGCCACTCCCAGTCCCTATTCAAACTCAGTCTGAGAGTGTCAAGTTTGCATATGAATTCCAGTTCTGCTATTTCCCACTGAAGACTTTTTTTTTTTTGTGAAGTATGGTAATTTTCAAGTTTGCTATTAAGTGTCCAAAGAGATTGAAGGGCTCTCCTACTGGTTTTTGAATGTTACCTTTCTTGATATCTGATCTGTGTCCAGTTATTCTTTTGAGTAGAGACAGCCTGTTTTAGCCAATGTATATAGCTAATGCATTGGCCAAACTAGACTGTCTCTATGCAGTGATGCTTCTTAGATGATGGCAGCATATTCAGTATCTCCTATCACTGTTTTCCAACGGTTCATCTTTGGGCTTCCTCACTTTCTCATTTCGGTGAGTCCAATGCTTGCTCAGTACGTCTCCCATATGATACAGATGTTCCAAACACCTCAGCACACTGGTCTTGGAGCCACCTAAGCTAGCTAATAAGCAGGTGCCAAGACTGTGAGGGTTGCACCCTACACGCTGTCCCTCTCAGGGAGATAAGCACCTATCAGGGGTGGTTTAAGAGGGTATTTGGTCCTGCCATCAGTGTAGAGGACTGGACCTATCATGGTCCCTTTCGGTTTCTGATTCTATAAGGACCTAAGTACAAGCTGGAGTGAGGTACTTAAACTGTCTTGGGGGGTGGGGTGGGGGGCCGTACATACCTAACTCTGCACAAATCAGTAGCCAAGTAGGGAGAAGGACGAGGCCTCCCTTGTGTTGCAGGATTGGGGCCCAAGGCTGTTATACCCAGATCTGCAAAAGGAGTTAGATGTCTAACTCCTACTTTAGGCACAAAGTCTAACATTTAGGCACCAATGTGATCTTCAAAACCCCCATTCAGCAGCTGCCTGATTCTGAAGAAGTCTAAAGCACATACATTTCTGCCACTAGGCATGAACACTGATAGCAAGTATCTATATCACACCTAAGCCTGACAGCTTCCTCAGATTAGGCATTCCCTTCCTACCTTTCTTGTTGGGCCTTGGCTGGTAGGCATTCCTAGAGCACATCTGATACCATACAAAATAGCTGGGAGTGAGGAAAAGAAGGAAGAGGGAGCAGCCAGGCTTGTAACCTTTAGTTCAGTGGTTAGAGTACTCAATCAATAGGTGGGAGGCCAAGGTTCAATCCTCTATGCCCTGTTTGATGAGATGGGCTTTGAACTTAGATCTTTCATCTCTCAGGACAAGTGAGCTACCTGCCTGGACTATTCTGGTATGGGAATCTCACTTATTGAAGGAGTGCCATTTTTGCCATTATTGAAGGAGTACAAATAACTAAATATTCACTGGACTAGAGAATGAGTGAGAACGGTCAGCCAACCCTTACCTAGTTTGAGGATCACAGTGGGGCTTAGGCATGAGATAGATGTTTACACCCTAGACTGAGGCAGTGTGCACCTGTCCAGAAGCAGAAACTTGTGTGTGTAGGGGAATTTTACAGTGAAAATGTAGGTGCCCCTGGAGTTAGGCAGCAGCTGGACATGGTTTTGAGGATTGCAGTGGTATTTAAATTTTGGACTTGGGCACCTAAAGTTGGAGTATGGTGTAACTCAGGGTCTTACTCTGCCATATATATGATCCAATCACAGTTTTCTACAGTCTGCCTTTGATCAGGTATGAAATAAATCTATGGTTTCATCCCAGTTCTCAATTTTTACACATTACAAAACCAGAAATCATTTAGCTGAAGTGGGTTTGACTGACAATCTGCACTCAGAGAAGCCCATGGGTGTTGCAAGACAGAATTGTATTATACGGAAAAGGTTACCCACATGTGTTAGTATTAAAGCTCCTTCCTGAGCATTAAATTCACTCAAAAAATTACAGCAAAGAGAAAGACAAAAGGCAGCTATTTTCTAATTTTGGTGTTTGACCTTCCTACAAATGAGTTGTGGGGAGAGACTCTTTTCTATATGGATCACCTTTCATCTTTGTTTTTTAATTTTTAATTTTAAATTATAGCATGCACACATACATATGTGCCTTTCCCCCAACACCATTAATAAACAGAATGATACAGAAAATCAAGAGGGTCAAAGCCAGGATGATCATACATATAACTCTTATAACCATACTTATCTATGTTGCTCCCATCACTTCAACATCCGAATGCCTCATTCGTGAATTTTTATCCTTTTAATGCCAGTAGAAGGTTGGGAAGTACCGTTATCCCCATTTACAGACAAGGAACCAAAGCACTGGCAAATTAAATGACTTGCCCAAAGTCAGGTGACCGAGAAACTGAGGCAATCCAGTACATTAACTTCCAGAGCGGAGCAACAGTGCCATGCTGTGGTCAGTCTGTGTAGAAGTGAATGCATATGTCAGATCTTTAAATAATTAATTCTTGTATGCTTAAACAGAAGAAGATACGCTATGGAAAATCACTAGAATCTGGCCCATACTTACTATACTATATGTATGTATTACTATCACTGGACACCTCAATATTTATCTGAGTTAAATTTTGTAAATTATCATAAAACATAAGCACAGTACATAAACTGTAGCAATGCTGTTGCTTATATTAACCCTACAGGATCAGTAGCACCAGTGCTGTGAACATTTTCTGTAGTAGCATCCTTCTTATCCTACATATAGTACTCATTATTTGACAAGTTAGAGTAAGTGCAAATGAGACATGTTAGTTGGATCATGAGTCTTTCTCAGGGGATGAATGAGGATCCTGGTGATGGACTCCTAATAGGTCATGTGGCTGCTGTGCAGGTAAAACCAAATATGAGGAGGAGAGAAAACTGATGCTTTGTTTGCTATTCCCAAATTGCACTCCACTATTTGTAGGTTTACAGATTCAAGTTTATTCTTCTTGCACTTAATTTTACAGTGGGATGCAGTTCATTGTCCATGCCCTTGCACTGTAGCTGAAAACACTTTACTATAAGGTCAGAGTTTGTCACAGAAATGTTTCCTGAGACAGAGACTTCAGGCTCATATTGGCACTTCACACTTCTTACGTAACACCTTTTATTCAGGGTCTCAAATAGCTTTACAATATTCTTTAAACTTCATAATATGCTAATTTTTACACTATACTTACCTCTCTAATCTCAGCACTTGAGAGATAAAAAAAGAATTACTTCAAGTTTAAAGTTCCAAAGGGGTAGCCGTGGTAGTCCCATTCAGTAAGATCCCCCATCTTGAAAGCATCTGATGAAGTGGGATTTTCTCTCAAAAAGCTCATGAGATAAATACATTTGTTAGTCTTTAAAAGTGCAACAGGACACCTTGTTTGTTTCAATTTTAAACTTAAGCAAAGAAAAACTAAAGGTCCAGTGCCTCCACTTTTCATCACATTAGTAACATGATTGAAGTCAATGGTGAACTTGCATGAGTAAGAAAAAGATCAAGACCTAAGACACAGATCCTCAAGGTATTTATGTGCCTAAGTGCCTCACCAAGGTCATAAAGCACATATGATATAGGGAAAGTTATTGAGCTCCAGTCATCTGCCCTTTTTCTTGAATTATTTCTCCTTTCTTTGTTGCAGTGGACATCTGATTTCTCCCCTGAATCTTAATGTTTAAGTTGATCATTTATTGCTCTTGGTCATTAGCATTACCTGCTCAGAAATATATAATAAAATTAAAGTAATTTTACACTAAATATTACCATTTAAGTCATCAGCTCACCAGACTTTCTTATTATCTGTATTTTGTACACTACAGAAAACACTGCTGGAACTTAACAAGCAAATTAATAAATGAGAAATTAAATTTAAAAAATAGTGTGCTAACTCCAAGTGAAAACATTTTTAACATCTCTTCCACTTCTTCCTCTGTATATTGTCTTAACTTTATGTCTTGAGTGGGCAAGCTGCTTCCTAGTGTTGTCCTCCTGAACCTGTAAGCCCCACTGAATTCAGTGGGGATCTTCACAGAATCATAGACAAATAGCTTTACAATAGAATCATAGATTAAGGTGGGAAGGGAACTCAGGAGGTCATCTAGTCTGACCCCTTGGTCAAAGCAAGACCAACCCCAACTTATACATGGGCACAGGAGCAGGAGTGACGCTGCCCCAGAGAAAGACCAACACCAGCCTGGTCCTGGATCCCCAGATCTCCGGCCAGGGCCGGGGCTAGGTAAGGTAGCTGCCATTAGTGATGGCCAGGCCCCAGATCCCCGGCTTGGGCTGCGAAAAGATTGGGCTGCCACTGCCACAGTGTTCTCAGGACACTGGCACTGGGACTCAGGGCACATCCATCCCCTGCCCTCAGTGTCTGGTGCCAGTAATACCCATGCATAGGAGTTTGCTGATTTGAAGAATCAGAGACACTAGGCTGTAAACTCCTCAGCGCATGGCTTCTATATGTCTGTAAAACACTGTGGTCACTTATTGCATTAAACATCACTATAAAAAAAAGAGTACATTTCTAAAGCATGGTAATAATAATCAGAACCAGAGGAAAATTAGACCATGCCATATAATAGGCCATTCTTTTCCCCCAAATTTTTTCTTCCAACACTCAAAAACCTGTTTCTCCTGACTATGTCTTCTTCTTAGCTGTGTGACTGCCAGCAAAAATTCAACTGGCTGAAATACATTGAAGTTCCAAAGGGTTAGCCATGTTAGTCTAGTCCAACAAAACAAACAAGGAGTCCGGTGGCACTTTTAAAGACTAACACATTTATTAATCGCATAAGCTTCGTGGGAGAAAATCCCAGTTCATAAGATGCTTTGAAGAATGCACCGAAGTGAGTCTAATTTATCCTTTGACCTCAGAGCTCATCATGTTGTCATGCGTAAGTTCCATTTTTGCTACAGATGCGCCATTTTTGCTTAAGCAGGAGTGGAAAATCTGCAGCAATGAAAAATGACTTTCTAAAAAACCATTTTTCAGCCCTTATAGAAAGCTCCAAATCACCAGTTTCACTTAACATGGACCTGCATAAAACCCTCAGACTAAGGTAGAATTTTTCACCATTACTTGTGAAATACAAAATAAAGAGAAACTCTCAAATGCACAGAATATAACAGAACAACTCTAAAAAAAAAATCCATTTCATAATATTTCAAACATCTAGAATACCAAGATCTTCAAATTCAAACTTTAAGATCTTGCTGTGCTGACAGGCTAAGACAATGATAGCTTTGACTGTCAGCTCACTGGATTGCTTAAGGTAGGCAAACTGCGACTTGGTTAATACTGGACAGGAGAATCTTACAAAAAAAAAAGATTCAGCTGGGTGTAATATGGTATTCTGTATATGCCACTTTTCATTCTGAGTCATCACCAAGCCAATGTCCTCACATAATATCCTTTTGATGAGATATAAAATTGAGTTCTTGACCTCTTCTCATTAGAGAACTCATGACATTTTTTGCTAGTGTACCAACATTGAACCCAATGTCCCAGGAAATGCAAATATATGTGATTATATCCTGCTTACCTAAATTGCCTCTTCTGTTTCAATGTGACAGCATTTTCTTTTCTTCCAATCCAAAATCATTGTGTAATACCACTTTGAACAGTTAAAACAACTGCCATACTCTACCTCCAAAATAGACAAAACAAATTTTATTTAAACACAGTTCTAATCACCTGCATGTATAACTTGCAAGTAAAGGGGAATTTCCTTGACCTCCTGGTAAAGAAAAAAAGAGCACACTCCCTCTGAGAGTCAATAACATTTAAATGATCATGACTGTATAGTTTGTGGGTCTTTGGGATAAAGAGTGGCATAAAAATGGAAGCTATTAGAAAGTGCAATCATCAGTGTGGTACAGCTGGCACCTAGATTTTATGGTGAGAGATGCATTAAAAATGAATCAATTAGACAGACAGTACATGAACTTCATGTCTTCCTAGGAATTTGGAACTTGTCTTCAGGTCTTGTGAGGAATTTCTAGATCTTTGACCGAGTTGAAACACTTGGACTGTCTTCTGTCTTTGTCATTTTTAATTCATATGAAGACTCACCAACAGGGGGTATTAAAATATAGTCCCAGCTACAGATCTCTTCATATCTTTGTTTTCAGAATTCACACAGTTTTCAAAACAGGGTCACATCCAGAATCCAAACAACTGGGTATTAACCCTCTTGAGGGCTTTTCATTTCTTACCAGCTGGGAGTGGGGAGGTCTCCACTTACGTTTAGGATCCTTCTGGCTATTATAGAACAGCCCACACCAGGGCATCCCTGACTCTAGTTCTCTTTTATCTGCCTCCTTCTGCTTAGGAGGAAAGAAGTCTTATGGCCAGCTTTCTCTAGGTCACATGTTCGCTCCGTCTTGCGCCGGTCAATACAGCTCCTGTTGAAGCATAACAGACATACTGGAATGCATACACCTCCTGCCCTCCCAAGGTTTAGTGCTCTATTACAACATATCTTCCTGATCACTCCATCAATCATCTGTTAATAGGTGTACTTAAACAGATGTGTAACAAATCAAAGCTTCAAAGAGAACCTGCAGAATTGGAATTCATGTGCAGATGTGACGCCATCAATTTAGGGTTAAATAGAGACTGTGCCCCCCCCCCCACAAAGGGTAATTTTGCTTTTCTTTTTCCCTCATCTCCCTCCTCTATGCTGTTGTCCACTGTTCTAATCTAAACAACTGCATTAATTTGCTATAACAGTATTACCTGACCCTATGACTTATGCGCCCCTGCATTTATTTTCTTCCCATTCATCTGTACTTCTCCATCTTCAAAGGTCTGACAAAATGGGATTTTCTCCCATGAAAGTTCATGTGATAAATAAATGTATTAGCCTTTAAAAGTGCCACTAGACTCCTCATTTGTTTAGCAGACCAAAGAACACAGTTCTCTGACTCCATTTAAAGTACCACCAGTCTCTTTCAAATAAGCATACTACAGGACTGTGTGGCTGTCCTTCTCCAGAAATCTCAGGGGGAGATCACACACCCCTGCCATGCACTTATAAAAGGCAACTGAAATGGGGAGTTAGCCATCTCTAGAGCTTCAGCCTTCAAGACCAGGCTGAATGATAAACAGTGTAGGAGGCTCAAACCCTCAGGCAGGGCAAAACACCAAAAAGTCTAGGGTAGAGGTCTACAAAGTGTGGGGTACGTGGGGACACAGAGGAATGTTGCAGGGAGCACAACCAATGTTCCCTGTAAGCTGCGCTGGTGGGCGGGGGCGCAGTGGCCACCACTCACCTGCGCAGGTAGCACGTCGGACAGCACAGGGCAGGCAGCCATGCCTCTCCCCAGGCCAGAGGAGCCCTGTGTAGCAGTGCCGTCTCAGCTCGGGCAGCAGCTCAGGCTCATGCAGAGGCTGCCTGTCGGGAGCAGTGAGAGCTGACGGCCCTTTCCCCATTCTGCACATAGCCAGGGAAGGAGCAGAGGTGGAGGGAAATTTAAATCTCTCCCTCTCCTCTGCACCAGGCTGCTTGTGCAGAGATGATGGCATCTCTGGGGCCTGTGTGGGCCCCAGCAGGTAAGCAGCCCTGAACCTGGGCAAGAGGGGGTGTTCCCCACACCAAGTGGGTTTCAGGTCCAGGATTCCGGTAGCAACAACCACCGAGATGCATATAGCAGGAAATAAGGTGTTTTTTTAACTAACAGATTACTTAACTAAATATCCAGATAAAAGTGATATACCCAGAGTTAAACATAAAGCAATATAGACAGGCTTACAACCCAATCAGCAGTCGGGGACCCCACTTCACGACCACAGCCTTCAGCAGGGGAGTGATGTCCTCCGAGGCACCCTTCAAGGTCCTACAGGGAAGTCCAGTGAAGTCAAGGAAACAAGCTATTGTTATAGCCCATTATTTACAGGGAGGGGTGATCAGGCCCTCTCCTGGTCACCTAGACTGTCTGTTGGGCTATTGATTCCCACCAACTTTATCCTCCAATCTAACACCTAGATAACTACTTGTTTACTACGTAGTCTAGCAAAATGGAAATGTGTTTAGGGGAGGGAGCCTCCATTGCCCACTATTATTATACTGTCACAAAGTCTTCCATTTGTCCTACGTGGGGTGGGGGTGAGGGCTGACAGATGGGCAGGGGTAAGTCATGGGGCTCCCAGAGGCAGCCATGTAGTGGCCACAGGGACGCAGGGCTCTCTGTAGGGGCAGGGGATGGGAGCTGGGCTGCAGGCAAAGGAGGCCAGAGCCAGGCTGGAGCTGGAGGAGGGTACTTAGCTGGAAAGACCTAAGCAAAATTGTATTGAACCGTTTAGCATCTCTATCAAGGGTGAATGCTTTGCTTTTCACTTGCTAAAAGGCTTGAATATACAAAAGCTCCTGAAAGAAAAGCGATACTTTAAAATAAGCAAAAACAAGTTGGGTTAATTTCAGATTCATTTTCTTTTCTGTGAGAGATTCTAATGCAATCAGTTTGTCAAGGTGGGGCTTTACAATGTAACTTTGTATAGATTCCTGTGGTGGAAGGAAACAAATCCTAATGATTAGGAAAATGAAATGAACAACTGAAAGAATAAAAAGTCATTTAAGGCAGAAGGAAAATAATATTGCCACTAGTGCAATAATTTTTTTAAAAAGTTTGTATTTCTATTTCCCCAAGAATTTGTTAGAAAAATAATCATTTTCTTTCACAAATCCATATATTCTCTTGGTTCTTGCAGCTTTGATTAGGTTTGGTTTAACTGTGAAAAATTAAAAATTATTAAACTACCTTTATTATATCCTACTACCAGACACATAAATCTCAATTGTACCTCATTTTGCTTCTTTTAGTTCTGAGAGTATTTACATTCCAGGCATACTAATTATAGCCTCCCTTTTATTGTTGTAAATTATTTGGATTAAAAAAAACCCCATAAACTCCAAAACTGAGATGTTAGAGACACTTTATATTAAAGGAAGATACTCACAATGTTTAAAGTTTCCTGTATGCCTAATTAATTTTTTGCCGTTCACTTAGGGGATTGTTGTCCCATATTTAGCTTTTGAGAGGTATGATTGGGCATGATAATTTAACAGACTCTAACCTAGCTCTGTCTGATGCAAATTCTTTAGGCACAAATAATGTCCCTGGTTACAGAGATGTGATGCTGTGAGAAACTGTCTTGTTTTCTGCTGTTGCCACAAGTTTTGAATTTCTCAGATAACTTTACTTAAGGTGTTGCCCTGAGGGAATCTGGGAAGCGGTTGCTACCTAGTGATTGTGATTTGCAACGCATGGTAACTTAATATGATTACTGAGGGCAGAATAGGTGTATTTTTAAGGTTGATAGCTAGATATTAAATACAATCCCCTCAACATGTCAGTCTCATGATCAAATCTGAAGCTACCTCCTTAACTTCAATCTACGTTTTGGACATTTAGGGCCTGATCCACTTTGAACCCCTTTTACCCCAGTTGGGCAGCATAACAGGGACTTAAATTCCAAAGGGGCAGCTGTGTTAGTCTACTAAAGCAAAAAAAAGCAAGGAGTCTTGTGGCACTTAAAGACTAACAGATTTATTTATCGCATGAGCTTTTGTGGGAGAATATCCCACTTCGTCAGATGCTTTGAAGAGGGAGAGCTTACCAAATAGGATGAAAACAAATGTAGAGGAGTGTAAGACATGGGATCAGATCATACTGCGACAGCAAATCAGACAAGACTTAAATGAAACCCATTGTAAGGCCCTTTTGCACTGCCAGAGTGTCAAAAGAAGCTTCAGTGGAATTAAGAATCTAGCCCTCCATTTGTGTTTTCTCTTAGTTTATTATACCCCATCCATTTAAAGGGGCTTGATCATTGATTCCAGAAATTTGAGGTTAAATTTTAAGCTAAAGGCTGATACACTACAAATGTTCTTAGACATTGTCACTAATACACTGACAGATGATAAGTTCACATTCCTGGTCCAGTTGGTTGATGTATGTGGTACATTTCAAGCATCTAGCACAGATGTTGAGTGAGGCTTCAGTCTAATGAGTAATATAAAGACATAGTCTTTAACAGGTTGGAAGTTTCTCATTGAGAGATGATAATGCACATCAAATCATACCTAACTGCTGGATTCAAAGTTAACCTTGACTCTATATATGTAAAAACAAGGAGTCAGGTGGCACTTAAAGACTAACAGATTTATTTTTTCCATGAGTTTTTGTGGGAGAAAATCCCACTTTGTCTATATATGTATTCTGGAAATCTGACAAAGACAGGCAACAAAAACTGAGCGGTGTAGATGATGGTAGAGGCTAGATAGGCAGCAAGTGTCATTGTCTCACATTTGTTTAGTAAATTAATAAAACTACAGTACTTCAATTTAATATTTTTACTGAAGTTTGAATGAAAAGACATCTATGAATTTCTTTTGAATTAAGGCACTTAGGCATGCTGATACTTTCAGCACCAAAAAACTGGTGCCCAGGCCTAATAAACTGCTGCTCAGCAAATACCATAACTTGCTCAGCTGCATTATCAGCTTAGAGGGAACATTGTGACAAGACCCTTGCCTTTCTGAGGCTAGGGAACCCTGTCACAGCTTCCAGCCCCAACTGCGGTCCTACTCCCAACCCCAGGTGGGGAACAGCACAGACCGGAATGAGGAAGGGCATAGGAAGTTTTGGGACCATTGGTCTAGGTGCTTATGCTTTCAGTCTAGGGGTCTCAGGCACTCAGACAGGACAAAGCACAAACTGGACACCCTGACATCTTGAATCTGGACAATTGCAGACACATGCAGGCCTTTTGAACTAAGGTGGGGAGGCTGTCACCCCCAAATGGAGTTGGCGGGGGGGGGGGGTAAAGGATCCAGGCCCACCTCACTCCACCTGGCACCAGCCTGGGGCCCTAACAGTTGCAGAGGGCTCTGCCACTGGGTCAGCAGGGATTGCACTGAAACACACTGATCAACTTTCTGGCCACACAACTGGACTAGTGTCTGATTCCCTGGGCTACTCTTTATACTCAACTGATTGGGTACCTGGATCTCAGAGTTATCCTCTGTGAGTCCTCAGTACTGTAGAGGTCCTCTTCAAACTCCTGCTTTAGCAGTGGGAGGGAGATGTCTGTTTCCCTTAGCAGCTCTATCCCAACTGAACTGCAGAACCTGCCTTTTATGCTTCCTGTCCTGTACTTCTGCTTCTGGTCGGGCGGGCATAGCCATCCTGGCTCCATCCACTGTGGGGGGGGGAGCAGTGGTCTTTTCCCCATCAAACTCAGCAGGGCCACACTCCCTTGTTATGCCTACATAGAAATACTTTGATAAATGCATAGGTAACTGTGATGAAGCTTACTAGAGACAAGGTGGCTAAGGTAATATCTTTTATTGGATGAACTTCTAGCAATGAGAGAAACAAGTATCTGAGCAACACAGAGCTCTTCTGAAGAAGGAAAAGCTTGAAAATGTCTTCCTTACACCAACTTTGGTCCAATAATATCTAATATCTGGGACAGACACAGCTACACAAACATTGGATGCAACAGGTGGAGCCCATGGACTGTCATGGGCTTTAGGAATGATCTCTGTCTGAGCTCACCTTCTAATGAAATGCAAATTTGAGTCCCAATTTTTAGTGAACCTCATTTGAGTGATCTGATAATCCTGTTTTTTAAATCATTATTAACAATTAACACAAGCAGTGAAAGAATATATGGTAGGTTTCCATAAAAAAAATTATTGCTTTTATGTTTATCCTCAGATGAATAAATGTGGCACCCAAGCTCCAGTATGGCTTTCCCTAAAATCTGAATCCCTCCCACTTGCTGGGGAAAGAAAGCAGCTAATGGCGTGTGCTACCTGGCAATTCTTCTCTGGAAGCACCAAAGACTGCTGTTTGTTCCAGATACCGATTTCAGTTAGAAACTGTGGAGAATTCTTTGTTTACCTTTTGCGACCTACTCAAGGATGCATGGGCTATTGTGCAGAAGGTACATTTAATAAAGTATGCATTTATCAATAAGATTGTATGTGCTCTTTTGCTATATGTTCAAAGGTCCTGGTGTTGTAATACACATCTTAGTGACCTTGCAGTTCAAGCTTTGCTCCTACTAAGATGCAGACTGTGTAGCAAATAAATCCATAGCACTCCAAGGTGTTCCTGAGGAATAGCTATTATTATCAATGCTCAGTTTAATCTGGTGTGTATTACTGAGTATATTTAGCTTGCTTACAGTTCACATGCAACCTTTACTACTGTCTGTCTCTTTCTTTTGGCTTGAATTTGTGAAACTAGCTAATTTAAGCATTTTTTTCTTCCCCTTTGGCTTTTGGTTTTTTGCAGATACTGTGTCTAAGACTTGCTCTTATCTGAAATAATCCAGTATTCCAAAAAGGTCTGGAGCCATGAAAAGAAAACAAAAATCTGATAACAGCTTTTCATGACATTTATGTAATTACTCCAGTCAGAAATAATTTCCAGCCTACTACAAGAGCTTTAACCTCTTCTCTGTAGCTAGGAAACAAAGGAATAGCAGAAAGCAATTGTTCACTCACCTACACCTTCTGAACTTGAATGTTCGGGTGCATATAGATTCAGACAGGAATGATTCTCCTTCCTCAGAGGAAAAACATACTTTTATACTTTCATTTCAGCATTTTTAAATATTACCTTTCATGAAAATGACGCTAGGAAATTAGGGTTCCAATCTTTCAGTTATGTATAATATAAACTAACAGATCTGACCTTTTTTCTCCTCAATGATGAAAATACTTTTTATGATGAAAACATTCCATAGTGAATTTTCTGAATGAAATAAAAAATATGGTATCAGTTAGGAAAAAAAAATCAATATAAAATTTCAAATTCTCATGTTTTTTCTTTTTCCAACTTTTTTAGAGAGAGAATGCAGAGGGAAACTGTTTATTATTTTGACTTTGTTCTAACTGTTTCTAGTCATGAGACAGTAATTTCATTTTCCTACTGTAAACATTAATTTTTTTACCCCATCACCCAAGACAGAAGAGGAGGGTGTAAAAAACTGAAAGAAAGTGCATATGATTTTTAAAGAAAAAATAAAAACTTACTATTGAAATTTTTCCAAACAATTCAAAATGATGTCAAAATAATTTTTAATGAAAAATCTTATTTAAGATAACTCCTCCCCCCTGTGAAACTGACACCAGCAATGGAAACCAATGGTCATCTTCTTAAGGTGAAATACCTGGAGGAAGAAACCCTGCTTTTCAACTGGGATGGAAGGAACTTTTCCATATTGTTTTCCTTTAGGTTACTGGTTTTGCACTTTATTCACTATAAATCTCATGAGGTTCAATAAGGACAAGTTCTGCACTGAGGATGGAAAAATCTCATATACTGCAACAGGGTAGGGACCAACCGGCTAAGTAGAACCTCTATATAAAAGGACCTGGGGGTTATGGTGGATGGGAAGCTGGATATGAGTCAACAGTGTGCCCTTGTTGCCAAAAAGGCTAATGACATATTGGGCTCCATCAGTAGGAGAATTGCCAGCAGATTGAGGGATGTGATTATTCCCCTCGATTCAACACTGGTGAGGCCACATCTAGCGTACTGTGTCCAGTTTTGGGCCTCCTACTACAAAAAAGATACAGACAAATTAAGAAGAGTCTAGCGGAGGACAACAAACATTAATAGGAGGCCAGGGCATATGACTTACAACAAGAGACGGGAGGAACTAGGCTTATTTAGTCTCCAGGAGAGAAGATGGAGGGGGGATTTGATAGTAACCTACAACTACTTGAAGGAGTGCTCCAAAGAGGAGGGAACTAGGCTATTCTCAGTAGTGCCAGAGGACAGAACAAGGATCAGTGGTTTCAGTTGCAGCTGGAAAGGTCTAGGCTGGATGTTAGGAAAAACTTTCTCACTAGGAGGATGGTGAAGGACCGGAAGGGGTTGCCTATGGAGGTGGTGGAATCTTCACCTTTGGAAACTTTTAAGATCCAGTTAGACCAGTGTTTCCAAACCACTGTGCCATAGCACACAGGTGTGCTGGCAGGCCTGAGCAAGTGTGCCACAGAATTTTTATGAAAAAACTACTTAAAGAGTGGATTGGCTGGATTGGCTAATGAATATTCATGAGTTCATTTGGAAGGTATGTAATAGTGTGACTCAGAATAATTAAAGGTATCAAGGTGTGCCATGGCAGAGAAAAAGCTGGGAGCCACTGATTTAGACAAAGCCTTAGCTGGTATGATTTAGTGGAAGTAGTCCTGTTTTTGGCAGGGCGTTAATCCCTTCCAGCCCTAATATTCTCAGATTCTATGTCCTACAGAGGAGGTCCAATTTTCAATTTTTTCAGCAATTTTCACATATGTAGGTTCATGTTAGGTACAATAAGTCACACAGACAGAACCACAAGACTACTACTCAGTGATCTTAAATCAACAAGCTCAACTCCATGGGAGATGCAGGTAGCAGTTCACTGCAAACACACAATAAGATTCAAAAGACTGAATAAAGAATAATAAAAACTGCACTGAGGTAACCACAACTGAGGTTTTGCCATGAAGGGAACAAATGGAGAAGGGAAACCCCACTCTGTGTATAAAATATTTTTCTAAGGGAAGACTACAGAGATAATGATGGGTTATTTCCTCCTGCCAAATACTATAAAAACTCCTGAACATTAACACTGTTCAGCACTTTCCATATCCAACATTAAAAACTCAGAAACTCCATGCCTTTTGACCCTTTTGGTTTAGGAAGAGGAGATGGCTAGAAAAGGTAGGGATGTGTAGGGAGTAAAGAGAGGCTTATTCTGGTATCATTCTCTCATAAGCTGGTTTTTCAAACTCTACCCCAAGTGTCATTTTCTGCAGGGAGTCATGATTTGAGGCACGATTTGAAGCAGCTTGTCTTAGGACATAAATGGAATCCCTCTAACTACCTGGCCCCTATTTTTGAGTAAGTTGTTCCTTTACTACCTGATATTACTTGCTCTAGATTGATGTTAACATATAGATTCTCCATTCTGATATACCAATTTCATGTAAACTCTTTGACTCTGCCACAAGATATGCGCTGTAATCTAGGCCAGCAACAGGTTGTGTCACCATTTGCCTTGCAACTCTGGACGCCTCACAATGATTTGCAGCTGTAACTCCCAACCTGAGATGCTCACTACCAGTATGCAGGGCACACCCCAAGTTTCTATGTGCTATTATGTGTTTCAAAATCTGGGGCCTTGATACAGAAAACTCTTAATACATAAACAGCCCTGGTTCAGCAATTTTGACCCCAGAAGCCAGTCCACAGACCCATTACCCTACATTTGCTTCTGCCTCTCTTAGTTTTTACTTGCAGGGTGACCCAACAAACCCAAGTCCTGATTTTTTCCAGAACTCTGTGCTCTGCAAAGTCCAGCACTCTCCTGAACTTTTCCTAGAAATAATATGTGCCCTTTGTTCCTCTAAAGACACAAAAGCCACCAGCTTGCCATGTTAATTGGTATTAACATTTACTTTAATTCAAACATAGCCCTGCTGGTTTAAATTAATATTAAAACAAATTGATTAACAAAAGAAGATAGACTGACTTAAAATCCTAGAAGATAAAGTTAGAAAGGATTATAAGCAAATGAGAGTAAAAACAAACATCTAGAAGTCTAATACTTGATCTAGTAAGGCACAGACTTTACTAAAAATGTTTTTCTTGCCTATATTCAGTTCCCAGAGATGTCAATATCCCTCTGCCCCGGTTGAAGGAGACGTCTTTCTCAGCTTTCAAGGACTCTTTCCCCTTGTGTCTGTCTATAGGTGCCAAAGATGGCTTCCATCTTTTGCTTATATCTTTAGAGAACAGTAAACCTTTTAAATGGATTCTTTTGAAGGTAATCCTTCAAAGTAAAGTTTATTCACACTATGAGGAAGGCAACACAGAATTTGGTAGTGAAAGGAGCTCCATGCTCTTTCTTCCCTCACTTTTTTGCTTGATAACTTTCTTTACCTCATGTATAAAAAATGGAACTTCATTGCCTTTGCCTAAAAATTAGGCTAGTGAGAGACATTCCTTTGACTAAAGCAGACTTGTTAACAAATTGCCATAGCATGCCTCTTTTAGACACATATTAATCATAATTCTAGCATATATCCATAACTGTTAATACCCACTAACTACATACATCATGCAAGAATAATAGTAAATTAGTTTTCACAAGGTATTTTTAGTACAAACTATTATAATACTGGGTACAGTGGAAATACAGGGGTGCTTAGTGTCAGAGGCTCCTAAAAAGTTCTTCTAAAAAGTTATTTAATTTAGTCCCTTCAAAATATTTAACTAGTTCTGTGCTCCATTTAAACTTAGGCCTTTAGAGATGGAAAGATAGTGTAGTGACTGCCAATGCTACACTTTTTATATCCACTCTAGAGATAATGTTTATGGGAAAGGTTTTCAACCATCAGCATTGCTGCCCTGAATGTTTTGCTGAGCTGTAGGCTAACACAGGCCAGCTGCTCTGCTCAGCCCTGTGTACTTGGGAGCTGGTTCAGCGTGGGGCATTTTTAAATCTCCCAGCCACCCCAGGCACATGGCCTGGGGGTAGGAAATGTAAAACTCTCCCTGGCCCCTGGCCTGGCCAAGGAATGGTGACTGGGGGATCCTCTAAAGTAAGTGAGCCTCTGCTGGGCAAGGTGGTGGTGGGTGGGACCTGGAGCTGGCAAGGAGGACCTGGTGGTGAGTGTGAGACTCTAGGGAGCCTAACGTGGTGCCCGGTGCCACAAAAGTGGCAGAAGGTCCCCAGGGGATCCCAGACCATGTCTGAGGAAGGTGGTGTTGGGGGGCTTGAGACCCTCATCTTTTTTCTGTGGAGCAATGCCCCTGTGTAGACTCCAACTATTTACTGAAGCATATAGAAGGAAAAATATTTTTAGAGCAGAGTTAATTATCCAGAGTGCAGTGGAAGTGAGCTAGCGTGGACACCAACACATTCCATGCTATTCTATCTATTGGTAGAGTGCCAAGTACAATTTAAAATCACATAGAAGGGCTTGTCATTACATGAGTCTATTAGTTAGGTGTTCTTTGAGGTCCAGTGGGGGCAGAAGTGCTTATAAACCAGCTCATCCCTATAGTACACTAAATGACCATCCCCCCCCCCCTTTTTTTTTTAGCTGTTGCAGAGCTGAAACCAAAGACCTGTGCGCCTGGGGAATCTGAATTTGAAGGCATTTGCCAAGGTAATTAAATAATATTACTAACAGTAAATATAAATTTGTATGCATACATACTCCTTTCTTAAACAGAATTCCAGATCAAATATAGGAACTGCAAGAGCAATTAGTTATTTTTAGATTAGCTAAATTCTTTATTTTCACTGTAGTTAAAATACTATTTTTCTTGTTATTTACATAAACAATGTAATTGCAAGCAAATAGTAACGTAATATTTCTGGCACATTTAGTTATGTTCATTTTTACTTGACGAAAGGACAATTATGCTATTTATCCCTTTTCTCTTCAGGAAAAGTCCCAAGCCTGACCTTACAACCAGTGATTACTTCTGAGGTTGTGAGAGACAGAGCCCATCTCAAATGTGCTTACCGCCAGCCTTCCTCAAATCATCCTTTGCACTTTGTGGTGATCTGGTCACGCCTCTCCACATCCAGCATGAAAGAACAGATTCATTGTGACACAACTCTGCAGACATTCTCCTATGTGGAGATGGATGGAGTTAATTTCAGATTGGGAGATACGGTAATGCTTTCCTGAACTCAGCAAACAAGTTCAAACATTCAGGGGAACTGAATCCTCTTGTGGAATTTTTGTTTGGTTTTTATTAACTCTATTCTGCACTGGCTGTACTAACACCTAGTGTAAGAAAAGTCACCTAAACAGGATTGCATTGTAAATCAGGGATTATTAAATACTATACATCAAGGTCAGAATTTCTAACATTTCCATTAGATGATATTGATACAAATCATCCATTTTACTTATTTTCATTAATGATATATGAAAGGGTATTTTAAACAGTGCAGTGTCCTGAAGGCATTACAGGACAATAGTGGGCCCAAGTAGATGCAGACTCCGAGACCAGCTGCAAGAACATGTTAAAAGGAGCACAGTAGCTCAGGCAAAGGGGTAAGAGTGCACAACTTGGAGAGAACTTAGTCATTTTCCTGAAGAGCCATACAAAAGGTTACAACTGGGATTGGACCATGATGCTGGTGAATCCCACAGCCAGTGTTTTTCCAAGTGGCTCACCCTTTTTAAGACATGGCAGACTTTAAGGGGTACTGAACATTTGAACTCTGTTAGCCTCCAGGTTATTTGGACTGTTGGGAACCATGCCCTGAGCTGAAAGAAAACAGAGGAAATAACCAAGGTAGCAGACTTCAGATCTTGTTTAGTCTTCTCAAAAGAAGGCTGAGAGGAGATATGATTGCTCTTTGTAAATACATCAGAGGGATCAATACAAGGGAAGGAGAGGAATTATTTGAATACAGCGCCAGTGTGGACACAAGAACAAATGGATACAAACTGTTCTTCAGAAAATTTAGGCTTCAAATTAGACACGGATTCCTAACCATCAGAGGAGTAAAGTTCTGGAATAGTCTACTAAGAGAAGTGGTGGGGGCAAAAACCTTGGGTGCCTTCAAAACTGAGCTTGATAAATTTATGGAGGGAATGATATGATGGACAGTGTAGCTTGGTCATTGTCTGTATTTTACTACTGATGATAGGTATGATAGGGACGTGGGAAGGGGCATTTGATCGAGTGGGTTCTGAGTTATTACAGAAAAGTTCTTCTTGACTGGCTGTTGTGGACTTGCCCTCATGCTCAGGGTTTAACTGATCACCATATTTGGGGTCAGGAAGGAATTTTCCCCCAGGGCAGATTGGCTTGGGCATTGGGGGGTTTTTACTTTCCTCTGTAGCATTGGGCATGGCTCACTTGCTGGTTGATTCTCTGTATTAAAGTCTTTAAATCATGATTTGAGGACTTTAATTGCTCAATTATGGGTTTGAGGTTCATTGTAGGAGTGGGTCGGTGAGGTTTTATGGTCTGCACTGTGCAGGAGGTCAGACTAGATGATCATATTGGTCCCTTGTAACCTTAGTGTCTATGAGTCTTATGCGTGGAGGACTCAGCTGGTGTTGCTTTCCTGGGCTGAGCACTGGTAGAGTGGGACGGCCCAGTTCCCACTGCAATGTTCTATTTGAGAGCTAGACCTGAGACAAACTGAGATGGTGATGCTAGGTGCAGGGGTACATGTTTCTAGACTGTTCTTTTGGGGTAAGAGACTAGAAACAAGGTATGTTAATCACCAGGCCACTTGCCCCCCAATGAATAAACGATCATATGGCATAAAACAACTAGAAATTTCCTGTTTCTGGGACTAATGGCATTAATTCCTTAAGTACCAAGACAAAGAAGCTTGAATATATGATGGATATATTGCAGATCAAATGCCATAAAGTTGGCACAAGCAGCATGTGTATGTAGGTGGAGAAAAGTGCTCCAACTTTTTCTTAGTTGTTTTTCCCACCTAGTAGCAGTATGAACTTGGTATACAGACATGCGCATCCAGTTCAAGCCCTGGGTAATTTTTAAACTCATGGACAGACCCACAATAATATCTATTCACAAAAAGTATTATTAAAGAATATGACATTTTAAAGTAGATGGAGGTTTATTTTATGGTGTTCTGTCTCAGAGTCTGATTTCTTGGTTCAATTGTATGCTGAAAGATGGAGTTCATTACAGAACAATCTCTGAGCAATACATTGTACAGCTAAGATAGTAACTGTGGTCTGGTTCCAACGAAAAAACAGAAACTAAAATAAAAACACCACAAGCAGACATCAACAAAAGGTATGAAAAAATAGACTTGTATATAAATACATGGCCTTCCACAGCACAGAAATCAGACTTTAAAAGTTAAATTAGGTTAATAATTGTTATAAACAGAGAACCATTAGCGATGCTAAATAGTCTTAAAGAATAAACACTGAAACTGTATTTGTCCCATATTAAATATAGATTGCAAACAGTGTTGGCATTTGAATCTTTTCTTGAATAAGAATTCACATTAGAAGAAGTTTATTTAAATTCTTATAAAGGTGAGGCATTTATCATAAGTGGCTAAATCTAGACACTTCTGGTAGTTTCTTCTTACAATGATACTATCTGCATTTGAATCAGACAAACTAATTCTGCCAGTCTTCACAGGGAGTGGTGTTACTTCAAGATATTTATTGTCAGTAAATTAATTTCATCTGCAGTCAGTGCAACACAGATTTATAGTTC
Organism: Podocnemis expansa; assembly: GCA_007922195.1. Classification (NCBI taxonomy): domain Eukaryota; kingdom Metazoa; phylum Chordata; order Testudines; family Podocnemididae; genus Podocnemis; species Podocnemis expansa. Next base: position 20,448,815 of record ML681984.1, on the reverse strand, counting down.
TGAAGTGAAAGAAGCAGTTTGGTTACATAGTGGTGTCATCCAGCCAGTATAAGACAATCTTTGTTATATTAAAAGTCATCTCATTCCTCAGCTGAAACCTACATATAATAGCAAGTTTAGACTGAGATATTCAGTTCACTGCTAGAACTTCATATTAAACTTTACATGACTTATTTGAGTAATTATAATTTTCACCAAATTGCCATACATGAAATCAATCAATGATGCTTCAGCTGTAACAGGGAATTTAGTCTAAAATATTTCACATTATACAGATTTTAAAATGCATTATGTTCTCTGTCACACTGTCAGTTCATAATAATAGTTATAAATGGCCTGATTCTACTTTCACTTGCACTGGTGTAAATTAGGACCTACACAGATCAATAGTTATATCAGCTTAAGTCTGATGTAAGTGAGAAGAGACTCAAGCCAGAAGGACCAGTCAGCCCTGTGGGTGCAGGGGAAGCAATTTGCATCTCCCTGCACCTATAAAGGCTACATAATAGAAGACATTCCGCTAAGTCAAGTAAACTTTAAACTAAGGCCAGAGGCTTGCAGATAGAGGTTGTTCAGGAGAAGAGCTGGTAAATCAGATATGTCTTCTGACTGGCTTCTCCCTACCTCTTCTGCAATCCAGAAAGGGAATCCGAAGGACTACATTCTACCCTCAGCAGTTAATGAGGTTGCATAAGTGTCCATGAGGGTGAAATTTGTCCCAAATGGGCCAAATTAAGGCCCATCATATCAGGTATAACTCTATACTTCTGCTTATTCCATTTTTCATCTCTTTGCATGTGATCTGAATTTAACCCTAATATTTTTGCAAATGAATTTTCAAAGTTGCTCTATTTCTAGCCTTTGCTGAAATCAAGATCTTCTCATGCCATTCCTTGATATAATATAGTCATGAGAAAAGATTTTTGGTTTTAAATCATCTCTTACATGATTGATACCTACTCTATTTTTCATTCATCACAAAGTCTCTTGATAACACAGCAAGGCACATAAAAGACTATCTATCAGTATGTTTCAATATACATTGGAACAATTTAATAGCTTTAATAGGCTCTTAAAGAGTAACTCAAACTTACTGCGCCAATGATGTTTGAACTTCCATTGACTTTTCTATAGTCTAAAACAGCCAAAGATATTTCTTCATAATGCTCATATGTGCATTCTCTCCCCCCTCCCTTCCATTCTCAACATTTCGGGCGCTGATTTTGTTATTTCAGACAATATGATGTTAGCATGTTACTGAAACTATTGCAACTTTTAATAAATCTATAATATGTTTTATTGCTACAGAAACACTAAAAGAAGCCCATTCCATCTGATTTGAAAATCCAAGCAGCCTAAGTCTTATTTATGCAATATTGACAGAGGTCAATTCATTCAAAGAAGCACAACCATTTGTAAATTATGGTAGGCATAATGTGTGTGTAATGTGTTATGCTGAGGAAGAGCAGGTTTACTCAGCCCAGCAATCTGAAGCTTCACACGACAAGAAAGCAATTGTCACCATCCATAAATCATAATGCACATTTTAAAATAAAATCTTTAAATAAAACTGACCTTTCCAAGATGTCATCTGATAGATAAAGATTATTTGTGACACCAGAGAAATAGAACCCAGTGCAAATGAATGTAATCTCATATCCACCCTGCTTTAACCTAGAAAGAATAATTTAACTTCCACTCCAAGTGGGGAAGGAGGTTTCCCTTGTTTAATTGTCACCTTCTCTAGGTCAGTGATTTGACAAAGAACTGCATAAACATTAAAATCTCTCTCACAGGAAACTGCAGATGTTTTTAGAATACATTTTCAAATGCCTTCTTTGAGTTGTGTGGTTGGCAAAACGTGCTGAGCAGGCCACGGGCACTTTCCTAATCCAACCCACCACTAGTAGGGCTAATGGAGAAAATCTGTGGGTTTACTGTGCACTTTTGGCCGTGGGTTGATTGCTTTGAGGTTGATAGAAACCATGCTTTTGTATATAGGTTAGCACTGATGAAGCCAGCATTCATCATGCTTCCCCGTGTAACTTTGCTTTGCTAATACTAGGATCTGCATGGTGTGACATTTCACTTCAACAAGTGTTGGACCCTGCTCCCACCTCATTACCTTCCTTCTATAGCCACACAAGTCATAGCTAGTGCTTTGTGGTTACTCTCCCTTCAGGGTCTGGCTTCTTAAAATAACAGTTACCAGTAACTCCCTTGCCAGTCCATTTGGGTATGTCTACACTTTTAAGTTGGTTCAAATTAAGGACACTTAATTCAAACTAACTTAGTATCTGTCTACACTAGGCTTTCATTAGTTTGAATTAAAGATTTCTTAATTCAAACTAATGAAAGCGTAATTTGAATTAGTAAGACCTGCTGGTTACTTTGAACTAAGCCCTTAGTTCTATCCTTAATTTGAACTAAGAACAGTGTAGACTAGGATTAACCCTTAGTTTGAATTTAATAAATTTGAATGAAGGGCAGTTAGTTCAAATTAACAAAGTGGATTAATTAGGTTTAACGTTAAGTTGAATTAGTCCACTTTGTTAATTTAAACTAAGTTTGAGTTAGTTCAAACTGAAGTCAAACTTACTAGTTCGAATTAACAAATTTGAACTAACTTTTCCTAGTGTAGACATAGCCTTTGAAACTCATGGATTATTAATTCCAGATAGCTCCACACAATGTCTTCTATCTGCCTGGTGAGAACAGTGGGTTACTTACCAGTAACCACCCTTCTTCAAGATGCGGTGCTCCCATACATTCAGTTTTAGGTGTCTATGTGCTGCAGTTCATGATTGGTCAGAAAATTTTAGCCCTAGCCCATCAGAGGAGGGTCAATGGCCAATGCCCCTCTCTGGCCACTCCCATGGCTATCCATAGATGGCCCTGACCCTGTTCTCCCTCAGTCCCTTCTTACTGCTAACTTTGAGTAGAGGGGACAGTGGGAGGGACCTGAGTGTATGCAAGCAGGACATTTCAAAGAAAGATGGTTACTGGTAAGTCACCCACTGTTCTTCTTTGAGTGCTGCTTGTATCATTCAGTTTTAGGTGACTACTAGCCATACTTCAGATGGTGGGCAGAGTTTATGTTCTCCTGCCATTAGCACGGCTATACTCAAACGGCATCCCAATGGCAAGGATGGACAAAGCGGTGGGTCATTGAGCTTACGCTGATGAACACGCTACCGACCTGCAGATTCTTCTGAGAGAAGACCCGCACCATGGATGCTGAAGAGGTTAGCTACCACTCCTCCAGAAGACTGACTTCTGGAAAAGAGGGCAAACTTGTACCAGCATAGATGGCCCTTATGTCAGTAGGCGAAAAGCAAAGGAAATCACTGTCCCTAGAAGCGTTTCTCCATCCCATAATGAAGCGAGGGGAGGGAAAATGTTGGCTCTCCAACAGGCTTTTGTCACCTTTACCTATGATGGACTGGCCCAGAATGCCATGGCCAAGATCGTGGTAGGGTATACCATGGGATGGGAGTCCCACAGCAGAGTGCAAGGAAAATGTGGGAAAAATTAACCACATAAAGGAGAATACAGGGCCTAGCCCCCTGACTATCGGTATTGGAAAGGGTGGGAAAAGATCCTTGGGTTGAGGCCCAACTACTTAGGAGGGTCCTTGGACCTCCAAAGAGACTCCATTAGATGTGGATACCTGGAAGAGAAGGGTTAAGTGGAAGCAGGGGGCAGCATCTCTGAGGGTCCTGCCCAGTGGAGGTGATCCTCCAACAAGTCATTGCAATAGGTTGGGGGTTTTTTCTCTAGGGAACTTCCACTCTAAGCTTTGGGAGAAAACTCCTCAGAACACTTTATGGGGGGAAAGGGGCAGGATAGTGGAACGAGATACAATGACTGAACAGGGAAAAATGGCCGGGTAGTAGAAAGACCCCGCAATAAGTCATCCTTAGCCCCATAGGGTGGACTGATGCATGACAAATAAAGAGATAAGAGAATCCCTATCTTGAGGTCCCAGCAGGAATTTGCATAAAACTGGGCAGCTAAGTGCATGTTTCCCTGATACTCTACCCTCTCTGGTCTTTAGAACCTGAGCAAGGGGATGACAAAATGAAAAGGCTATCCTGCCGTCTTCTCCAGGAAAGGCAGATGTAACCTCAGTACGTGCCCGCCATCCCCAGCAGCGTAGTGCTGGAAAGGCATGTAACTCCCATGTGATTGGTATTTATTCTCCATCCCGACCTGTATATAGTAAGGTGGTCAGCCACCTTGTTGGTTCAGCAGGGTGCCTTGTGTCAGGGCAGTGAGTTACAGTTGCTGGTACCTTGGCGGTGAGGGGTCAATGGTGTGATGCCCATAACCTCCCCTTTTGGTATCGGAGGATTAGCCAGGGCTGCTTAGGAGCAGGTGTGTATCCCTTGTTCCACAGAAGGGAAAAGGTTACTACTGATAAGGTCTACTATATAGTTGAAATAGGATGGAATTGGTGTTAATCCTGGACTGGGAAGAAAGAACCCCAAGGAAAAACAAACATGTAAGGTAATTCTCACTAAAGGAAAGGTACATGGAACCGTTCCCTTGCATCCCCTGGGGAAATGGAGTGAGGAGTATTGGGGAAAGGCATTGCAGGCACGCTACTGGTAGTAATACTAGACCTCTCTAGTCTGATAGGGATCCCATCCTTCTCAGAGGCTGAGGGTTTTTGAAAGGACCAACTATGTGATTGAGTCCCAGGGTTCATAAAGTGACCCTGTTCAGCTGTAGCACCACACCTAGATCCCACTAGGTGATGGGTCTCTGGGTTGCAAGTAGAGTCTCCCTATACTTGTCAGCACATAGTGGAAGTAGGGTGAAAAGTCACTGAGACCCCCTCCACTCTATCAAGGGGGGACTGGGATTATCAGCAAGGGAGTCTTGAGAGAAGGGGTGATAAGCATCTCTCCTTGAAAACTGGCATAGGAAATTAATGGAGTGCAGAGTAAGTGGGCGCTGACTCCCTCACACTTTCCTTTCCTCTGCACCAGAGAGAGAAAAACATTCCCATTAGCAGACTAGATAGGCCCAGTGGAGGGTCTCCTACAACTTATCCATTCCCCTTTAATGAATCCTCCTGCCTGGTTAATGGATGGCTGGGGATGATGCATCCTCTAGGCCATGGGCTATTTTTGAGATTTTTCCCATGGAGCAGTGAACTGACAGGTGGGAAGGATGATCATCCCCGGAGGGAAAGGAAACAAAGGGGAGTATTCTCTTCTGTGGGGCTCTAGGGGCCTCACTAAATGTCCAGGGGATTGTGAAGTCCCTGATGAGGAGCTGGTTAAGGAGAAAAGAAGGTGGGAACTAACCATCTCATAGGGGACTTTAAATGTGGACAGCACCATCTCACAATTCTCCCCCTCCCCCAAAGCTAAGGGGTGGGGGGGGACCCTTCCCTCGATCCCTTCATGAGTGACAGGTGAGGCTGCCTTCTTACCCCTTCCGGTATAAGAACATCTGATCAGCACCCTCATGCTTGGAATCAGCGCATAGAGACAGGGCTGCCTCTAGGGGGGTGTGGGGGTCTGGGCAACTCACCCTCTGTGGGGCGCCCACCCACCTCCAGCACTGGGGGGCGGGGCCAGCTGGCCCCCTGGAGTGTCTGACAAGGCACATCATTCCCTATCCCCTCCAGGTTCCTGTTGCTGAATATCAGGATCCAAGAAGCTCCACAAATAGGAGTAGGAGGGAGGGTGATGGATCATACTGTCCCTGGGACTTCCAGCCAACTAGTATAGGTTGCACTGGGGAAGCTGATGGTATCTAGGTGCACAGCTGGCACATGGCTCCACTGCCAGCTGTGAGATGCCACCCTGCTGACGCACACCAGACATTTACTGCTGTGGTTCTCAAGGTTTTAAAATAGATCCCACCCCTCCCATGAACTTTGCTGTGAGGCTTGCCTTGCCCACAACCTTCTGAGTGGCAGCATGAGAGTGGGGAGCAGAGAAGGATAGAGTGGGGTGTCAGGAAAGTAAGAGAAGAAGTGCAGGTGGGTGGCAGGCACCAGGGCAGGCAGCATAGGATCTGCAATTTCACATGCTGTTCCTGCCGTACGCCAAATGCCTGGGCATGGGGCAGGGCAGGAAATTTAAAAAGACTCTGCCTGGTCCCAGCTTACAGGTGCATGCAAACCAGCTGGGGGGAAGTTAGGGAACCCATGAGGCAAACAAGTCCATTTCACTCAGGATGGGAAAAGCAAGAAGGATCCACTCCAGAAAGAAGAAGAAAAAAAGAACAAAATACAAGATGAAAGTCATGTTTGATCACCAGCCATTTACAATAATCACACAGGAGCTCTGAGGAAGCAAGACACAGGAAGTTCCATAGATTTACTTGAAAGTCAGCAAATATAAAAGATGGGTAAAAAGATGAAAACTCACCCAGTATCTGTGGGAAAATGGGTAGACAACACTAATTGTCACCTACTCACCCTGAGATGGGCAGGGGGAATTCAAACATCAAGAGATTAGTTTAAAAACACAGTACAATGTTTGGCACAAAAAAAAACCAACCCTCTATTTTTGCCATTCTTGTGATTTTTGATCTCTTGAAACTGGCAATACTGTTAAGTTAATACCATATACTTCATTCAATGAATTCCTTTCCCTAACTGTATTCATCCTGCTAGTGTAGGGCCAGGCTTCTGTAGCCATAATGTAGGAACACAGATAGATAAAATGAATTGAATGTACCTTTAAAGCATCTGTTAGACAACAGTGTATCCATTCTTTAATATCATAACTGAAATAACTAAATCAGTTTAATAGACATTATAACAAATGTCCAACAAAGCTTGATGTTGTGAATTTAGAACTCCATTTTGTATTCTTGATAAAACTTGTTTTAGGTGTATACTCTGGAATTTCATCTGAATGTGTGAACGAAGGGTATGTGTGATGGAATAAGTCAACACCTGCCTGTCCTGAAGAAATGCAAGTACTACCTTAAAGGCTAAGTGATGCAAAGAACTCCCACAAAAGCAAGGATCCACCCCAGAAAGAAAAGAACAAAACACAAGTTGAAAGTCATGTCTGTAAATGATCACACAGGACCCCTGGCCAGGCCTGCCTGCTGGACACCCAGTCTTGCCACCTGGGCTAGTGGTGGGGGGGTGAACCCTGGCCAAGCCTGCCTGCTGCCCCTGAGACTTGCCCCAGGGCTAGGGGGAGGGGACCCTGGCCAGACCTGCCCACTGGCCTGGAGGGCAGAGGTTTGACCCCAGGCCATACCTGCCCACCACCTCACTGGCCTGGGGGTCAGGGGTTTGACATGGAGCCAGACCTGACCACCAGCCCACTGGCTAGACCTTCCTGCTGCCTGGGCTAGTGGGAAGTGAATCCTGGCCTTGCTGCCTGGGCTTGGTGAGGGGCACAAACCTTGGCCCCACCTGCTCCTCAGCATCACTGCCTGGACTTGGCAGGTGACCCCTGGCACAGCCTGCCCCTCTGGCCTTGGGGAGGGGTGGGAGTTGACCCCCGACCAGGCCTGTGACCATGCCTTGCCACTGGGCTGCTGGTGGGGGTAAACAAGCTCTGGTCCAGCCTGCCCATTAGCCTGCTGGCATTGCCACCTGGGCTGGGGGGTTGCGGATGACGCCTGGCTCAGCCTGACTCCTGGCCTTGCTGTTTGGGCTTGTGGTGGACAAGCCCAGGCCCATGTGCCCCCCAGCCTTGCCACCTTGGCTTTGGAGAGGAATGACTGCTGCTCGGGTCTGCTCCCTGGGGCTCACCACCTGAGCATTGGGGAGGAGGGGATAACCCTGGCCCTGACCTCACCACCTGGACTTAGGAGAAGTGACCCATGGCCCAGCATGTCTGCTGGCCCCCCAGCCCTGCCACCTGGGCTCGTGGGGTGACCACTAGCCAAGTCTGCCCCCCAGCATCATTGCCTGGGCTTATGGGGAGGAAGACCCCTGGCCTGGCCTGCCCACCTAGACTCACCACCTGGGTTTGGGGGAGGTGACCCATGGCCCAGCCTGACTGCTGGCTCCTCAGCCTTGCTGCCTGAGTTAGGTGGAGACAACTCTTGGTCCAGCCTGCCCCCCTGGCCTTGCAGCCTGGGCTGGGGGAGAGCCCTGGCCCAGCCTCCCCTCCAACCTCATCATCTGGCCTGGGGTGGGGGGAGTCAGTCCTTGGCTTGGCCTGGCCTGCCTGCCATCCTCTTGCCTGGTCACCAGCATGATCTGGGGCCCAGAGGGGCATGATCCCTGATTTACCTACCCCCCCCCCGACTAGCACAATGTCAGTTGGAGCCCAGGGAGAATCCTGGATCCCCAGCACTCTTGTCCCCCCTCCAGCCTGGCCGTTGGCCTGACCCATGACCCAGGTGGGCCTGATCCCTGACCACCTGCCCCACATTGGTCTGGTAAGATCCAGGGCCCATGGGGAGTCCTGGATCCTCAGGTACCCCAGACCTTTACCCCCTGACCTGGCTGCTGGCCTGACCCAGGACCCCCCGGGGGGGGTGGAAATGCCAGCTAACTGCCCCTTTGGCTCAGGCTCAGGGTCCTACCAGATCCTCCCCCAGAGTACTTGCCTGGCTGTGTGTTCCCTGGGCTGGTGCTGGCAGCATCTGTTGGAGAAGGAAAGGGTTAAACCTCCCTCTCCTCTCCAGCTAATGGCTCACCTGCAGGCTCCAGGGGGAGGGGCATCAGGCAGCCCCGCTATTCATGGCAGAGCAGGGTCTGAGTGAGCCTCTGTCTGCAGGCCAAAAACATTCAGGGCTACCATCAGCTCATGCCATTCCCCAGGATGGGGACGGGGCAGCAGTGCGGGCTCCAGGCTCCATGGGGCTCCCGAAAGCGTGGGACCCTGGGTGGCTGCCCTGCTCGCCCTACCCTAAGAATGGCCCTACACAGACCAGTATGTCTGCCCAGCGCCTTGGTCCGGGGTGGCTCGGAGTTGAAGAAAAGGAATTGTCCTAATTATTTTTCCCCTGTGCGTACTCATCGGATTGTAACCTAAGAGGGACCCTTGGCACACGAATTGGGAGTTAAAGAGGAGTAACACGCGCCTCCTCTTCATATTCCCATCACCTTGGCTCTCCACTAGGCATCTAAAGTCCCATGCATCTACATGTCTATGCACATATGGGGATAGTTCTCAGTTGCCTTGCGCCTTGTCAGCCGTCACGTTCTTGGGGTTACCCAACAAGGGTTGGCAGGAATCAATTGCTATCAGGAGAGAGGGAGAGGTCCCAAGACTGACTGTGAGAGGGCTGTTTGTGTGAAAGGGGTCCTTGGGCACCGTCCAGAGACCCCAAGGCCTGCTGTGATAGGGTCTACAAGGAAATAGGAGGGATGAATCTTAGGGTGGAGGGAGATGGTGACTGATTGGGAGAACATTCACCCACCTTAGTGGGGGACCCCGAAGGGTGGAATGGTACTAGAAACCTGTGGGGATTACTCATGGTTGCTACCACACAGGGGAGGTCTGTGATAGGCCCCTTGCCCGGCTGTTGAGGGTTGGGTGGTTGTCTGGGCACCTATCGGGGGTCCCCAGAAGGTGTAGGGGTTCTAGAACACCATGGGGGGTGCTCCCTGGTCTTACCCTGTGAAGGGAGCCCCTGAAGAGGGCTAGAAGGTTGCGCATAAGCATACCCAGGGATGTAAGGACAGTTACAGAGTCCCTCCTGCCATGCAGCAAAGTGGCAGTGGCCCCATAAAAAAGTGGCCAGCTCTTGAAAGGGAGATCCTGGATAGCCTGATGCCAGTCTTGGGGCAGGCTTGTGTTATGTAACTGCACTGCATGATGCACAACCACTGCTAAGGTGATTCCCTGGCTCACCATGAGGTCATCACAGAAGGTCGGCACACCCTCCTCTATGACAGAGTCATAGTCCTCCAGGTGTTCCTAGGGGAGGAGGTCACGGAATTGCTTCATAGATTCCCAGAGATCTAGGGAGTATCTACCTACCAATGCCTGGTGGTTTGCTGTATGGAGCAGGAAGGTGGAGGTTAAATATATTTTCCATCCCAAGAGGTTGAGCCTCCCAAGCTTCCATAGACTTTGGGGAGGGATCTGTTCGATTTTGTCCCTCCCACCCATAAATGGCCTCTACCACCTGTGAGCTTGGTCCCGGGTGATTTACTAAAAACAGGAAGCTCTCTGGGGGCGCCTGCTATTTGTGGCCGGCTACCTCAGAGACTAGCAGAGTGGAGGCTGGGGTCTGCCAGTGGACCCTGGCAAGATCATGAACACTCCAGTGCAAAGGCACCAAAATTGCATCAGGAGAGACTGGAAACCCCAGATCAATGAGGGAATCTCGATCCCCTTCAATGGGCTCAACTTCTAAGCTGGCTTGCACTGTCACCCAACATAGTAGGTCATAGTGGGCACTAGGGTCCTCCCTCTATTGCCACAGTTGGGGGTTCACAGCCTTGTCTGGGGATGAGGGTAATTGTGAGCCCGGGCTACCCTCTGGGCATTGGCACCATGTGGGGGCTGCTTCTCAGGGAGAAGGTCAGTACCACAGAGGGACCAATTCTGCCAATCCCCCATGTGTTGAGGGGTGGGTTGTCTCTTGGTGCTAGGCAGGGAGGTCAGTGCTGCACTTCTGGACCTTGGAGTCACTGGTGCCCGGGTGGTAGTGATGGAGAGATCTTAAGAGAGTGCTTCTGCTTAGGGCCCGGCTTGATGCTGTGGGGAATAGAGGCTTTTGGAGAGGAAGCCTCTAGCTTAGGTACCGGGAGAGGGGAAGGCCATGGTGCCAGTGTGGTTGGAGACCAGTGCCACATTGGGGCTGCCCAGGCCCCAAGAGGAAGGCTGGCTTTCCTGTTGGCTTTGAAGGTTTAGGTGGTGTAGTAGTAGGTAAAAGAAGGACTTCACCGCCTCAAAGGCCTCTGGTGTAGTGGGCAGTAGTATGAGTTCCAGGCCTTGACCCCACAAGATGGCCAGCAGGGGAGAGCCAAAGAGGTGACGGTGCTTCGGCACCAAGATAGACGCTGAGCACGTCATCCTGTGCTCCTGTGGGGAGCAGCACCGAGAGGGCTCCGGTACCTGTCTGGAACGTGGTGCCAGTGGCTCAGTTGAAGTCCCTGATGTTCCAGGCAGAGGCTGCCATACTTGCTCCAGGGCCAACGCATTGCATTTCTGCCCTCTGTCCTTTAGGGTCCTTGGTTTAAAGGACCAACAGATAGAGCATTGGTTTGCCTGGTGGGATTAGCTCAGGCATTTCAGGCACTTCTTGTGGAGTTGTCCCTTGGGAAGGCCTTGCTGCAATCTGCACAGGGCTTGGACCCCAGCAAGGAGGATGGTGGTTGGGAGCACTGTTCTGGCTCCGTCTGTTGAGACTTGGTGTGAATGCTGAGTCACAGTGGTGAACGTGATTGGATAATTCATAAACAGAGGAATAGACAGGTGCTGGAAGTATTGGAAGGAGAGAGATATTCGGAACCTGTCACTGAGGGCAGAAAAAGGAATTGAGGGAGACCAGGGTTGAGGCCATCTATATATAGCCACAGGAGCAGCCAGACGGGGCACTGACCCTGCTCCAACAGGCTAATACTAAAAGTTTCCGACCAATCGTGCGCTGTGGCACATAGACACCTAAAACTGAATAATGTGAGCAGCACTCGAAGAAGAATTTATTTTTCTCTAGACCCCCCTGGTGGTGCCTGCCTGCAGGTCCCTCTCCTCTTTACTCTTGTATCAGAACATGAAGCATCAATTCTTCCTCTTCCCATTCTTTTGTAATATCAATCTTCCTGTTTCTAATGGAGCAGACTCTTTCTTATAGGGATGCTATAATCACATGGTGCCTCATCATCTGACCTAATCACTGACCCAAGCCCCAAACCAGAAACTGAACAGTAGATAATTAGTACAGGCAGAGATGAGCCCAACTACTTTTAAAGACCCAGCCTACCTTATGACATGTGACTTTTGTAGTTACTGTCTACACAGCCTAAGAATCAGTAATGCTTGGGCAAACTCGAAGAAAACATTTGTTAGGATAAAATATTCAAAATCGCTTAAGTGTCTTAGATGCCTAAATTCCCTTTTAAAAAATGACTTAGGCACGTAGGGTGAGACTTTCAAAGGCATTTACAGATGGGCAAGTAGTGGGTTTTTTAAAATCACCCAAGCAGGATACATGCCGAAGTCCCAAAGAAACTAAGATACTTGAAGGTTCAAGCTTCCCCCCCACCCACCCACAAGATAGGCTGGGGAACAACCTAATTTGAGAATCTTTCCTTGGAGCATCTGAGGCTTTGGACCTGCGCAGCTCTTGAGATGAGGGGTGGTATATGACCCAAAGACTTCTTGATACCCACAAACAGAGGTCACATGGGTATGTAGCGTTACAGAGATCCCTTGGGTTCAGGTAAAGTGTCTTCTCAAGGCATGTGTCACACTAGTTTTCAGAACTGTAAGATGTATGTGCCTGAAAGGAAGTAGTTATATCACCAGAGGCTGGCAGAATCAAGGAGCCAATCCACAGCAGGCACAGACAAAACTCCCTCATGTCAATTGATAAAGAATTAAAGGATAAGAAAATAAGTAATGCCATTCAACATGACTTTATAGAAAATACATCTTAATGAGCAAATTGATTTCGTTCTTTGAGATTACAAGTCTGGTTGATGTTTAGACATAATATACTTAGACTTTTGTAAGACGTTTGATTTAGTACTACATGGCATTCATATTAAAAAAATATAAATATGCAATACCAATAAAGCACATGTTGAATGGTTAAGAACTGGCTAACTGAAAGACCTAAAAGTATTTATCAGTGGAGAATCACCACTGAACATGGGAGTGTCTGTCTGAGTAACAAGTCCTGCATAGAGATTAATGCTCTAAAAACAATGACCAATTCCTAAAGCCATCCAGTCCCACCCGTCCCCCCACATTAAAGATGAGTTTGGTGGAATGCACTTCTTCCCTTGATTATAAAGTAGATGTGAATCTGAAGTAGACAGTGAGAATTGCACCTAGGTCACCCTTTTTGTTTTATCTTTTGCTTCCTGCGGGTGGATTTTACCTTGAAGAAATAATTTCAAAACCAGAGATGCAAAAAAGAAAACCATAACCTGAAGCAATTGGATTATATTATCTGAAGCCCCCTTTGTAGACTGCTATCCCTTTAAGAAGGATGAAGAAAAAATATAATTTTCTTTTAAAAGATTTGAGGAATCTGTGAAACTTCACCTATCACTTGTCAGCAAGATGCCATTGGGGTTGTTATTATCTCTTTGCTTTAAATGATATGTTGATATGAAAAAAATATTGCTGATTGCTGAGATGAAGAAGAGCTGGTATTTGTCTGAAGGCAAAAGACTCCCGAGAGGAACTATAGCAATAATTATGTAGCAAACTGTCGATCTGTAACTCAGTGGTCAATGAACATATCAGATGATTATGAGGAGACATGTACACCTACTAGGTAAAGATGAAACTAAAACCAAAAAAGAATAATAAAAAGGAGCGGAATAAAAAGTAATGCTATAACAAGCTCAGCATCCATATATTTCTTCTCAAGTCCTATAGATCTTATCCAATACACAGGCAGTGCCTACTATTCAAGATAGTGCATTCTGCTTGCCAAAAAATACATGGATCTATACAAGATACGTTAATGGTATTTCAAATACAGCTATGTATCATCTCTATATTTTAAATTAAATGTTCTATGAGCAGAATGTATCCCAAAAGCATACCACCTCAGACCATAAAGATATTTAGATATTTGGTCTCCTTTCTAATATACGCAGAGGAGGCACATTCCCCAGCCAGTAAGCCAGATTCTTTACCCATATTCTTTGAATGTTAATGTGAACCTGACCAAGTAATATACAATATAGCACGTTAATGATTCACTATAAATTTGCCTTTAAAAAACAAACAAACAAATGAGCCACTTTGTTCTGCAACGGGGAAAATATATATTGGGAACAGAAAATGAGAATAGTCTACTGATGCATTTTCCAAAACGCACGTCATCTTATTTACAATCCATCTTGGAATTCTTTGTTAAATCCACTCCTTCCTTTCCTGTCAGCATCCTAGTGAGCAATCCTGCCAGTTTTAATTGTATCTCACTTCTTGGCAGGGATTCTCAAAGTGGAGTTTTCAAATGGAAATCACTGTGTGAATATTCTCGGCTAAAACAGTTAAAGCAAAAAGTGCAAAATACCTCAGCAAGTTTTAGCATAGTCAGTGTAATCTGCAGTGTGTTGGATAGCCTCACTGAGATGTTTAGTGGAATCATTTTTGTCCTGAGAGGGGTATGAGGGACAGACATTATCTGATTTATCTTCTATTTCTGCTGCCACTGATTTGGTGGATCTCAATTTTTGAGAAGAATCTGCCTCCTCTTCCCCCCAGCACAGGTGACAGAAATAGCATGAGGAAAAGCAACAGTCTCCTCCAGCATGCAATGAAAAAGATCTTTCTTAAATTTTCATCAACTGAACATGAACTTTTAGGCAATGAAAATGTCCTGAGGGATAAGAAGTCCTTAATGACAACAAGGATTTCAATGGGAAGTCATACCTCTTTTGTTGCACCTAAGAGAGAAATTGTCTAAATACACAAAAGTTGAGGAACTAACTTCAAAGTAGTACTTACTTCTGTTGTTAGACAGGGACAAACCTGAAGTAAGATCAAAAGAACTGTGTCTGTTCCTTATTCTTGAAAATAAGGAAGAATACTGGTTCCCCTCAGCAACCTGGCATGATATGCTAGATGGTCAGTATGGAAATCTGAAATAAAAAGCAAGGCACTGGAGAACACACAGGAATAGCTCTGAGAAGAAAGTCTGTGTGACAGGGAACTGAGAATAATCCATTTGGTTGTACACAAATGGCTAATTTTATCTATATAAGCATAGAGAAAATAAATTTGAATAGTCCATGTTCCCAAAGAATCTGTCAGAAAGGGTTTTATTGATGCTGAGGCCGGGCCAGCAAAAAATGTAGCCTCAAAAATATGGACTAAAAAGAGGCTGTGTGAGACAGTAGATAGGGCAGTGTCTTGCAAACTAGATTCTATTCCAGGCTCTACCACTGGCCTATGTTGTGACTTTCTACAAGTTGTTTCAGCTCCTGACTTAGTCTTCCTCTAATGGGATGATAATACTTGCCTTTATAATGGGCTTCTAGATCCGAAAGTGCCATGTAAATTACTAATTGCTTAGACTTCAGCCTGATCTAACACCAGCAACTATTTTATATAGTCCAACAAAAAAAACAAGGAGTCATGTGGCACTTTAAGACTAACAGATTTATTTTTCTCATGAGCTTTCGTGGGAGAAAATCCCACTTTGTCAGATGCTTCTCTCCCATGAAAGCTCATGTGAAAAATAAATCTGTTAGTCTTAAAGTGCCACACAACTGCTTATTTTATATAGCTTGTGTGTCTCCCATCAACCAACTTACATTGCCACTCAGTGTCTTCACTGCGTTGCATTGACCAGAGATGCCTCTTGTTGACACAATGTTATTCTTTTCAGAGAGGTGGTTTAATCATATCAACTGGAAAGCACTTCCTGGATCGATTGAGTGGGTCTCCACAATCTGTTCAGTCGATCCCTCTGCATCACCAAATTGCTGGCAGAATAGACAGTCAATTCCTTCCTTCCTATTTTTAATAAGTGGATCAAAAATACTTTCAGTCTTTGGGGATTATAAATATGTTCAAACAACCACCCCTAAAAAAAAAAAAGTCCATTGTAGACATAAAATCCACCACCATGATACCTAGCGACAATGCAGAACTCTATCATCTCCCTTAAGTTTCATTTCAAGAAAAGCTATTTATTTATCACAGGTCTTTTGCACTGTCACTGCTTTTATGAAGGACTCTTCTGAGCAGCAGTCATTGCCTGAAGAAAGCGATGGATTCTATGCTGGGATTAAGGTAATGCAGATGTCCTTGATTTACTGTACTTCTCCAGCATATCACCAAAGAATATCTGAATATTAAGCAACATACTCTGGAACGCAGTACACAAGAAAATAGATCTTGATGATCATAATCAATGTGGCTTCTACGTGCTCAGTGAGACAATGTCTAAATAAATTACATGCCATTCTATAACCCTATCTAAAGAATTCACTGTAGTGTTTAGGTGCTGACAATGTCAAAACACAAAAAGTATGCAAAAGCACTCCATGTACCCTCTAATACACATCCAGATGGATTCCAGTACCTACGTACAAGGTTAGGAATGCCAGACCTATGTGAAGTGGACCTAATCTTCCTGGATTTCAGAAAAAAGACTTGATATAATTCTACATGGGAATTATTAGTTTAATTGGAAAAGAGGGTGATTAATACATTATCAAAAATTGGGCAAAGAGCTAGTTAAAGTGAAGACTACAATAGATCACACTGCAAGATGAACTATCAGGCTTCAGGAAAGTTACTAGAGGAGTTCCTCAGGGACTGGTCTTGAGACTAGTCTTCATTAACATTTTCAATAATGGCCTTAGCACAAAAAGTGGCAGTACATTAATAAAATTTGCAGATGGCAGTAAATTGAGAGGTATTGCCAATATAAAGCAGGACTATAATATAATATAGGAAGATTTGGCTGACCTTGAAAATTGGAGTAAAATCTCTCGTAAGTTAGGTTTGCCATTCTTCTGATCATTCTAATAGCTATTCTCTGCACCTGTTCCACTTTGAATTCATCTTTCTTAAACACGAGGAACCAGAATTGCACACGGTATTCCAGATAATGTCTCACCAGTGCTTTATATAATGGTAATAACACTTCCTTATCTCTACTAATAATATGTTGCCTGATGCACCTTAGTACGTTAGCCTTTTTCATAGCTGCATCACATGGCAGGATCCTGTGACTGTCTTTCTCTTCTCTTTCTTTCAGCTAAGTCTCTGGGCTGGGCTACACTGCAGGGAGATTTTGATTGCAGTTGAAGGGAGATATGCAAGTTGCTTAAAATAAGTTGCATGTCTCCCTTTGATTGCCTAACACCTACTCACTGCAGGGTCCCCACAGCACTGAGTTGACAGGAAATGCCTTTCCATCAAAGCAGCACTATGTAACTTGTCCGGCAGGTCTTAACAAATCAACTTTCAGCCCATTCTGCGTTCAACTGGGTACGTCTTTACAGACACTCAGTCAAACTCCACCAACAGTGTAGCCTATTCCATTACCTCAGTGGTTCTTGACTTTTTAACTGTCACAACACGCTTGTTGTCATGAGCCACCCTACAGAATACACTAGTCGATTCCAGCCCCAGCCTGACTCTTCACAACGCACTTCGCTGTGTGGTGACATGGTAACTTGCCCCAACAGAGCGGTTGAGAACCACTGTATTATCTTATAGCAAAACGTCTTGCTGTTAGTCCCAAAGTGTGTGACCTTGCACATCACACTATAAAATTTCTGAGGGGTCCCAGCAAAAAAGTTTGAAAACTCCTGAACTAGATGATCCCAGTGGTCTCTTGTGGTCTCAAAGTCTATGAGTTTAAGTTGGAATGTCACCATTTTCAAACCAAAAGGATCAGGAGAGAAACATCAGGTTCCAACAAACCTGCGGGTAAGGTCAAGGGAAAAGACTGTAAAATCAAGCCAGTGGATAGACCCCCCCCCTTACTTAGATTATTAAATTTGGTAAAATGATTAGATGCCACTGTGATGACGATAACACAGAATATTAGAGAACGGATTTGGTAGCTGTTTCTGATCAAAATTTTATGTTGAATTTTGGACACTCCTTGCTCCAGTTGCTTTCTTGTAATACTGTTGTAGCATTCACACTATTCTCTAGGAGTTATCAATACTCATGACAGAGAGTACTGTAGTAATGTTATTTAATTATTACAGGCAGAATAGGGACATTTTTATGAGCGACCACTGTATCAAGGTCTCAGATCTGTCGATAAATGTATGTCCATAGTTCCCATTGAAGTTACGATGAGCTGATATAGTGTAACCAAAAGTAGAATTCAACCTGCTAGTTATCAGAAAGTGCACTGGGGTCCTTAGCTGTAAAAAGAAATTACCTTATATAAAAGGAATATATAATTACATAGCACCAGATTGTCTCTCGAGCTACACACCCATGCAGGAGCTTTAAAGAGAGTTAGTCACAGCTCGTATGCATGTAGTACCCAAACTTTAGATTCAGATGGACAAGAGTCAGAGATGGTATGTACCAGCTACTCTCCCACCAGAGAAGATCGGAAAGAAGGGGCTGGAAGGTGGCTGGATTCCTGACTTTGCTCAGCTATGAACAAACCAGCAGAGCTATGGTGGTATTGAAGGGGAAGTAATCTGCTTCATGCATGAGCTATCAGCAGACTGTTTTTGCCTGGCCCAAAAACAGAGAACAAAGAGGAAATGGCACTTACCTGCACTACTCCTGGAGCAATGACGTCTCTTATGCAGGCCTTGTGGAACTGTCGCACACTAGCCTATGATCAATGACAATATACCTCTCAGGGCACTGGAATTAGTTCTTCTTTTAAAGAGTAATACTGAAAAGATTAATTCCAAGCTAGTCTATTGTTTTCAGGACTTGATTTTTAAGGTTCTTTTCAGACCACAAAATAAGAAAGATATAGACTATTGATGACAACCATGCACATTTTTCTAATTCTTGACTATATTAAAAAGCAATTTTAACTTTTGAAATTATGGCTTTATCAGAAATTATAATAATTCATTTAAGTGCTTTTGGCTAAAAAGAAAAACACCTTTGTGTTTCAGAAATATCAATTTTGCCTTATTTTTCTGTCATAAATATCTGAGATTGATCATCTATTTTACTTCCAGTTTGTACCAGAGTCATTACAAATTGCAGAAGATGAGAAAGAGCACGTTTTGACCATCTTAAGTACCATACCTATTACCTGCCAAGGTCAAGATGATATCTGTAAAATTACTTTACAGCTGAAAACTGAAGATTCTGGTAAGAGTTTTGTACACTGTAGTCAACTCACTGTGAATACTTAGTTTTTACAACTTATACGGTACAATGAATTTAAAGGGAAATTATAGCATTTGGGATATTTTGAAAGGTTCAAAATAGTAAATAGCATGTTATCTTGGAAAGAAAGTAGATGAGAAAAATCACTCATGGTTGCTGATGCAGAAAGCAATTTAACAATAGCTAAATCATAGTTCATTGTGATTTGTTACAGAAATAATAAAAAAAAGATTTTTTTTTTTTTAATTTTTAGGGTTAGAAAATAGCATCACAAGTTACTGCATCATGAATGGTTCTTAGCCAGAATGACACTCAGAACAATTTCAGCAGTCTTACTGATGGTCACTCAGAATGTCAACAGATAATTTAAGCACTAGATCAATAATAAATAAATAATGTATAGAGTGGATTTTGCATCTTTTTCTGTATAAATTGTGCTTATTTTGAAGGTAGAAATATATATCTTGATCCTGGCAGTATCCCAAAGGTCCTACAGTATAAAGTCTCAGTTCTACAAAAACATAAGCATATGTGTAACTTTAAACATTGAGGACTGATGTCAATGGGACTGCTCATCTGTGTAAAGTTATATACATACATACTTGTAGTAATGCTTTGCACCATCAGGACCTCAAAAAATTGTAGGGAGAAGAAAATCATGAATCATTACAAACATTCATTGGTATTATATTCCATATAAGCTAATTTTCTAAGTGTTAGTGTGTACCCCAAGAACGATGTGTTCTGGAATAACTTAGGAAGATAGTAGTTTTTCCCTTTTCAATATATGAAGGACAAAACCATAATTCTACATTACATTCATTTTTGGAAAATTAATACAAAGGGGTTGGGGGGCATGGTTTCATTTGTCAGGGAGGTGGACTAGAATATGGTAAAGACAAGGTGGGTGAGGTAATATCTTTTATTAGATCAATTTATATTGGTGAAAGAGTCAAGCTTTCAAGTGCCACAGAGCTAGTCTTTCTCATGTCCCAGGACCAATATGCCCAAAACAACCCTGTACAGAACATGTTTTCTGCAACACAGTATTGCTCATGTTTGCCTGGGAATGTTAGTGAAATTTGTCTAGAGAAATAACTCGCCATCTTAATCAAATACATTTCCAAAGCCAAAGTGGTGTTATTCTGTTTACGTCCAAAAACAAGGGACTTTCATTTTCCACTTTCACCACGTAAACAGATGATCATCAAGAGACTAATTCTGCTGTATTCTCCAATGTATCTAGTTCCCTGGAAGTCAATGGGAGTTGTTTTTGGAAACGGCATCACATCCCATCACCATTTTTCCACCTGTAAAACGTGTCTCATTTTAAAAACTCAAGGCAAAACAACATACATGCCTTGGAATTTTTTTCCTAAATCTCTGATAATGTGACTTTTATTATGTGCCAATTTCATCACTGGAGAGAACTATTTTTAAAAAAGCCCCTGCTCCAGGCCCCACTGAAATCAGTGACAAAGTTTCCCTTGACTTTAATGAGAGCAGGATTCCACCCCAGGACTTCGCCTTTCCCCCTTAATCTGCTACTGATGTCTACAGTATATAGAACTTCTAAAAGTAGAAGAAAAAATCAATAGTCCTCTGCTGAGGTTCAATCTACCACCCCAGTCTTTCTTCTCATCCTCTTTTAATCTCTCTGATGTTCAGAAACAAGCATTTACAACATGAGTTGAAATCCCTCTCCTTTTCCTCCCAATCCTCAGACCAAGCACTGACAACAAAGGGGATAAAAAGGCATTCAAAATGAGAACATAACTCAGTGATCTAAGATGAACTGTACCTTGTGGTTTCAGCAACTGTGCTGGCCTCCATACGTGGAGTGGTTTGAATTTCCTTATGGCTTTGTGGTGCACAGTTCTGCATATTCCTCTTGGCTGCATCAGCCTACCAAGTGAGCATTCTTTAAACTCACTGGGCCAGATTAGTAAAAGCATTTAGAAGTGTAAAGATTCAGATAGGCACCTACTGAAATTTTCAAAAACACCGAAGAAGGTTAGGCACCTTTGAAAAATGTGGCTGATGGCAAATTAACAACACTGCAGGGGCTATTCTTCCTAAGTCAGTGTCTAATACAAACTTACTTGGCAGGGGCCTATTCCATTCTCACAGCATGTTTTAACAATCCCTTAATATTATAAAGGAAACTGACTGAACAGTTTCCAGAAGTAGATTTATTTCCAATGTGTTAACGAACTTGACAAGTTGTTGCTGACAGGCGCAGAGATGGAGCTACAACTGTACCAATTAACTAGTCTTGGAAAGAAGCTGTTACAGAAGTGGCAAGTTTCTGTCACTTTTAATCATCTCATTTATGCAGTTTAGACTAATAGCCAACTATTGCCCTTCATCGGTCCACCCTGAGGCTGTTTCTATATCATTGGGTTACATATGTTCAACTGAAATGTTAAATGTAAACATCTTCTGCTTTATGTATGCACATCTACTTTGCAAAAATGTTCATTCAGTGCTTTAGTTGCATTTGTTTTTGTCTGAAAGAAAGCTATGGCCTTCTAAATAGTGTAAAGATTTAAACTGGCCACAGTCCTACACACTGTAAACAAAAATTATTTTATTTTTTATTCATTTATACTGAAAGAAATTAAATGACAATCTCTGTGTCTGGTTGAGTGCATTTAACACCTCTGTTATGTTAAATTATGTATGTAATAAGCGTTAGGAAAGCTAATCAAAAGCATAGAAGTATATGTCATTATTTAGCTAATATAATGAATCCAAGGACACATCAGAGCTGTTGTTGTGCTGCTTGCCTGACATATATCATTGTTATTTTAACAACATTATTTTGTTTGATTTTAAAACTTTTTTCCTGAGTAGTGAGCAAACCACACTTGGCTGCAGTGGTAAATAATTACACTTTATGGAATATTTCTATTTAATTGAATTTAAAAAAAAAAAAAGCCTTGAAAGTGATCCAGAACTTTTCTATATAATTGTAAGCCAGCCATTAAGGACTTGACATCAGAGATAATTCTTTATTAAATGGCATAGGCTTTAGCTCAATTTGTGTAGCTCCCCATGGGGTCAATCTCAGTTACATTGTATAGGCCTTTTCTGTTAAGGCCTGAAATAGTGATTATTCGGAAATGCAATCTTTGAATATTTTATACAATCTGAATATAAATTATGAACCAAATCCATGAATTATGAATAACCGTTTTGTTTTTGTCAAGTTAATCCAATTCTGAACATTTTCTGTAACATTGTAGTATTGACTCAGACTATGGAAACCGTGAAATCCTGGCTCCAATGAAGGCAATGGCAAATTTGTTTACTTCAGTAAGGCCTGGATTTTCCCTTCTGCATCAGTCTGGGCTGCTTAGTTCAAATTCGGAGTAGGAGGCTGTTATTACAATCCAATGGCTGCTCAGCATCCTATATGAAAAAAGTGATGGTCTCAGAGTAAGGCTGCCATAGTACAGGTTTTCCCAGGATTTTCTCTGCCCAACCCAGCCACCGTCTTTTTTTTTTTGTAGCTGTCCTGGGAAACCTTTAAGGTTGCTTGGTACACATTGTCAACCATCCAGTTTTAGGGGCTCAGAATCACCCCAGGTGTCCCAGAGTTTTCTTTTTTCTTTTTCTTAGTGGATAAGCATCCACATAACAAAGAACACAATAGATGATGCTAACTGGACCCCACACTTGTGACCTCAAAATGAAGGCTGCTCAGAACTGAAAAGACATAGAGACAGTTACACTTTCATACCTATAAGGGGCCATTCTAGTACAGTGGCAGAACTACATAGGTAAATTTACAATGTCATTGCTCCGTCATCTCTGTGAGCAACCAGAGTTAGTCACCAGGTCTTCAATTCTTTTTTATTTATGTTAGGTACATATCTATCACTCCTCACCGTACTATTTGAGCAGATCAATCTTTGAATGTGACCGTCCTCACAATACACATGTGATGTAAGGAAGTACTACTATTATCTCCAAACTATTGATGAAGAGCAGAAGCACCTGCCCAAGATCCCATAGGAAGTGTCTGTCAGAGCAGGGATTTGAACCTACTTCTCTCATGTTTTAGGCTAGGCCCCTCACCATGGCACTATCCATTCTCTCAGGAACAAATTCACAATAATTTTTTAAGTACCTTAGAGGATGAATCTTCCTGAAACACAGTCATTGCATGGGCTCTTTTCCATAGAGATAAGAGGGTCGCTTGAGTTTGCATAGTGATATCAGATCAAATTAATCATAATAGTTTTCTCACAAAACCCATATGGTTTCAATTTATGCATGTGTCTGAAATTAAAATATTTATGTCTGACAGTAAAGAAGGTGGAGGCAACCATTTAATATCTTTTCTCAGGATCAATATTCCTGTACATCTTAGGTAACTTATTACTGGGCCCCTCAAACATAGCCCTTTCAACTTGCCAAGTGGATCTCCTGCGTATGCCCTGTGCAGAAGGCAGCTGTGCAAGAGCCTCGCTCACTGTGACAGCTGTGACAGACTTTGCCCAGGATGGAGACCGCATCAGTTATATCAGAGCTGAGCCAGACAAAAGGAGCGAACTACTTTGGAGAGCTTATGCACCAAAGGATGTAAAGGTTGGTTACTCAAATAACTTGGAAGACATGGCAAACTTCAGCAGAAGTTCTGCTATGAAGGGACAGGGAAAAAGTCATTAAGTCTTAGCTGTATAAACTGTTGGAATCATTGTGATCACATCAACCCAGTACAGTGACTTAATATGCCAAAGAGATTAACCTATGGAGTGTTTTGCTTTAGCAGATTTCTTTTGATTATGAACCAGCACCTCAGTAAGGCCAACAGCTGGATTCTGCACATAATCACATTTTTGTGCACTTGTGTAGCTTCTACACAATCTTTGTGGAGGGGTAGGTAGGGTGTTTGTTTTGGGAGGAGGGAGAGCAAATTTGATGAAGGAACATACCTCGGAACTATCCATTCTTTCTGAGGAGGAAGAAAGGAAAAACACCACCCAGGAGAAGAAATTTGAAGAGAGCAACACACAAATTAACTTATGTTGTGGTTCACAGACCAAAGCAAAGGCATGTCTTCCCAGCAAGAATACTTTTGTTGATTATTCTTTCCCACTGCCATACTAAAAAATAGACTAAATACAAAGGTTGGAAAGTGACCTGGAATTTGAGAAAGGGACTAAGGTTTGGACTCCAACGTTCTATTTTTAGCTCTGCCAATATTTGTGAGGTCTATGATAAGGCATTTCACCTCATTGTATCTCTGTTTATTCACGTATAACATGGGCATTACTAATACAAATTAACTAATGGGGCAAATCCCTCTTGTTTTACGTGCATTTACTTCAATAGGTATGTTCTAGTGAGTGAACAATACAATTTAGCCCATTGTTTGTGGAATTCTTTGAGATTCTCAGATGAGAATATAATATTATTGTAATAATATTATGTCATAAAATAAAAAGACCACAGTGCCGAAACATATGTATTACTCAGCTAAAGATGTAAAAGATGTGCAAAATCCAACACAATATATTTTTAGCAATACCAACCATAGTGGTTAATGAACTATATGGTCCTGATTTAGGCCCATCATTTACCCCAAGACCAAAAGAGTGACCCTGAATCTAATCTCACTACACAGGCTGTACAATGGTATCACCTCAATAATGGCAGGGAATTACTCCTGATTTATACTGAAGGAAGTGAGATCAAAATTAACTCCAAAGTCTTTCTATCTTTAAAAATGAGAATGAAAAACATGAATATACTTCCCTTCCTCCTCCATAGAGTCTTATTTTAAATGTTGTCCTTATTGTGATAATGGTACTTTAAATCAACTCAGTGAAAATGCAATGCAGTTAGCTCTATCAAATTTCTATATTAATTTTTTATGGTTTTCGTGTTTCTATTAACACAGGATAACTGAGCAAATGTCAGGTTGAATTAACTATTTTAAAAAATAAATTACATTTGATCCCAGTAAAGGCAGCTTTATCCATAGGAGGAACAAAGAAACCACCCCACATTACTGTTGATGTTTTGCAAGCAACTGGAGGCATTAATGTGAAATACCTCCTCTGGTACAGCTAAGAAAACTTTCTGCATGGTATATTAAAATCAAAATAGTCTTTGGTACTACTTCAGGCTTTCTAATATACAACAGAACTTCAGAGTTACCAACACCTCAGGAACGGAAGTGATTCATAACTCTGAAATGTTTGCAACTCTGAAAAGAATGTTGATTGTTCTTTCAAAAGTTTACTACTGAACCTTTACTTAATACAGCTTTAAAATTTTAATGTGCAGAATTAAAACACTGTTTTCCCTATATATTCTTAGCAGTTAAACAGTTCTGAACTGCATATGCTTTTTCCCCCTCTGGGGCTGCCTGACTGTGTACTTTTGGTTCCCAAGATGAGTGGTTGACTGGGTAGTTCATCACTCTGGTGCTTGTAATTCTAAGGCTCTAATGCAGGAGTAGGCAACCCCTGGCACATGTGCCGACAGTGGCATGGGAGCCCATTCGGAGCAGCATGTGGCACCCTCTGCAATGCCACAGAAATTGTGGCTCCTGCCACTGAAAGCCACTCTGGGCAGCTTCCTTCAGGGGCAGCTGGGGCTCGGAGGGTTCCCCCCCAAGCCCATGCTTCAGGGATGGTGCAGAAAGAAGATGCCTGGAACAGCTTCTCTCCATGGTGTGCA
Source organism: Podocnemis expansa (assembly GCA_007922195.1). NCBI lineage: Eukaryota > Metazoa > Chordata > Testudines > Podocnemididae > Podocnemis > Podocnemis expansa. The sequence continues at coordinate 20,423,205 of ML681984.1, read as the reverse complement.
GCTGCCAAGAGGAGCCGCTGCAGGCAGCTTCTTTCTGTGAGTGGCTCCTTTCAGCGCCATGCCAGGGAAGTGCACCCCCACCCCCCAACCTCCAGCCATGGCTGCCACCAAATTTTCAGGCAGCTGCTGCTTTTATTTCTGTGGAAGGAGCCACTGGCACTGGCTGACAGTTAAGGATGCTCTATTGCATCTCCAAACTTATCAGGAAATGGAATGAAGTGTGCATAAAAACAACAGAAATTCAGGTCGTCACTAACAAGCAAATACACTGCATAACTTACCATAGACCAGTGGTTCACAACTGCTGTGTCATGACACATTACTTTCATAACACACAGGTAAGTGTGTCACCGGGAGCCGAACCCAAAAGAAAACTGGAGTATGACTGAAGCTGCCTGGCAGAGGGGCTAGGTTCAGGCACCTGTTGGGGACTTTGCAGCAGTGGCAACAGGCACTGTGTCACACATGGTTGCACACACTACCAACCTTATAACATCATAGAAAATCTTGAGAACCACTGCAACAGACTATGTGCAAATACAAGAGGGGTAGCCATGTTAGTCTGTTTCAGCAAACAAACAAGCAGTCCTGTGGCACCTTAAAGACTAACGAATTTATTTGGGAATACGTTTTCATGGGCTAGAACCCACTTCATCATTTAATCCACGAAAGCTTCTACTTAAGTAAATCTCACCATCTCTATGGTGCCCCAGGACTCCTCTTTTCTTATGTGAAAATAGCACATTTTGGATCTACATTACAAAAGTGAGAATTGAATAGTATACCTCTTGAGCAGAAGTCTGGCATTAGTCTTGTTTCTCCATCCACTGGATAGGAGATGCAGAGCACCCGTATAAAGAGCACATGCAGCAAGTTCCGCAGGTGTGTTCCCCCCAGCGTCATTAGAGATATTGGATCATCTCTTAGTTTTTGCAGGCATATCATCTTTGGGGGTTCCTGATTCCTTGGCACATTTCTGCTCCACAATGGCTGAAACTCTTGGGGCTTACTGCTGATCTAATATAGGGTAGCTTTCGCAGTGCTATAAGTGAGAGCAGAATCTGATCCTTATAGCCTTCGTACAGCCCTTTATCTTTCACCTGATTTTGATGGTTCTGGCATCCTTGAAATCAACAGAAACTGCATTGGTTTCTTGACATCTGGGACACCAGCAGGGTTTACTCTGGATTTACACTGATCTCAGAACTGACTCCACACTCTGCATGGCAAATGAATTAAAGATTCACCGTATGAACCATAAAATTAAGGTAAAATCTATGGACAGTTAAGGGCTACTAAAACATGTTAATTATCCATAATTATAATATACCTTAAGCCCTGCCTCAGGCTTTAAAATTAGCATGATTTAATGAATGTTCTACGCTTGGTAATTTCTAGGAGTGTTCTGCTTCTTAATAGGCACTTTAGTAACAAAAAGTTTATCTTTTACCAAACAGGATAAAGAAATACAATAAATGGAGGTAGGTGAAATAATGGTACATCCAGCTCCCAGACTGTATGTGATTAAACTCAATTTTTTAAAAAGGAAGTCTATTCTGTACCCATTCTTCATCATAACTTTTAGGTCAGATTTCAATTTGTACTTGACATCTGAATGCTGCCCATAAAAGTTTTGTGAGGGAAGATAATGAAGATAAACTGCTGTATAGATGGTATTCATTACATGCTTTATTTTAACAGGTCACAGTTCAAGACCTTCCAACAGGGAACTGCTACTCCTTCACCGATCCGCACATTATTACATTTGATGGTTGGTGAGTATTCTTTCAACTTTGAAATAATTTGGCTTGATCACTGTAGTTTTCTGCTCTTGAATACAGCATGTGGTGTTTCATTAGAACTAGGTTGCCTACCCATGACCCAGCGACCAGCATGTGGCCTGCCAAAGGCTGCCTACCAGCCCGCCAGAGGCAGCAGCAGCCTTCCCTGCACCCACCTGGAGTCGAGGAGCAGCCCCTTCGCTCCAGCCCCATACCAGCCAGGAGCAGTCCCTTCCACCACCATGCACTGCACCAGTCAGGGCTCAGAAAAAGCAAGGAGTCTTGTGGCACTTAAAGACTAACAGATTTATTTATCGCATGAGCATTTGTGGGAGTCTGATGAAGTGGGATTTTCTCTCACAAAGGCACATGCGATAAATAAATCTGTTAGTCTAAGTGCCACAAGACTCCTTGCTCTTTTTGCTTTACTAGACTAACACGGCTGCCCGTTTGGAACTAGTCAGGGGCTCAGGAGCAGAGGTGGGTGTGGGAGATCAGCCACTTCTGGCTGGGAGAGGACACCACTGCAGCTGCAGACTGTGTACTTGGGCAACTCCCTTCCACTTGGGAGGCAAACCCGCCCGCTTCTGGCCAAAGCCCCCTTCTTCCTTGTATGCTGGCCAAGCCTGGCATGAACACAGGCCAAGTCGGCACCCCCAAAGCCCACCTTGTGCAGCAGCCCCAGCCAGCTGGAACACTGCAGCATGGCAGCTGTTTGTGCGAGCCTGCTGGGGGAAGCAGCCTCTCTTGTCCATCCAGGTTGGCTCTTGGGGGCTGGAGCCATGTGCACCAGAGCTCCCAGTTCTCTCTTTCTCTTCCCCCTCCATCCCCACCATTTCCAGGCCAGTTCATTTGCGTACCAGTCTGGCAGTCAGTTCGGGGCAGGGAGGGGAAGCCACTTCCCCCCACCGAGCTCCCACAGGCAGGAGGGATCGGGGTTGGAAAGGATCCCTGTCCACTTGCCCAGCTGTAAGGGACAGCAGCCAAATGAATGGTGGGGCACAGTGGGAATAGGACAGAGCCACCTCTGTAAATGCAGCAGGGAGTGGCAAGAGCATGGTGGCCATTGCCAAGGAGGAAACATGCAAGTCACACGACCAGTTGTGTTTTCCCTCCACTCCGCCTCCAAAACTCTTCACTCAACCAGCACCCGCCAACAAAAATAAAAGTCAGCACCTGTGCCTGGTTCCCCTGCAGTTCTGTGCCAGCCAGCCAGGCTCAGTAGAAGCATCCCTCTCCTGACCCAAAACTTGCTCACTCTCTTCTAAGTGAGAAGAAAATTATAGTGTGGTCCCTCATGCTAAGTGGACATCCCTGCCTTATAATATCCTCAGACTATTACAGTAGTTTGTTTATAGTGATGATACAATGCTTTGGAGACAATTCATGGTTCTTTTCCAAAAGTCTAAATTCCCGTTTAAAATAAAGAAAAGGATGTGAGTTATTTGTTTTAAAGCTAAACATATTTTGGGGATTTAGTAGTTTGTCAGAAACAAAGGGTGGAGTTCTGCAAGCTTGATTGAGCAAAACTGCCATTGATGCATTTTACCCAATTCAAAATTTTGCTTGATGGAGAACTACAGAATTTAAACCAGATCATCTCCCAGATTCTCAGTTTTTTTGAAGCTTTCTACTGGTGAGAATTATGCCATAAGCATCAAGAGGTGCTCAGCAGGTCTGGTGTGCCATCTGCTAAGCTCCACTGGTCCCAATTTCAAATACTACATACTCTGTAGTTTCCAGTACATTCTAATCAGGACTCAGACTTTGAAAACAGGCCTCAGCAGAAAAGCTGACATACATGCTAGATCTCCTTATGTCTGTACAGGTAGGAATAGTAATTCAGGGAGATATAGAAGGAGGGCCTAAACCTAGCATGCATTGATATTTATACATGGGCATTGATACCTAGAATTATCCACATACTGAGTTTAGAAAATCATATACATAAAATATTTTCTACATTCACTGATAGTTAAGAAATGAAGTGAAATAAGTTAACTGTTTCTCAAACACTGCAAAGCCCACATTCCTCTTTTAGTACTATGGGCCAGATCCTCCACTAGAATAAATTGGTTTAGATTCATTGACTTCAGTGGAAATATGTGATTTGCTTTACCAGAAGGCTCAGCCCTACAAGTGTATCGGGTTTGGACTTTTAAATAAGTTTGGATCACCTCAGCACCAGTCAGACTTCCCATTAAGTTTTTCAGTCTTCCCCTGTTACTTTTCCATAAATAAGTAACTCAAAAATGGAGAAGAAAAGGCAAAACTTTTCTAAAATGAAATAATTTTACTTCTGAGTTTGGAATGATAATGAGAAATTTCTTCCGAACAACTAATTTTGAGGAAGCCGTAAGCCACTGAGAATATCATCATTGACCATTAGGGCCTTCTCAGCCATCTAGAACAACATTATATCAGAGAGTGAGAGCCTATAAGAAAAGGGTGCCAAACTTACAGTCCAAGGGCTGGATCCGGCCTGCCAAGGGCACTCATCCAGCTCATGGGCTTCTACCTGGGCTGTACCTGGGAGCTTTCTGCAGCAGCAGTGAACAATAAACACAGGCTTCCACAGGCAGAGCAGGGTTAAGCATGCTTGTGACTCAGATCATGTCACAACACAGGGGAATCCTGGCTCAGCTTTGCTGTGGTCTGCCAGCCAGAGTCTCAGTCACAGCAGGCTGGGCTGGCTCCCAGAGAGCCACTGCACTATCCTGCACCCCAACTGTTCCCTGTCAGTCAGTTGGCATGCTAATCTAATTAACTGCACATTGCACGAATCACAAATAAGAAAAGGAAAAAGTCCCTGGAGCCCACGTGGGAATGAGCCACTCAAAGGCCAGCCAGGACTGAGCCAACCAAAGGCCACCATGCTGAATGACTGACAGTGAGTAGGTGGGGAGGGGGGAGGCAGGAGCCCAGCCTCCCTGTGGCTGTGACTGAGACTGATTGCCTACTACCAGAATGGTAGGGGAAGCGGAAAGGAAAGGAGAATGGGGGTCTGGCAGCAGTCAAGCAAGGAAAGGAGATCCAGGACTGCACAATAGGAGAAGGGGTGTCAGGGATCCAGAATGTTGAAGGAGAGCCCACAGGGCAGGGAGAAAGAAAGGTATGAGAGAGCCTGCAAGGAAGGGGAGGGGAAAAGGGAGCCCATGCCACTCTGAACATGGCATGGGAAAGGGTTAGGGAGCCTGTGAGGATACATGGCCCATGACAGGTGTCCTCTCCTCCAATGCGGCCCCCCCACATTGAATGAGTTTGACACCCCTGCATAAGACATCTTATTTTATTTTTTTTCAATAATCCATTCATTAAATTAATGTTATTAGGCCAACATTTACTCCAAGTTACATCTGTGTAACCCCATTACTGATTGCAAGCAGGGATGTTTCTGAGAAACGTTGCAAATAGATCTGATGTTACCACTGACAACTGATAAGGAATGTGCATATAGGGCAACTTCTCCTTCAGAATATAGAATTTTAAAATGGAAAAGGCCAGAAAGTCATCTCATCCACTTCACCTACCACCCCAGCCACTGCATCATTTCTCCCTGTTGGATCATCACAAATGTTTTATCTAGTCTAGTTTTAAATGAGCCAAGTAATGGGGTGTCTGCCAGCTTTCTCAGGAGATTTATTCAACAGACTAATACATCTCACTTTCAGGAACTTCCTGATATTCAGCCAAGTTTCTAGCTCTTAATTTCACCATCCCATCACTCCCAGTTATACTCTCTTTTATTATTGTAAATAATTCTTCTCTTTCAAATATTATGCTCCCCCTTGCCCTGTTAGTCATCAGTTAGTTTAACTCTCTGTCTATATATTCTGCAACGTTAATCTTCAGATTCTAATATATGTGGTGAGCTAGTTTTAAAGCTACATTGCTTTTAAGGAATAATGGGAATACAGACCTTGTTTGTAACTTGCTAGAGGCCTACTGCTAACAGATGAATGTTGAGACAAGTTAAAGGGCCTGATCATCTTTTTACATTCATAGAAAGCACATATAAGAAAAAATGGTATTTGAATGGAGATTCAAAAGGGCACCTATGTTAGTCTAGTTCAGCAAAACAAACAAGGAGTCCTGTAGCACTTAAAGACTAACGAATTTATTTATAGAATGAGCTCTCGTGGAAGAAAATTCCATTTTGTAAAACGCTTTGACAATAGGGGAACTTACAGAATGGGAGGAAGTAAATACAGGGAAGTTTAAGCCATAGGATCAGGTCACACTGTAACAGCAAATCAAAGCAGGTACTAAGATTCAAACACTGGGGAACAGCACATAGCCGAAGATGTAATTCATTTGCAAATTTGACTGTGTTGCTTCAGGGCTAAATAGGGACTTCAGATTTTTTTTTCTCATTACAACAGGTGATTTGATCTCATCTTCCTCTATATACTGTTCCTCAGTGTTTGAATCTTAACAGCTGCTTTGATTTGCTGTTTCAATGCGACTTGATCCCATGACTTACATCTCTTTGCATTTATTTCCTCCATCTTCAAAGCGTCTAACGAAGTGGGATTTTCTCCCACAAAAGCTCATACAATAAATAAATTAGTTAGTCTTTAAGTGCCACAGGATTCATTGTTTGTTTTGAATGGAGATGTGTATCTTGGTAGGCACTGGGATCCTATAGAGAGGCTTGGTGGCCAGGCAGATCAGAGCAAAATGCACAAAAATGTGCCATGATGATATATCATTAGACGGAGGCTTTGTTTTTCTTGCTGGACTAGACTAACACAGCTATCCCTTTGGAAGTTAAGAACTGTTGCTGCTCAGTGTGGACGTAGTGGGGGGGGGCAAAAATTTAACAAAAGCTATTGCCAGGGAATAGAATGAAACAGTCTGAGGGGAATGAGTGAAATAAGAAAAGAGCAATGCTTGGATGCCAGGAACCACGGTTACTTAAAGCAGACAGTGGACACTAGGAACCAGGGAAAGAATATTCCACTGGAGGGACAACAGAAAGTGAGAGTCCTAAGACTGGCAAACAGAATCAACGTGAATACACATTAGCAGTCCATGAATAGATAAAGAGGATTGCAATAGATGGAAAATTTAAACAACAAGCAATCAAGTCTTCTCTCTGCATTGGTATCGGATTAGTAAAGCACTGTAAACCAAACAAATATATTCTTCCTATCCCAGCAAATAGAACCTCACCAGCCTAAGGGCAGGGTAGCCAATCCCATTAGTCCGGTACCTTCTGGGGAGCACTGGGTGTGGAAGAAGGGTAATCAGCTGCTGCCTTGCCACTTTTCAACCTCCATCTTTATGGGACTCCACGAAGGATTCTTTGAAGAGCTGAGATCTAAGAGGGGAGATGGGAGTTATGCAAAATCTTCCAGTTAGAAGACAATAAAGAAGTGAGACAAGTTTCCCTCCTCCCCACCCACTTTCTTATTTTTTCCCCTTTCCCTCTAGAAAAAGTTGAGGAAAAGAATAAGAGTGAGGGGAAAAGAAAGGGAAACCAGACCCAAAAGCAATAAATGAACTTTTTTTTTTCAAAAATCAAAAGAAAAATACATTGGAAAAAATGTTGATTTTAAATTTGCAGTTGAAGATGATTTTTTCATTTGGAATTTATGAGTTAGGAAACTGAAATATGTAATTTAAAGCCATGTTTCCATAGAAAATGTCATTTTGGAGAAATGCATTTTCCAGTGGAAAATTTCATTTCAAAAACATTAGCAGCTGTACTGAACCAATTATTTTATGACTTCTTACCTCTTATTAAAATAAACTTTGTCTAATAAGTAACAATCATTCAGTAGCTTGTAATCTGGCTATGTGTCACACATCCACTCTGGGTTAAAATAAAGTGAGGTTATTAATTAAATAATAAAAATATCTACCTTAGTCTTCGGACAATAGGTTGTCTCTTCTCTATGCCTACTTCAAGAAATGGAGATTAAATTAAAAACAGTTTGTCATGCTTCTGTATTAATACATTCCTTTAGGAACATTTACTTCATAATTTTTGTATTCTTTTGATCAAAGGGAGAGACTAATAGTGATGAGGGAAATGTGTCAGATTTTACAGCACAACAGTTTGAGTGTGTTGATGCATAGAAACACAATGACATTAATTATATTGGCTTAAGCTCTGGAAGAGCACTTCCTTTTATAGCAAAATGCCTTTTAGATTAAACAAATTTGCAAACCGGGCAAAGAGAAAGTACAGGCTTCATTATTAGTTATGATGCATTATAAATCTAAAACCCTTTCACATCATAAATTGTAGATTCTTAGAAGTGAATTATCAGTTTTAAGATAAGTACTAAGATAACTCTTCAGTGGCAATATCTAAACCACTTAAGACTGCGTGGCTGGTAATTTATATATAATTAGTCTTATTTTTCATTTCACCTTAAAAAGGAGAATTTTGAGATTTCTGGAGAATGTAAATTAATATGTGAGTCAGTGTTCTTTGGGGGTGAAATTCACCACTTTCTAAACATAATAACTACACTTATGCAGGGAGTTGAAAGATCCATGCTTGAGATAAGTCACTGGAATAATAAAGTAGCCCATGATTACTGTTCCAGTCCATGAGCTCAGGGGCTGTTTGCAGGAATTTCACTCAGTCACGAGTCTGATGGTTATTAAGCCTGCCCCCAACAACCTCCTTCACATTAAGCAGAACCAACATTTAGAGCCCCTTAAGTAGCTGTTCTGCTTTTATCCACTCCCATGCAGCTCCATTATAAGGACCTGCCTTCCTCTGGATTAATTTCGTCCTGCAAAATACAAGGCCCGGGCTGCCAGGGGAAAAAAAAATCTTTGTCTTGATGCCCACTAGTCAAGGAAAGTCATAACTCTTGACTCTGTAGCAAGCAATCCTTTTGCAAATATCTGTTTAACAGCAAAACAACCCTCCGTCCCCTACCCCCCTTCTGTGATACCAAGCTACAGATCTCCAGGGAGGATGAGAACCCTATAAGAATTTTCCACCTTTTGTGGTCTACAAAATCTGAAGACTTAACTACATCACCCCTTGCACTGGACGGACAGGGGCACGTATGGCAGCGCGCATCAAAATGTGTGTCAGAAGTCCCCATAGACAATGTGAATTGTGAACAAAAAGGTTCCTAGTTAACCTTAATGTAGCTCCCTTTCATGAGGACTATGTTAATATGCATTAGGAATCTTGGTTTGCACTGGTAGCCTACACATGGGGGAATTACAGCCAGCTTTTTAGTGCACACTGCTATTCAGAGCCCCAGTGTACAACCTGAAGGGCATGTAGTAAAGCCAAGGCTTTTGCTCTCTACAAAGACCCCACAGCAGAGTAACTGAAACAGCTGAGTAATTGCAAGTTCATTTAACCCTAGGATATACTATCTTGCACAAATATGAGTGAAGTAATGGATATATTCACTCTCTCTGCTGTTTTGCTTTTATTAAATGTAAATAGGGCAAATGGGTCTTATTCAGATACACCTTTTAGGGAATGGGAATGTTAAAACTTAAGGTCTTTCATACAGATCTTCCCAAGTTCATCAAGGAAAAGTCATTGATGACATCTCTATTCTGCTACTTAGAGCTGCCATGTTAAATTTTACCACAGTCTATCATTAGACTCAGAGTGATTAGATTTTTATCAGTAAATGTCGATAAACATCAATATTACTGTACACAACTAAACCAACACAAATATTTCCATTGATATAATCAAAATTTGCAGATAAAGTAAGAAAAATATATTTTGACATGCAAGGTTGATATTTTGTTTTTTAACAGTTACAGATGTTTAATTTTCTGAATCTCAACATCTACTGTCATTAAGTATTTCCTGATCGGCTCCCATCATTTCCTGCAAGTGAGAAAATTTAAACAGATGAAAATAGGAAAAAATGTTTCAAATAAACATTGATGTTATCCCTCAAAATTTTAAAACCATAAAACTTGAATTCTAGCAAGCTAACCTACCATGCACGTTACCCACATCCAACTTGAGATGTGAGGCAGTATGTCTTTATTGAATCAGAACTCATTTTTCTGATCCACTTTACATTGACATTCACATGTCTGCTAACTGAAGCTAAATTTGACTCCAAGGACTTGAATGAAGTGAGACCAGTAATGAATTTGGTTTAGGGAGGGGGGTCATCCGAACTAATTGAGCCTCATTTCCTTTATAAAATGCTTGCTACAAAATATAAACAATGAGTGTATTCTAGATCCCAAATATAGCCTTCAGTTCCCTCTAACACTTTGTTGGACAGAAACTAACATAAAAAGCTCTTGCTGCCAAGGACAGAAGCAGTCCAAGAGACAAATAAAGAGGTTAATTGTAAATTGTGCCCTTCAGTAGCTCATGTTTTGGGAGCAGTAGCAATGAAACTAATTAAATTAAAAGATGGAAGATGCAGGAATGGGGCAAGAGGAGCTCTACGGGAAAGGGGAATGAGTGCAGAAGTGTCTTGGGAATGGGTTTGTCATCAGTAGTGAAGTACAGGATAACACCACAATGATGAGTGTGGTAAAGATAAACTGACAGACAAATGTGGGGTGGGAGTATGGGGAAAGTAGTAAGGTATACTTCTGATGTAAAAGCTTTCCACATTTAAGGCAAATGTAAAGAAAAACCAAAAAAGTAAAATCTTCTACCATTCAGCGGTATTTAATTTTCTGCTGCTTCCTATTTGACTGTCATTACATTTTTATGAGAGTCACAAAAGTTTATCTGATTAGGTTGAATTTTGCATCCAAGTAATTCAACACCAGCTTAAGGCTCCTGTTTAAAAACAAAGACATTTCACAAATCTGAAATTTTACATGATTTATGGCATGACATATCCAAAGGACTCCCATTTAATTCAATAAGAGTAGAGTCAGGCTCTTAGGCTATGTCTACACCTAAAATATTAGTTCAGACTTTTAGTCCAAACTAAGTAGTTCAAAGTTAGTTCAAACTAAGCACAGTTTTTTAGTTCGAACTAACTTTTTAGTTCAAATTTAAAAAGCGCAGCTAGTCTGAACTAAAAAACATACCTTAATTCAAACTAACCACTAGTTCAAACTTATTTAGTTTGAACTAGTACAACTACATCTGGTAATTCGAACTGAATTTTGAATAATTTTGAACTAAGCAGTTAGTTCAGACTAGCCAGTCGAACTAAGTAGTTCAAACTAAGCGGTTCAGACTAAAAATTTTTTAGTTTGAATTAAGCAAAGCCTAGTGTAGAATACAGTTAGGTACATGTGTTAACAGAGTCTTATATGTTTAAACACTAGACCGGAAGAGTTTAGATGTAGCTCCTAATTAGCTCCTAATTTTTCCATGATTGTGCTCCTTCAAAAATTTCAGCCCTCTGAAAAAGGACTATATGAAGGAAATTTTAGAAGCTGATTCTTAGAGTTTTCTATCTCCTTATCCCTGTGCTGTAAACATATTTATGGGAGGCTATCATTTGACATTAAAAGAGATCAAATGGAAGTTTTTGTGTGTGTGTGTGTGTGTGTGTGTGTGTGTGTGTGTGTGTGTGTGTGT
>ML681984.1:20081466-20411906 GCA_007922195.1 Podocnemis expansa | reverse complement strand
TGTGTGTGTGTGTGTGTGTGTGTGTGTGTGTGTGTGTGTGTGTGTGTTTGTGTTTTTTTAAATGATCCCTTTAGTTCTGGTCAGTATTTTGCACCAGTTTTTAAGCAGCATGTTCAGGCTTTATGCACCTGATTAGAAAATAGGATGAGACAAGTTCATCGAAAATATTAGCTCACTAAGCCAACTTATCTGAGTTTTTCAAGATCAGACTCTATTTTCTTGCTTTACTCTAAACTACATACATGTCTAAAGATTTCTCTGTGGAAAAAGAAAAACTGGTTTATGAACATTAATAAAAACAATCCTGGATTTGTTGCCAGAGCATGTATAGAGAAACCTGCGTGCCTCTCTGTAACGGGAAAACAGATAAGGAGCCTGGTGGCACTTAAAAGGCTCATAGACTCTAGGGTCAGAAGGGACCAGGATGATCATTTTGTCCAACCTTCTGCACAAAGAAGGCCAGAGAAACCTCCTTCACCCACTCCAGCAATACGTGTGTAACCAATGATTGATTTAAGTCCTCAAATCATGATTTAAGGACTTTAAGATACGGAGAATTCACCAGCAGGTGAGCCATGCCCCATGCTACAGAAGTGGAAGAAAATGAAAACTCATGCAATAAATAATTTTTTTAGTCTTTTAAATGCCACCAGATTCTTTGTTTGTTTTGCTGTACCAGACTAACACGTTACTCCTTTGGACTCTGTAAAGGGAGTGCCACAGGACTCATTGTTTTGTAAAGAGAAAGGAACTGTAAAAGAGACTTTTTCTGAATCAGTACTTTTCAAAAATAAAAATCCTGATCTTTACATTATTTTTAAACATTCCTTACATTCTGTAGAAAATTCAACATGAAAGATAATTTTCTATTAATTGTAGATTCCTAAAAATCCATTTTAAAACCAAACATAGCTGCTTACGAGGAAAGTACTGCCATTCACAAAGGTGGCTAGCAATCGATCTATGCAAATAAGTCTCCCAGCAATTTCCAGAAATGCAGAACCACTGTTTCCTTCTAGTTGCCCAAGTAAAATATAGGGTAACAGCACAAAGTGATTACAGTGGGAGAAAATATAGGCATTTGGAAATATAAGAGAATGTACCTCTAGGTTCTAATCCTGCAGCCATTGCTGAAACCAAGTTCAGACTGGTGCCTGGGGGAAATCTGCAAGAAAAACCAACTGAGGAACAACTGTAGAATTAGTTCCAGAGTGAATTCAGACTGAAATTCCATTTGTGGCAAAGTACAATGATAGTTCCAAATTGTTCAACAAACCGCAGTGTGCCAATTGCAAATCTAGCTACAGTGAAACTTGTGCTTACAGTGAAGTTGTTCTAGGAGGAAAAATGACTTCACTTTAACAGGATTCCAGTAGAGTCCTAATTTTTCATTTCAAATGCTTACCTAGCCACAGTCAGCCTTGTAAAAGTTAGTGATTAGTCACAGAAGATGTTATTTGAGCACTGATTTTGCTGTGAAGAATATCATGCTGTAGAGCATCCAGTTACAACCAAAATGTATTTATTAAGGCCTGGGGGCAGGATTATTTCCCATTTGCTTTTTTCAAAATGTTTATCCTTTTTATCCATGCCCGTTGCCATAGCAGCAGCTCTTAGACAGCTACCAGCTCTCACATGAATTCTTATGCATTTCCAACTAATAATTCCAAGGGTATTAACTTGCATGTTGTGCTGAATATATGCTTCCCCATGTGTTGATTTTCTTTCTCACCCAAAGACAGCCATTATGCTGGGCTAATTAAAGAGTTTTGCTGGCGGAGTACAAACACACAGTCATGACAGATGTACATCCTCAATCTGAAGATCCTGTTTTTGTTTGTTATTTAGGCGTTATGATAACCATAAAATTGGAACCTTTCTTTTGTGCAAGAGCCTGGCTCGTGTGTTTGAGGTACACGTACGACAGTGGGACTGTGGAAGCCAGCATTATGCTATTGCCTGCAACTGTGGTATAGCTGCACAGGAGGGTAATGAAATCGTCACACTAGACATGTGTAATGGTCACTTTCAGGAAACCAGACCTCAGCTTTCCATTAAAAATATTGGAGCATCACCACACCGTGTCAAAATCATGAAGTCCTATGGACAGAAAAAAATTACCGTATGTGGCCTTTAGATTTTTTTTTTATATTTTTTCAGGTTGAATGTATATTTCTGAATTATTAATGCACTACTGCTCATATACCCATAGCTGTTTAAGTACTTACTGTGAACGTCACGATTGCAGAGAGAACCAGACTAAGGGAAACTGCTCATCAATGTGCTAATTTAAGCAAACCTAAAACAAACATGAAACTAACAAGAGTGGATGGCTGTTACTCAGAGATATACCGAGGAGTCAAACAAATGTTATTTGTACTATGGTAGGGTCTGGAAGATGCACCCACTGTGGTAGGCACTGTACAAGTAGGTAAAAAAGAAACAGCTCTGAAGAACAAAGTGTAGGGCAAGAAATTTCATGAGGACAGTCCTGTAGCATTTCTGCTTTCATACAAACTACCAATTTAGAAAGACTATAGGAATAACCGTAGTCTCCAGTCTGCACTTCATATCTCTTAGCCACACTGCAGATCAGAAGGTGTTCCTTGAAATCCCTGGACGAACAAGTGCACACTGCCCTGGAGAGCTTCAGTGTGCATAAAAGACTTACAATGGGGATTCAAGCTGAGAATTTTGTCCTAAAGTTTCACCATCAAGATTTATTACCAGAAAGGGGCCAAAATGAGCCATACTACGTTGACAGGAGGAGGACTCTGTGCTTTGGCTCTCACTATCCTCTCCCTCAGAATATGTCTTAATAATGTAGTTAATCAAAGTTGCTTAACCGCAGAAAGAGAGCAAAAGTAGAATAGCTTTCATTTCACTTTATGGCTAAATATAGTGTAATTGCAGTTTTATTACTAGAAATACTAGCAATACTCAAATTATATTCACAATCATAGTCGCTTTTCTGAATTGGGAGTTTTAGGGTCACATTTTACACTCCTTTAACCTAATGTAGACCCCAATGATTCCACTGGGGTTTAAATCAAATTGAATTTCCATGGGACTTCATTGAAGGGAAAATCCAGCCCAAATAATGGAGAATAGTGGTAGCAGAGATTTTAAACACAAACTCCCTTTTAGGGTAGTGCGTAATTAGAGGGCTGTTACTATGTGATAGCTGGCAAAAATTTTCAGCCAGAACTTCTTGTACCTACACAATGCACATTGAGCCAATCAAAATATTTCACAAATCCATGTCAAATTTCTTGAATTGTTTCAGCCAAAACAACTTCAATAACTTAAAACATTTCAGTATGTGGAAAATGTGCTTTGATTTGAAATTACTTTGCATTTCAAATTTACAACAGTTTCATTATTTTTTTAAGAGCTTGAAAATGAAATATTTCATTTCATCTCAAACTAAATGTTTTATTCAAGCTGAAATATTTTATTTATTTGGTTTTACTTTCTGTTGGCAAAATATTTAAAATAAAATGTTTCAGATCAACCCAAAAGCTTTTTTTTTTTTTAAATGAATGGCCAACGAACACCAGAAAAAAAAGAAAAAAGAAAAAAAATCAGTTATGCACACAGCTCTGTGTTATTTTCAGAGAAAACTGAGTACTATAGAGCACTGTTTCAATTAGCAGCTGTCCTGAGCTATAAATTAAATTAAAAATTAAAGAAATAATAAGTTTTAAGCAAGATTCAAGTATAAGGAATCATTCCGTCATTCAGTTTGGTAAGCCTACAGAAATTTGCTTATTAAAGTACACCTTTTTAATTTCTTGTCTATGAAAGCAAGAAACTATCTAACATCAGGCAAACTCCTGCTTTTCTTACTCAGTGGGACCAATTACGTGTCTCATCCAAACAGGCCTGGGCCTATTGCATGGTCACAGTGCAAAAACCCTCACACTAGTTTGTAGCTTGTCCTAGCCTTGATCTGCAATACCTCATGATATGCTCTGGTAGCTCCTGGATCACTGAAGTTAGTAGAAGCTCTGCCATTTACTCCAAGGGAGAAATATGAAGGTATTAAGCAGAGACTGTCACGATCACATTGTGTGCTGGTTGTGTGATGTGCCTGTATTTTCCCCAGTGCTAAGATCAAAACTTTCTACAGTGGGTGGGGTACTGATTTGGAGTGCCCAGCTGGAAGTGTATTTGGCCGAAGCTTCAGCAGCTGAAATGAATGTGGGTTAAAAGTTCTTAGCAGATCTGGAAAAAAAAAAAGGCCCATGATCTCTCAGGCTGAACACCCCAAAACTGAGGCACCAACAATCAGTGCCATTCCTAGAACAGCTGTAAATTAAGTTCGCCAAGCTTATTATTTTTTGGGATCCAAGTCCAAATTTAAACCCAGGTTTTTGATTCAGAAATACAAATTAATGAATTATTTTGCCTGAACCCTCAAGATTTTTTACCCCATTTTAGTGGTCCCCATGAGCCTTTCACTAGTTCTTTAATGAGAAAATTACTTTATTTTAAAGTAATTGTTTTCTCTGTAAACCAATCTTGGAAGCGGCAACCACTTTTCAGTGTGAAGAAACCTATTTTCCAGACTTGCCAATTTATCTATAAGAAACTTTTTCCTAAGGCAAAAGCACAGGGGTGGTCTCTACCTTGGTGAGAGCAACAAAAATTAGCTGGTAACTTACCAAGCTTCAGTTAATGTAATTATTGATTTAAAAAGGAAATCACTTGTGTGGGTTTATATTTACATGATACTCTCAGATATTAGTTTCAAAAGCTCTGAAAGCAGCACTGTAAATAAAACTGTGAATGGATGTTTACACTGCATTAAAATGCTATTGAAGTACCAAAAGCATAGCCAACATCCTGTCTGATTTTTTTCCCCCCCCTCTTCTGGAGGGGACATACTTTATTACAAAGAAACCTGTTAATGGATCCAATTCTCTGGGTTTGTCTTCCTCTTCAGATCATCTTCCCTTCAGGAGCATTTGTTCGAGCTGATGTAAGTGAGTGGGGAATGAGTCTGACAGTCAGGGCACCAAGTATCGATTTTAACAGCACCAGCGGTTTGTGTGGCATCTTTGATGGCAACAGTTATAATGACTTGCATAACACCAGCAGCAGTCCTTTATTATCACACCAGAGCAAAGCGCCTGAGGAAGACTTCATAGAAGCGTGGAGGTACAGAGCTAAAGGATTTGAAGCCTGAAAGTCATACTGTGACATCATTTAAAGGGATGG
The DNA here is from genome assembly GCA_007922195.1 of Podocnemis expansa. Lineage (NCBI taxonomy): Eukaryota > Metazoa > Chordata > Testudines > Podocnemididae > Podocnemis > Podocnemis expansa. The sequence continues at coordinate 20,406,683 of ML681984.1, read as the reverse complement.
CTATACATTTACTTCATTACATGCTCTTTTATTAACTAGAAAAAGAGCTCTACCTAATCTATTAAAGGAGGGCTAATGTACTTTATCACCCCAAATACGACAATAGCTTATGTTTTAATCTGTACAGAACACTTAAGCAGCTCTGTTACTGAGAGAGAAGGGTTATATTCACAAGAGATATCATCTTAGCAGCTGTGTTAAGATCCCACTCAGCTGTTAAAAAAAAAAAAATTGTTCTCAGCCACTCTGGGAAATGGAGATAACTGACAATAGGGATTAATTAAATGTTTGGTATTTCCCTTGTCCTTTTTTTCTTGAAAACTAATTATAATATGTGCCTATAAAACTTAAATATTACATTTTGACAAAGAGTGGTAATACAAGTAGCAGGCTAAAACTTAGTAGCCAATCAGTCAAAGGCAAGGGAAGAATCAGAAATTCTTGCTTCCTGAGAGAGATGGTCCAGAATCTTGATCTGATCCCTTTCCATGTCAGGGAGTTCCACTGCCTCATATTTTAATTCTTTAATCCAAGCACAGCTTTATGGTTCTGGGTCCAGGTTATCTCTCAAAACTCAAATTAAATTATTTTGCAGTGCTTGATTGATTGGTGATGAACTGTCTCCAGGACAGCCAATATTACAAAATTTGGTTCAAAATGGAAAAATGTCATGAAGACACCCATTACTGTGAGAAATCCACCAGAAAAATTATTGCAATAACATCTGATGACATGAGGTTCCACCCCTCAGACCCAGAACCACCATTCATTAAATTTGGCACAGATGAACCTGAACCCAAACCCTAATACTTATTTCTGCCTCAGATTTGAGCTCTAGTCTAACTAATCCTGATTCAGTATCCTATTAGTGCATCCAGGACCCATCGCCATCGTAACTAACAATATTTCAGAGCTATTGAATTTTAGGACATGGAAACACTGCTAAACTGTATTAAGCTCACATAAAATAGGTTGAAGTCATTAGTAGATGATTATTTTGAATCATGGTGATCAGCAGCACATACAAGACTCAAAGTTAGAAGCACTGAGCTTCCTTTACATTAACCAGCAGAACAGTATCTAAATGCCATGGATTTAGTGTATTGGGGACTTGACACTTTCCTAGACTTAAATATGGTTGATAGAGGGCTACTTAGGTGGAAGGAAAGATGGTTTTCCAGAAAGTTGAGACCCCCAGCAGCAGCCATTCCCAGCCTACCACCATGGGCAGATTTTGGAAATTGTCATCTGGGGGGGAGGCAGCTCCAAATATCTAGCCCCCTCCCCACCGATCTGGCTCTTGCCATTACGACCAGGCTGAATCCTGTCACCAGTAGCAACCCTGGGTCCTCAGCTGGGGCCACCTCTGGCAACAGGATCCAGCCCCAGGTCCCCAGGCACGGCCAGATCCCTCTGGTGGTGGTATGTCTGGGTCCCTGGCTAGGGCCCACTCTTGCTGCCAGTGGTGGCCCAGGTGCCAGCCAAGACTGGAACCTGCAGGCGGGGGCAACTCTGGGTCCCTACCCAGGGCCTACTCTTGCTACCAGCAGTGGCCTGAGTCCTAGCCAGGGCCAGATCGCACCCTCACCGGTGTCTACAGGTCCCAACCAGGGCCAGATCCCACACCAGCTCTGTCTCCTTGCCCTTGGCCAGGGCCCACCCTTACTGCCAGCGGTGGCCTGGTCCTGGCCAGGGATGGATCCTGCTGTCACTGGTGGCCAGCCTCTGCCTCTCTGCTGAGTGGCACACTGTGAGCTCTGTTGGGTGCTGGCACCCTTAGCCAGCTAGCTAGAGAGAGAAACTTCTCCCTGGGCTTCCCAGGCCAACTGCCTGAGCTGCCTATGCTGCTCCCTTTTATACTAAGCAGAAAGCCCCTGATTGGCTCCTACCTCCCAGCAGGCCCTTTTAACCCCTCATGGACCACAGCAAGGCAAAAACCCTATTACAGACACCTAAATTGCAAGTTACATGAGGCACCAAAATGGATTACGTTGATGCAGAGAATAACGTAAACTCAAACAGAGAAAAATGTTTCATTTCCGATTGACAAACCTAAATTAAATTCTTCTATTTGGCAACACCAAAACATTTGCTTTTTGATTGAGAAATGTCAAAATGGACCATTTCGATTTATCTGAATCAAAATTTTTTGAACTTTTCATTTGCAATAAAGTTTCAATAGTTCAACATTCCATCAAGAGTCAGAATGCATCAGTGCTGAAATATCAGCATTTACTGCTGAATGCAAGCTCCATTTTTCTATCAGCTCTAGAAGTAATTGCTTTCAAGTTTCAGGAGGCCCTCTAAAAATTCTGCTGCATTAGTTAAGTTTGGATGTCTTTACAATTCAGCTGATAATAGGACTGCTTCCTCCTAGCCAACTTTACTCACAATGGTTGCTAACATGCAGCACTAGGGAAGATATCTGGCAGGCATCCAACTGGAAGTTAGAACTCCCATTGCAAATCCCTTCATTGAAGAAAACACATCCTATTGCCTTACTGTGTATTTAAATGCACGCTGAGGGCATAATGACTGCTGCATTTACCAATCTAACTCAATATCTAGCTCAGTATCATTAAAAGGAAAAGTTCTAGGATTATGAAAACCTCTGCATCAAATCAAATTGTGTTCTGTTATAACTGCTTATTTTGCAAAATATTTAATAGAAATTTGATCTTATATTCCAGAAGGGGAACCTCTTGCATTGCTCAGAAATGATTTCTTTTTCCTCTGTTGCTCTGATAACTTTGTAAAAAATGTAGTATTGTATTATTGCTGAAAATCATTGTATTGTATGTACTGTTTTCAATGTATAATGGGTGAACTGGATAAGATAACTGTGCCTCCACAGCAGAACTAGACCTCTTCTGAGGTTCTGAAGAATGTGCCCCTTAAAAAAATTCTGTAATTTGCACTCATGCAGATATGCACTGATCCAGCAAAATACTTACGTACATGATAGCTAAGAGCTCCACTGAGGCAAACAGCCCCATGGAACGTATAGTGCAACTCAGGAGGAGGTACGCAAAGGTGGCTATAAAACCACTGAGAGCATTCACATATTTAAAGTTAAGAACATGTTTAAATGTTTTTTCTGGATTGGGACCTTATATACCCCAGACTGCAGAAAGGAAAGTTTATTTAATGTTATAGATCAGATTGTTGAAATCTGTTTATTTTTTCTCAGTTTCTTTTTTCTTTTTAATCATCAGAATACCCCCAGGGAAGAGTTTATTTGACAAGATTCCACCAAACTCTGAAGGGAAGAAAAGAAAAAAATACTGCAGATGTCAGAATGAGCACACACTGTCTTTGCACTCTGTAAATACGATAAATGCCTTTTGGAATTCTTCCCCACAATCTTTGGGCTGCCATTATGATAACGTGGATTTTACTTCTGCTATCCCATATCTAGATGTTACATCAGAATTTGTCACTCATCCAGAAACAGAATCTACTTTAAGAAGTGATGAGAAATTGTTGGCCAAGTCATTTGATCAAAGATATCTGTCTAAATCAGTCAAAAAGCGAGATACCCATGAGGGCAGATTAAACCTACACACACAAAAAGTTTCCTTCAAAAATCAAAAAAATGATAATTTTGTTAACTCAAATAAACCAGAAGTGCTTGAGAGAGCAAAAAGGCAAGAAAAGTATTATGAATACTTACCTTTTAATCCATTTCAAAATGTGAGTCACAAGGACTTGGAAAGCTTTGCATATTTTTTCCCAGAAGATTACTTTGAAGGAATTCGCCCCAAAGTTCAGTCAAAATGGCCTACTCCAAGTGGCCTAACCTCAACCAAAGCCTTGGAGATCTGTCAGCAGGTTCTTGTGAATTCTACTGTTGGCTCCATCTGCAAGGAAATCCTTGGAAAACAGTTGGATGAAGCAATTGACATGTGTCTTTCAGATTTGCAACTCAAGGACGACCTGGCATGGGAAGGTGCAATGATTGCATTTTTGGAAAATGAGTGTGAAAGAAAAGTGCTAGAAAACAGAACCAAGCTGTTTCGTGCAGCAAGTCATGAGGAAATCATCACAGCACTCAGGTGCCCCAATTTCTGTAGTGGCAACGGGCAGTGCACACAATGGGGATGCCGATGTTTTGACGACCATAGTTCCTATGATTGTAGCATTGCCAATAGTGAGTAAAAAAAAACTTTGGTTTGTTTCTCCTCCACACGTTTTCCTGGGGCATTAGAGTTATTATGTGAAACATCTGCACCGAGTCGTTTGCTCTTCAAACAGCTTTACCAGTAAGATATTTGATAAATTAGTAATCAGTTTTTTGACCTTGAAGAGCTGAACAAAATATCTGGTTGGCTGGCCCTTCACTTTTTTGCTTCAGTAACATTTTAAAAATGGATTTTAAAAGCCCCTTACCAAACTGGTTTTACAGAAGTGATTTTCTGTACATCTGATCTATTACCTGCACACTTACAAACACACTACTGCCAAAAATGAGGGGCCTGCTAACCTTGTGTTTGATATGCTGGTGCTACATAGATGGCTTTTTCTTTCCCTTCTTACCATCAGAAAGTAAAATTTTTAAATGAATTTCAACTGTTACATTAGTTTAAACAGCTAGATGAATAAGTAATGTTTACAATGTTAAATGATAGTGTAACTAGGCAAAGGATCAGTTTTAACCACAGACATGTCAGCAGGGCTCATATAATTGTTGCTGGATGTCATTGTGCATCCCTGGACATAATTTGATCCAAAGGTCTTATTTATACAAACACTTAATGCACATACTAAGATTTAGGCACATGAGTAGACCACTGAAGTCTAGCAGTTTGATTCTCATTTATTCCAAGCCTTCTCAGTGTAAAAGAAGAAAAGGGCCAATGTGACTACTTGATGTTATGCATGTAAATAAAGACAAGGGGCATAAGGTGGACGTTTCAGCCCCATTTCAGTAAGTCACTTAAGTAAATGCTTAAATTTAGGAATGCAAGAAAACTAAATGCATTTATGAATCAGGATAGGAGTATTCATGTGCTTCAAGGTGAGCATGTGCTTAAGTGTTTTGACTTAATATAATACAAATATTAAAAACTAGTTTTGTTTGTGGTAATGCTGGGCTAACAATATGTATAGAATAGTTTATTGAAAAATTTCTTTTTTACCCAGTTGATACAATATTAACAAATTATTAAGCTTGATGTATAATTTAATTGCTGAATTTTGCAAAGTTTTCCAGACAAAATGTTTCATTTATTTATCTACTTTAGCCAGCTTCAATCTACATAGGGAATAGTTTTGAACAGATCTTTTTTTCTATAGATAAAATTGTAGAGAGTGTGAGAAGTACCTTCTGATTTTTGAGTCAGCAATACTACCTATCAAGTAAAGCTGACAGTAGCCCTTAAATAGGACTTTATTTGTCAATCTTGTATTGACTGCTAACAAGCAACCGACTAGAGAGAAGAGTCTAAGACAGGAAACTGAAAATGAGAATGCACATCAGTTGGTGTAAATACAATGTGATAGACCTCCCTGTGTATTTACCATTTGATTTGTGTAGCTTACTCAGTAGGGCTCATTCAAACTCAAGAACAGGACGCACTATTCCAGTGCCATAGACCCAGGTAAAATAACCTCTCAGGTTTTCTTAAATAGACCACTCACTCCCAGACCTGTGCTCTCTGATGTGTTTCCCCAAATTAGCAGAAGGCTACCCTTTTATCACTCAGAAGGCCTGGTTCTTAGTTGTGTGTCCCCCATCACATGACCCTTACATTCAGTCCTGAGCTAAACTTGGCACACTCAGCTGAGCTGTTAATACCTTAACGGTGAGTTCATGCTGTGGCAATTTGGAAAAGGTAAAAGTCATAATCCACTTTTCTGCTGGGCATAAATTCATTATCATAGGCACAAAATTAACACTCACTTCTTAATTGTGTTTGTTTCTAAAAAACACAAAAGACCATTTTCGATTAACACTTTCCAGGCACTTTCTGAGAATTTCATGACATTTCTGTTTAAAAGCAACAATGTAATTCTTTTAGTTAAACCACGTATACATTATATTCTGTCAACCTAAACATCCTTTGCAGTTTCAGTTGGATATAGGATTCCTCGGACCTATTTTTTAACACCACACAATAACAAAACATGACTCCCGTGTTCCTTCCAAATGACGAACTAAAGTGGGTAAAGTGATCCGCATATATTGTATATATGTAAATAACAGCCACCATACTGAGTCAGAGAAATGGTCCATGTAGCCTACTATCCTATTTTCTGAAAGTGGCAATTGCCAGATGCTTCAGGGGGAATAAAAGGTCAGGTCAGTTATAGAATGATCCATCCTCAGTTTTCCAGTCACAGAATCTGGCAGTCAGAGGTTTAGGGACACTCAAAGCAGGGACTGAATCCTTGCTAACAGCCATGGATAGATCTGTCCTCCATCAATATCTCTCTTTCTTTTTGAACCCCATTATAGTTTTGACTTTAAAAACATTCACTGGCAATAGATTCCATAATTTAACTATGCATTGTATGAACTACTTTTTATTTGTTTTAAACCTGATGTCTATTAATTTCATTGAGTGACCTCCAAGTCCCTTGTGTTACATAAAGGGATAAACAAGACTTCCTTACTCACTTTCTGCTCCCCAGTCATGATTTTATAGATCTGTGTCATATCCCTCCTTAATCGTTTTGTTTCCAAAATGAACAGATCCATTCTTTTTAATCCTTCCTCACATGGAAGCTGTCCTATTCCCCTAATAATTTTTGTTATCCTTCTCTCTACTTTTTCCAAAGCTAACACATCTTTTTTGAGTTGAGGTGGCCAGAACTGCATACAATATTCAAGGTGTAGGCATAACATGGATGTACATAGTGGCAATATATTTTCTGTCATCTTATCTATCTCTTTCCTAATGGTTCCTAACATTGTTAGCTTTTTTTGACAGCACATTAACATGTTCTCAGGGAACTATCCATAAAGATACCAAGTTCTCTTTCCTGAATAATAACAGCTAATTTGGATCCCATCTTTTAGGAGGATAGTTGGGATTGTGATCCAACATGCTTTACTTTTTGGCCTTTATAAACACTGAATTTCGTCTGTCATTTTCTTGCCTACTCACCCAGTTCTGTGAGATCTCTTTGTAACTCTGCAGTCAGCTCTGGGTTAACTATCTTGAGTAAATTTGTATCATCTACATTTTGCCACCTCACCATTTACCCGGATCATTTATGAATGTATTGAACAGCACTGAGTCCCATACAGATCCCAGGGGATCTCCACTATTTACTTATCTGCATTCTGAGAAGTGGGTCTTCTAACCCTTTGTTTCTTGTCTTTAAACCAGTTTCTGATCTATGAGTTGACTGTCTTTTTTAACCCATAACTGCTTAATTTGCAGAAGAAACTTTGGTAAGGGTCCTTGTCAAAGACTTTCTGAAATCCAAGTGCATTATATCCACTGGCTCACCCTTGTCGACATGTTTGTTGACCTTCTCAAAACATTCTAATAGATTAGTGAGACATGATTTCCCGTTACATCAGTCATGCTTACCCTTCTCCACAAAATCATGTTCACCTATGTATGTGATATGTCTGATTTTTCTGTTCTTTGGATCAGTAAATAGTGCTTCCTTTTTCAACCTCCTCCATTGTACATTTCTGTGTTGCAACTAGGAGCCTGGATAATATTTTTTTTTTTTACATAATTAACATTTGTACAGTGCTTTGAGATACATGCACAAAAGCAAAGTACTACTTTTATATCACATAATATTGCAGACATCCGTCCTAGAGTGCTTTACAGTAACTTAAGATAGAGAGGGTAAAGGAAAGGCACAAAAATGGGATAGAATCATAATAAAAAGGAGTAGATATGACCAAAGTGAGTGACTATCACATATTTTCTTTTGAAAAAAGAAAAATCCTTAACAAACAAAAATAGGCAGATGCAGCTGACCTGGGGAACCGTTAAGATTTGCTTTTTCAATTTTCCACAATACCAGTGAGATTTTACCTGCTGCCTTCTCAGAAACAGCAAGCAATCTCTTTGGATTTAAAGCCACTGTCACCCAATAAATACCAATATATCTAACTTGCAGACATCTAACAGCTACCCACATCAATAAAATCAGGTAAAAAAACCAAACAGACAAAAAACCAGCCACACAACCAGGGGTTAAAGTAAGCCAGAATGCCCTGGAACACATTTCTGGGGCCCACAGATCTGACGAGGCAGAATTCTGGGGCCCAGATTCCAGAATCTGGAAAAATTGGGCCCACACCTGCATAAAGGGGGCCCAGACAAGAACAATACTGGACGGGGCCCCAGAAATTGGGAAGGTTCCGGAGTCCCTCAAACTATACTTTAACCACTGCACACAACACGGCCTTCCCACGTGTGGTCAAACTATTAACTGCAAATAACTTATCTGAGAAATATAGATTTTTTCCCCCATTTCTGAATTGCTTGCCATCAGGTTCATTTTAGACCCCGAACATGCAATTGGAGTCACATGGACAATCCATCGCCCCCCGAAGTCCTTTTGAAGCATTTTAATGCCAGAATGCTGGTATTTTTATGGAAAGAAATTGTCATTTCCCAAACATTAATGTGAACAAAAATCTTTCTTAGCATGAATGTTTACAAAACGTGTATGAACAGGGATACAAACATGACTGAGCCACGTGCTATTTCGTATTTTAAAAACTATTCACGTACTGCTTGACAGTACTCTGCAGGCTCTTAGTTTTAGTTATTCCTACCACTTGAACTACAGCAGATTGAAATTTTCCATTCAAAACTTTTTTTTTTTTGACAAAAATGAGTTTTTCATTAAAATGAAAATTTCCAGAGTAAATATTCATTTTCCATTGATATTTTCAGTTGTCATTGAAAAATGTTTTGTTTTGTTTTTCTTAAACTGACAAATCCTTCTGCCATCAAAAAAAAATCAGCTAAAGATGTGCAGTCTGGAGCCACCAAAAGCAACTAGATTCATTTAAAGCCTGGTTTTCCACCACCATGTTTTTGTTGATGAAAAGACATATTTTCAGTTTCTCAATAAAATTTTTGAAGAAACATTTTGATAAAAATGAAAACGTTCATTTTCATTTAAGTCTTGCATAGTAACAGAAAACATTTGTTGACCAGCTCCATCTTAAACCTAACTGTAGTTATAGAAGGAAACAAGAACTGATTTTTTAACTAAGTTTATGAGACAGTTTCCACCAATGTTCCCTCTAATTTTTTGTAGGCTGTGTGCACAAAAAATTTCTTCTGTGCAAATTTTCGGATCTGCTGTCCAAATTTGTGCGCATTCCAGTGAGTGTGGTCAAACTAGCAAGTGCAATAAAGCAAGTGTATATGATACAAATAATATATTAGCTTCATTTTGATTTGGTGATGGAAATGATTTTATAATTTACAAAACCTTATTTGAAACATGCTACTTGAAACAGCTTTCTTAAAGTAGCATAAAAATATTCAAACTTGAATTTTGTGCACACTTTATTTTGTTGTGTGCATGGGTTTCACAAGCTGTGTACGTGCGCACATGCACACAGCTTAGAGGGAACATAGGTTTCCACAGTACCTGTCTGTTTTCACACATACAGTTCTCTGAAATATTTGCCTTTGGGGTTGTAAATGTCTACATTTGGTCTGTTCTCAAATGTGATTTAAAGAACATGTTCATAAAGCCCTTTGGGGCTTTTAAAGTTATAGGCAGTGCTGGATTTAGGCACAGGCCAAGTAAGCCAGGGCTTTGGGCCTCACATTATGAGGGGCGTCTAAATATGTCAGAGGTAACTGAGAAGATTTATCAGAATACAAATTTGTAATACAAATAAGTTTTTTTGCAAGTTGTAGGTTTTCTTTAGTTGTTTTTATTACATCTTTGTCCATGTATATATGCAAATATAACAGTTTTATCATTCCTTTTACCATTACACTTTCTATTTCTTTATCATTGTCCTTTCCTTTATAATGTAATACACTTTTTTCTCTTTATTTCTTATGGTATGGGGCTTCTGAATCTTGACATAGCTTAGGGCCTCATGATTTCTTAATCCAGCCCTGGCTATGGGATGTACAGAAAGCATATATCCTTTCCCCAATGCTGAATCGGACTACAGAGAAATGGCAAATAGTTTGAAGTTTTGCGTTAAGACAGTCCTTTCGGAGGATTGAAACTTTTATTTGGTTTGAGGAACATACTACTGAAAATTACTTCTGACCATGTTCAGTGGCCAGAACTAAGGTTGTAGCAGATTTAAAACCACTGGAACCCTAATTCTGTGTAATGTGCACATATTGCATTCTGTCTTACTCCCCTTGAACTCAGTGTCAAAAACACCCAATTACATCAATACCGAAATTTGGCTGTAAGTGCTATTAAAAGGAATGGGAGTAAGTTTGGGTCCAAAATTATTCACAGCCTAAAAATTGCTAAACCCTTTACTTAACTTTTTCTGTTTTCTTCACCTGTATGTGGTAGATAATCTTTCAGGGAGATTTAAAGTTTAAAGAGATATAAACAAACTAATTTTTGAGTTACCTGGAAATATCAGATAAATGTCAAAAGTTAAATCAAGGTAACCTTTTTTAAAGGCAATTCATGCTTCCCATTTTGCAGAACTCTCCTCTGCCTTCAGAGTAATTCATAAACGTTCAGACTTAATTAATTTTAAGCCATGTTTATAGGGGAGATAATAAAGGTCTCTTCAATGTAAGTTGGTTGCAATCAGAAATATATAGAAACTACAGCGTCTCCATCATAGCTATAAAGTATAAAACCTTTAAGGACCAATCTGATCATCTAGTCAGTCCTCCTGCTTGACAAAGGTTATAGGATTTTGTTGAATTAATTCATGTTTGAACTAGAGCATTTGTTTTAGCAAAATCATTCAGTCTGGGGGCGGTAACATGTCAGAAGGGGGATTTGATCCCATGCTACTCACAATGCCCAAGAGAGTGTAAGAAAGAGCCCACTACAGCCTTAGAACACTTAGCCATCCTGACATTTAAAAGGTGGGACTTGTAGAAAATTGACAAGGGAAACAGAGACAGAAATGAGAAAAGACTATCTTGATCTAAGTTAAGGCTAATAAAAAGGAATTTAAAAAAAAATATTAGAAAAAAATTAATCCTGAAAATGATTAGACTAGATAGAAAATGTAAAAGTAATGATAATGTCAAAATGGCAAAAGGGTTCTTATAAATATTTCTGTTCTGTACGTGAGAAAAGAAACAGATGAGGCAAGTTATCTCGATGTGATGATTTACGATGAGACTATTTTTCAGTACACTAGTATTTCAGGACTATGTTAAACAGCAGTTGCTAAAATTAGACATTTTCAGATCAACAAGTCCAAATAACTTGCATCCCAGAATTTAAAAGAGTTGATTGAGGAGCTGGGGAAGTGCCAGGTGACTGGAAGAAAGCTAATGTTGTGCCAATATTTTAAAAGGATAAATGGGATGACCCAGGTAATTATAAGCCTGTCAGTTTAACATTGTCCTGAGCAAGATAATGGAGCAGCTGATATGGGACTCAATAAATAATTAAAAGAGAATATTATAGTTAATGGCTATCAGCATGGGTATGGACAATAGATCCTATCAAACTAACTTTTTTTTTTTTAAATGAGGTTCAAGTTTGGTTGATAAAGGTAACAGCATTGAAATAATATTCTTGGACTTTTTTAAAGTGTTTAATTTCAATCCCTGCAAAAATTTGATTACACCTAAAAAGATTTTAAAAAATTAACACGGTACATGTTAGATGAAATAAAAGCTGGCTAATTGATGGCCCTGAAAATGTAATTATAAACAGGGAATCGTCATTGAACAGTTGTGTTTTTAGTGGGTCCTGCAGGGATATGTTCCTAGCTATATTCTATTTAACGTTTTTATCAGTGACCAGAAGAAAATAAAATCATCACTACAAAGTTTACAGATGACAGAAAAATTGGGGGAGTGGTAAACAATGAAGAGATCACTGATACTGAGTGATCTGGTAAACTTTGTAGAAACAAATAATATGCATTTTAGTACCACAAACTGTAAATATATACATCTATGAAAAAAATGTAGGCCATATTTATAATATGGAAAATTTTATCCTGGGAAGTGGTAACTCGGGGAAAAAAAATATTGGAGGTGTGGACCTGGATAATCAGCTGGACATGAGCTCCCACCAACAGGCAGACTGTGACCAAAGGTTATAATGCTGTTCTTCGATGCAAACAGGGGACTCTTGAATATGAGTAGAGAGGTTATTTTACCTGGGCGTATGGTACTGGAATACTGCATCCTGTTCTGTTCTCCACAGTTCATTCAAGAAGGATGTTGATAAATTGAAGAAGGTTCACAGAAAAGCCACAAGAATGATTAAAGGATTAGAATATAAGCTTTACAGTGATAGACACAAAGAAGTCAGTGTGTCTATCTTAACAAAGAGAAGATTAAGGTGTGAATTGATTACAGTCTATAAGAAACTACTGGGCAACAAGTATTTGATAATGGACTCTTCAGTCAAGTGGAGAAAGTTATAAACCAATCCAATGACTGAAAGCTACAGTTAGACAGATTCAGACTAGAAAAAAGGTATAAATTTTTAATACAGAGTAATTAACCATAGAAACAGTTTTTTAAGGGTTTTGACAGATTCTCCATCACTGACAGTTTTCAAATCATGATTGGAAGTTTATTTTAAGAGATAAACCCTGGAAATACTTTTGAGGAAATTCTATGGCCTGTGTTATACAAAGGAACAGACTAAATGATCATTATGGTCCTTTCTGGAACTGGAATCTATAAATTTATGAAGTTAATGTGTGCAGTATGAGTGTGACAAAGTTAACACTGCTGATTGAACCTTCACTTTTGCAATCTGTGGCTTTATGATTTAATCTGTATTTGCTCATTGATACAGCATTGCTGGACTTCTCTTTTTTTAATTGTTTTAAATAATTTTGGTGGCTAATTCAAATATTTATTTTTAAGCTTTTTTTTTCTTTTCCATTGATTTACATCTGACCATTCCCATAATTTTCTGCAACTATGAAAACAAAATCAATAGAAATGAAACAAACTGAAAAATAAATATTTGTATTAGCCACCAAAATTATTTAAAAAAATAAAAATTGAATTTTGCCAAGCCTACATAAAACCTGTTCACAGAGACAAGTGCTATGATGTCATACAGTAAATTTAAATAGCAAGACTGTGTTTGTAAAATAACAGTTAAAACATTATCTTCGTGTCTCAGAACTTAGTCTCTCTTTCTTTTACATCTCACCTCTTCTCAGACACGGGAGTGAACTCCTGACTCCACTAAATTCAATAGGAATTTTACAGTAGAAAAAGTCCCAATGACTTCAGCAGGAATGGCAAATACGCCTGAAGAATTAAGAATACCCCACACACACCAGTAAAAATGTATATACTGATAGGAATGATATCAGTCACCTAACTTGCAGGTCAAGCCTTCCGAATTCTGGCTTATACAGGAACATTTACAGTCACCCATGGACAAGGACAAACAGCACGAAAGCCTTCAGTTCCAATATACTCATTTGGAGAAGAAAACGTATAGATGTTAAGGGGGAGGAAAGAATGAAATCAGGTTTATGTGGGAGAGAGTACAAAGCTGCCTCGCAGATGCTTTCAAAGGTGGAAGATTCAAGACACAATAAAGTGTGTGTTGAATTTGAATGGAAAGCATCCTCTGTGATGCTATTTAAATTCCACTCTCTGGAATTTAAATAGAAATTATCAAAGGGGAAAAGGTACATGAGTAATGAAGCAGAAGATAGTCCTTGTTCTGAATACGTCTTTACCCAGAAGCTGCAGAACAAAGCATAATATAACTTTCTCAAGCCAGAATTTATGTGTATGCCTTAAAATTGTCAAGCAGCAAAGAGAATGAGACCAGGAGCATATCTGAAACTTCTTGTCTCGTGGTTTCTAAAATCCCACCCCTCGTCTCTGTACATGACAATGTATTTCTGACACTGGAAATGTACTGCCCTGAAGGGTACGGAAAAATAAGGCATGCATACAATTTTTTAAGGAATCAAAACAAAAACTGTAACACATTTAAAATAATTTAGCATTTAAGCATGTTTGAATTCACAAGAGCTGAATGTGTTTTTTTGTAGCTGTACTTTTCATGAGATGCTTGATTTCAATAAGCAGCTGTCCAGGTGGCCAGAGTTATAATTATCCTCAAATGAAAACTGCAATTTAGAGTTGAAAGGCACCTCTGAAATTTGGCAGTGCTCCAGAAGCTTAGACTTTTTTAATGCTGCTTCACATTTAATAAAAACTCCCAACACCTGTAGAAGGTGCTTAAAATGTCATTACCACCTGTAATTAAATGGAGAATCCAATTATCATGGTTAACAAATCAGGCTGGCCTCCTATTTCTATACATTGACCATGCTGACTATAAAAAAAAATTCATAACCAGTAAAGCACACACATAGATGGATATTCTGTGCAGTTTGTATAAAGCTCTGTAGAGCAATTACAAAATAAAAGGTGATGAGGAATAATAAGGACAAATCACTTTAACTGAGATAATGACACTTTAAGAGCTCTAAATGCAAGCTTCAATTCAAATGAGGAAAGTTCTGGAAAAAAAATTCCAGGCATCAAAGAAAATAAAGTTACAAAAGCACACTATTGGAAGACAAGAAGCTAATGCTATGCCACCATACCTAGGAATGTATAATTCTCATATGACAGTGACGGAGCTGTGTGGTTCACCCTTGTATACTGAGATGTGAATGTGCCTCTTGATTTCAGCATTTCTGCTAAGAAGCTGTTTGGAACTAAGTTTTTAGAGCTCTGAATCAGAGCCAACCAGGTCCCAAACAGCTACTCGTAATAGTGATACGCTTTGTTATTTTTTAAATAGTTATACTAACCATTTTTAATTTTATCATACTAATTATGGACTAAATGTTGTTCTTTTACTGCAGCTATAATTAGAGAATATTGATGAAAAACAAAAACTATATTAAATAACACTATGGGGCTGAATTAAAGCTAGCAAAGTGGAAAACTGAAATGAAGACTGCTTGCACTCTTGTAGCACAGATAGCAAACGAGAACTATTAAACCATTCTGACTTCCCTGGCCCAAGATGAAGGACAAGGATGGCAAAGAATAGGATGCTGCAGACTAGCAATGAAGGTTAAAGCTGATCCTATATATTATTTTGCTATCATTGTTTATGTTACAGAACAAAATAAAAGGGAAAAGTAAAAGGGAAGATTTCAAGTACTTTGTGGGCCTAAGGGGAAGGACAAGGTGCTAGATTCAGATTTTATTTGTTAAAAAACAGTCTGCCATTGAGATTTTATATGAGAACATATTGACTTTGAAATAAATATGGTGCTTTCACTGCTATCAGCTCCATGATCCTTAATCTCCAGATCATGACAGGCTGTGGAAATTATTTAAGGGCCATTAGTCTGTCAAATAAATACATACTTTTTGGCACATTTAATATGTGGTTTATAGACATGATAGATCACAGCATCTCTGAGTAAGCCATTACAGTGCACTAGGTCATGGACATTCACTATGCATAAATTAGACTATATGCTGCATACCAAATACTGAATAGAAAAATAGTTAACATTTCAAACTTGGTTTACATTTATTTTTATACAGAAAGGCAATAACTGCTCATGAAGTCTGATATAACTCTCATTGACCTCAACTCTGCCCCCCATACTCATGCTAGGTAGGTAGTACTTTATTCTGCTAGAGGCCCCCCTGAAATGAGTAGGACAACATTCAAGGTAAGGTGCCATTCCACAGAGAAAAATGGGGTAGATTCTGTTTTTCTTGAAATGAGCATGAATTCTGCCAATGACTTCAGTACAACTATGATGAGATCCTTGGTGAACACACTAGGGTATTTTATAGGATATTGCTAGCTTTTAGATATAGATAATCATCTGAAATCACAAAACATTTTCTTTCCCTCCTATAAATCATATGAATCAAATTTTTAAATGTTAGATTTAAATTTGTAGAAAAAACAAGACCCAAACACCTTTTCTAGGGGGTAATTTTGGAAGTCACCTTATCTATTTGCGTGTAGAATGGAATACATTTTAACAGGACAAGTTACAGCAATCTTTCTAAAAATACTTTTAGAGATTGTCTTTTAAAAGAAATGCTGACATATCCTTAACTATAGTGCACACCATAGTAATTACCATTTAAGCCTCGTTGGCCAAAAGACCATGCTACTACAATGAAACACTGCAATTTTTAAATGGGCATATATTTTTGGAAAATCTTTTCTTTTAAATTAAATGGATTTGATTCTCTTCTCCCTTAGACCAATGTAATTCCATTGACTTCACTGGAATTAGGACAGATTTGCATTGACATACATGAGACAAAACTCAAGCCCCTTTTTCTTAAAAATATTCATTTCTTTCCCAGGAATTCTCATCTTGTTAATGAATTCACTTTTCTATGCCACCATTCTGATTTTTACTTCTTATTTAGTTGATGGTGAAATTTTGAACATTTCCTGTGGTTAGCCAGTATTACAGATGCTCCCATGCTCCCCCTAAACACGCACAAGGATGACAAGTGAAGTAGAGTTGTTTATATGCTAGGACACTGGTTCTCAGCCACTGTGTTTAGTCACACTACTGTGTTGCCACACAGTGGAAAGTGTGTCACGGAGAGTCAGAGAAAATGGCTGGATTCAGCCTTGGGGAGGTGGGTTGGTGCATCCTGTAGGGTCATGATATGCAGCCAAGCAGGTCACGATCCACAGAAAGTTGAAAACCACTGCTAGGAGCTAATCACTTTCTGATCTCATCATATTCATTTCCCTTCACCGCTACTTTTTGCAAACCCAGGAGCATGGTATGATGGTTTCATATGCACAGTACATAAAACTGTTTAGTATGCTGCTGCCACTCCAATGGGATCAAAGGCGAGTCTCGGGCTCTGCGCTGAGATAAGTTTATATGTTGCAGACAAGGCTGTGTAAAGTCTGTAACTGGAAACTTTTATGTTGAGGGTGAAAAATCTCAACTTAAGAAATTTTTCTCAGACTACATGAGTATCTCAAAAAACAGATTTGATCTGAATATGAAAATGTGCACCAAACACTGCAAAAATATTGGAGTTTGTTAACTGATTATTGCTTGGTATATTTTTCAGTTACATCATACCATGTCTTAATATGGATTAAGTACAAGTGGAAGAGGCTTTGGGATTTCTTTGTTGGGGTTTGGGGGGACATGCGTTGGCAGATTTATATACAAGTTGCTTTTAGCACTAATACTTCCTTCCTCAAACCTTGCATGTGCAGCCATACGAAGGCCTGATCCGACACACACTTTATTCAGAGTGGACTCATTGACATCAATTGGCCTTTCACCTGAATAAAATTACTTAATAGGAATGAGCAGAAGTTGGCTCAAAACACCTCAAGAAAGGTGCTCTTCTAGGATGCAGAACAAAGTGTTTGAAGTTAAAACAATACACAATAAACAACTCTTAACAAGTAGGGACCCATGCTTTGAAAACAGGCCTTAGGTGCTTTTGAAAAATTTACCCCAGATGCTTTTTATACTGAACAAATGAGTGCTGCAATGGCACAGTATCTGGAAAAATAACTACTTAGCACATACAAACCTCAACTAAAGAAAACCATTTTGGATCTAACCCTTTGAGCCTCTGCTATTTAGATGCCATGCTGTATGTTAAAGCCACGATTTTCCACAGCTACATAATATATACTTCTAACTAAGAGTTTTAAGTGATTCTTAAGAGTTAACGATCCTGGTTTTGTTTGGAAGTCTTTTTCTTTCCATAGCAATTTTAGTTTAAATTTTTTATAGTGAAGATGTAATAAACACACAAATTTGAAAAGACAATCAATATCAGCTTTACTCTATTGTTTTAACTCTCGATTCTTTCCGTCTAAAGCACCAACCTGGCTGGATTATAGTGAGGCTATTAGCTTGATAGTTACAAAGTCAATAGAAACTGAATTTAAAAAGGATATCAAATTCTTATCATAAGGGAAGACGAAGGTTGCATGCTCTGTGATCCACATTGTTCCCGGCAGATCAGATCAGGGAGATGAATCTTTTCTGCTGATTAGTTTATTTGCCTTAATGCAAAGCAGTGAAAGCTATTCAGTGAAGCATGCACCTAAACAAGACCATTTTCTGATGTATAGAGAGCTCAATACTACAAAACATCATAAAAAGGGAGGTCTGACAATAGCCAGAACATTCAGATGCAAGTGTATAATTCAGTTATACTATGTTGCATGCAGGCAGTGCAGGAAGCTTTAGACATAAATCATGCAAAACAAAGACCAAATGAAACTCGAGAGCTTGGTTTCCTTATAGTATAGTTCATGAACATCCATCAAATGCTTGTTCAAACCATTTTAAAGAGTCAACATGTTCTCAAAAAATCAAAGCTCATTTACAGATAACTTGCAACAGAAAAAAGAACAGATAACTTGCAACAGAAAAAACTTTCACTTCCCAAAATTATCACTAGAAACAATTCATCAAGCTAAGCCAGGGGTCTCAAACATGTGGCCCATGGGCCACATGCAGCCCTTAAAGCTATTTCCTGTGGCCTGGAATGACACTATTTTTACCAATATTTGCAATATCGTTGTATAAAAAGGTTACAGTGGTGCGTCCCTCAGGCTAACGTGCTAGTCCTCATGCGGTCCTCATGGTGATTTGAGTTTGAGACCCCTGAGCTAAGCTACGGACACAGAGCCCCTGACCCTCCAGACACTAATGTAGGTAAGTTATTTCACATGAGTAGTAGCCCCTCTGTGAGTTCAATGTATCTAGGTACATGCTTAAAGATACTGACTATGGATCTAATCCAAAATTTTATTAACTCTTTGGCTCATGCCCTACAAATAAAGTTCTGACAGACATAAGAGAGTCATTATTTATTGAGTCCAGTGGCTACTATTATGCTAAGAAACACAAGTGTTTACAGCATTGGACCATAGCATTTTCCATCTTATTAATGCTGACAACGTGATATAAACAAGGAATCTGGTGGCATTTTTAAAAGGATAAATTTATTTATCCCATGAGCTTTCATGGGAGAAAATCCCACTTTGTCAGAAATTATCTGACAAAGTGAGATTTTTCTCTCATGAAAGCTAATGCAATAAATAAATTTGTTAGCCTTTAAAAGTGCCATCAGGCTCCTTATTTGTTTTGCTGGACTAGACTAATGCACCTATCCCTCTGGAACTTAGCAACGTGATATGGGAATCTATGACAGGTAAATATTTGAATCCAAACTCATACACAAATGTCAAAAATGTTCAAATGAGACTTTCAAGTCCAAAGTCCTGTCTCCTCTGCACCCAATGACAATTTTCTGAAAATTAAGAATTTGCCTGTTAAATTTCCTGCACACAAACTGTTGCGCAGCATGCTTGAAAATCTGAAATAATGGAAGTGTTAACACAACCTAGTAGCTACAACACCACAATGGTAGTGGGCACTACTATTTGTGTGTAACAAAATACACAAAGAAGGGTTTTTTTTAAAACTTTTTATGTGCTAAACAAAGAAGAAATGGCTCAAATCTGTCCACCATTTCTGACTAATAGTCTTGTGTATTACATGACTCCTCAACCAGATGATGAGTGCTAATAAGCTGTAAATTCTTCTTGTAAATACATTTGTGTCCAGCAATGTTACAAATACCATTGCAATACAATTTTTAACAAAAAACGGTCAGAAGCAGAAGAAAAGCCTTTACAAATTTTCTATACTTGGAATGCTTTCTCCCCTCCTCAAAAAATAAGTGATACACAGTGGGATCACATTGTTTAAGCATCATTAATTCTCATCAGTTTTTAGATAGGTAATTCTTCAACAGGAATGATAGTGCTATAGGAGGTCCTACTGTCAATTCAGTGGCTGGCATTTAGTCCCCTGAATCAGAACTGAGCAAATCTACCATTATAGTATTAAGCAATGCTGTGCTCTAAAGATTCTGTCTTAGGTATGCTATAGTTCAAACAGAAGTTATGAGCTCGATATGGGAAACCCTTGGTGAAATTCTAAGCCCGATATTATACAGGAGGTCAAATGAGATGATCATAATGGTCCCTTTTGGTCTTAAAATCTATTAATCTTACTGATGAAATTTGAAACTATTGTGCTGACCTTTTGTAGTCATGATAGATGACAGAAAAGTGCTCAGATATTATGGTGATGTGGGCTATATAGTACCTATTTTGACACACAGATCCATCCCATGGCACTTTTTGCAAGAGTAGAGGTGTTAATTTCAGCATGCCAGCTAAATTTCTATTTGAGCATTTGCATTCTGATTACCTAAAAGTGCCCAGGCACCATGATGACAGGCATTTTATACTATAAATACCTAAACATACAACCGTATAGAAGAAAAATGAAGAACAACTTAATTTGAAGTTACAAGAAAAATTTACGTAGAAGGAAAGGTAAATACCTGAATTGGACTTTATCTTGATATGCTAACAAACATTCCCCTTCTGTATATTCGTTGGACAGTAATTCTATCACAGCTTAAGGAAGATCTAAACACAATAGAAAATTTAGCACTTCCATCCTGCCACCCACCTGATGATCATAAAGCACTTTACAAAGATTAATGAGTGAAGTTCCACCTGTGCAGAGGGATAGCGAGGACTGTGCAGGATTTAATTGTATGTCTGCACAGCAACAAGACACTTGTGGCTAGCCCTCATTAGCCATCTCTGGCTTATTGGGGTTGAGCTGTGGAGCTGTTTCAATGCTGTGTAGACTTTTGGGTCAGACTGGGGCTCAGATTCTAGGCCCTTGTTGGGTAGAAGGCCCTTCTAGTAATGACATTCCCACAACATGCCTGTGAGATTGGTTAGTATTATTACATTCACAGCTCCTTTAAAAGTGAATGCCTCCTATCTACCTGATTGAGTTGCAGCACTATGTGTGCACTAGGATTACCATCTGAGCAAGGTCCAAAGGGGCAGCAGCCGGGCTAGTCAAGTTCAACAAGAGAAGCAAGGAGTCCTGTGGCACTTAAAGACTAACAGATTTATTTATCACATGAGCTTTTGTGGGAGAAAATCCCATGCTTTGAAGATGGGGGAACTTACAGGATGGGATGAAAATAAATGCAAGGGAGTGTAAGACATGGGATCAGGACATACAGTAACAGCAAATCAGAGCAGTTGTTAAGATTCAAACACTGGGAAACAGCACACAGAGGAGGGTCAACTTTGCCCACACATCTGAAGAAAAGACATCATCATAGGACCTAATCAAGCCAGCTCCTCCATCAAGGGCTCATTCACCTGCTCATCCACCAATGTGATTTATGCCATCATGTACCAGAAATGCCCTCACACCTTATACATTGGACAAACAGGACAATCCTTGTGCAAAAGAATAAATGGGCAGAAAACCAACATCAAAAATCACAACATGCAAAAACCAGCTGCTGAGCACTTCCATCTTTCTAATCACTCTGCGGACGATTTAATGACTGTGCTCAAGAAAGTCAATGTGACATCAAGACTTCAAAGAGAAAGAGCTGAATTAGAACTGATATGCAGATTAGATTGTGTGAAAGCAGGACTAAATCAGGACTATGGCTTCTTTTCCCATTACAACAGGTGATTTGACTTCATCTTCCTCTATGTGCTGTTTTCCAGCATTTGAATCTTAACAACTGCTCTGATTTGCTGTTACTGTGTGAGCTGATCCCATGTCTTATACCCCCTTGCATTTATTTTCATCCCATCCTATACATTTCCCCATCTTCAAAGCACCTGATGAAGTAGGATTTTCTCCCACAACAGCTCATGCAATAAATAAATCTGTTAGTCTTTAAGTGCCACAGGATTCCTTGCCTAAGGATTCACCCTTTTCCATGTTCATTGCTGCTACTGCTGTGTATAGCTATGCTATTTGTATGTGGCATTTTGAAAGAGATATAGCAGATACATGAGTTATGCATGTAACAAAGCAGGGCAACAGTGAGAACAATTTGATAAAAGTGAAATAAGTTGTATACAAGGTTACTGCCTCTCTCTAAGGATCTGTTTATTTCACCTTTTCAGAGAACACTCTGGAGATCACAGACTTGGAGAACCGGGGTCTCTGTGATATACGAGTTTCTGATTGTAGCAGGATCCGAGTGTATGGCCTCCACTTCAGAGACTCTCCCAAACTGCGCTGTGAGGTCACCAGACTGATTGTAAGCAATGTGCTATAGGAGCACAAGCAAAGTGAATTGAGAATACAAGAGAACTATTTATGTACTTATATTTGAAAAAGCACCCATTCCTTTAAGGCTGCAGTTCTTAACGGCTGTGTCATGACACAGAAGTGTGTCATAGCACGAGGGCTAACTGTGTTGCCAGCCAGCAGGCTGCTGCTGAAACCCCACCACAACCAGACAGCTGAAGCAGCAGGCCCTTTAAAAGCTGCTGCCAAAATGCAGGGTGGCAGTGCAGTGATGACACTGTTTGAAGCGCTGCTGCCCAAAATGGCCGGGGTAGCCACTTTTATGACTCCTCTCAAGCCTTTTGCTGCCAAAATTGCCTTTATGGGAAGCTTTCTTTTGGCGGTGGGGGTCACTTTAAAATTCACCCACTGCTGAAAGTGGTGTCACTAGTGGGAACCTTGATGTGTTTCGCACAGCTGGGACCACCCCCCCCCCCGCCATGGCACAACACTGAACAGTTTGAGAACCCCTGCTCTAAGGACCAGAGGCCAGGATCCTCAGTGATATTTAGCAACCTGACCCTGACAGCTACCAATTTCAATAGGAATTAGGTGCCCAATAGCTTTCAGGATCTGGGGATGAGTCCCCCTTTTGTTCCATTGTTATTACTAGGTACAGAACACCTTCAAAGCCCAGCCCCAGTGCAAACTTACACATTGTAAGCCACGGGAATGAAGCCAATCTAACATGATTGGGTCATAATCTATCATTTTTTTTCCCCCCAGCATGCTTTATTTACCTCCGATTAGGCTCAGCTGTAGTCTCACTCAGTGAAGCTTAAAATCAATACACTTTCTCATTTTAAGTGTCTGGAATCTGTACATATGGCTATATTTCTAAATGTTTAATACAACACTTAGTTAAAGAAGCTTTCCCTGATACAGTGACAGAACAGATTATACTTCAAAATGAAGATGCTTCCATATATACCATTAGGGGCAAACCCCCTGCCTCATACACACACAAGTGGCCAATTGAAGTCAGAAGGAGCTATACCCTGTTCCAAGCCAAGATGAGATAGAAGACACTCTGGAATGGTTATGGAGCATTTCTAGGGTTCCTGCGGCAATTCTGAGGCCTGCTGTAGGGTCTGAAGCTCAGTGGAGGTGATGGTTGCTGGATTTCCAGAGATCCCACCTCCCACTACTCCTCCAACAGGCCTCACCTTTCAAATCCCACTGCAAAGGTTTCTAAAGTAGAAGAGGACAGCCTGGCCCACAGTGAACGTGGACCCTTAAGCCTTAAGCTTGTTTCCCTTGTCTAGCAGAACTACATTGATTCTTTGTTTTCTGGGGCCCTGTAAATTTGAATTTTCTCAGTGAGAACCTGCTGTTAGCCAAGGCTCAGTTTACACTGCAGTGTATGTCATCATAACTTATGTCACTGCAGGGTATGAATAAACCATCCCTGAACAAAATAGAAGTTACACTAACATAAGAGCTCATGTGCACAGTGCTATGTCAATGGGAGAGCTTCTCAGCTTCTGCATCAGTACAGTTGTACTGCTGCAGCACTGTACATGTAGACATGCCATTTTAATGATGATTGCTACTCACCTGATCCAGACACTCTATAGCTTTATAATATAAGAATGAATACAGGCAAGTCAAGTGTTTCAAACTATTAGGTCTCTCTGTTTAGATTCCTTTTTCAACAGACTAAACAAAGTTCATCTTCATACATTTATTTAGTAAAGGATGTGAAAGTCATAAACTCATAGACTTTAATATCAGAAGGGACCATCATTGATCATCTAATCTGACCTCCTGCACATTACAGGCCAAACAACCCAGCCAACTGCTCCTAGAATAGATCACCAACGTCTGGCTCAGTTACTGAAGTCCTCAAATCATGACTTACAGACTTCAAATTACAGAGAATTCACCATTTACATTAGTTTAAACTTACAAATGACCCATTATGATGTTCCTCTCTGCAATCTGGACTGGTGAATCACTGCGTCAATCCAGTTCTCACTGCTGGAGCCCACCTTACTCTACAATGTGAACCTTCCATTCCTGGGCAACACATGCACAGTCCCCAGCAAGCAAGTTCCTCCCAACTCAGTGAGTGAGTGCTTCTAGCTAGCCATGCATGGGAGTACACAATGGCATGACCCCAGCCAATATCTGCAGTCAGATAGCAAACCCAAGGAACTACTGTTTTACACTGTCTTGTGCTGTCCTCTACAACAGTGGTTTTCAAACTTTTTTCTCTCAGGACCCAGTTGAAAAAAGTCATTTATACCTGCAACCCAACAATTACATCTTTGAGCAGTGCACTGTAGTCTTTTGGCAGTTGTGGCAACAGGGGCACCATGACCCAGTACTTGAGGATGTGCAACCCTATGTTTGAAAACCACTGCTCTACAAGCTCATATGTTCATCAGTCTATCAAAGAAATTGATATCCACCAGCCTTGTCACTTCAAATGAAGTCTCTGACGCACCACAAACCAAGCACACTACTTTAGATAAAGTGAGCAAATAAATTATGTAAACTACAGAAGGATTTTAAGAGATTATAAGTCAGAGGAAAGCAGGTCAGATTTGATGGAAAGAAAATAAAAGGCAAATTGCATTCTAAACGAGGCTTAAAACTTACAGCAACCTTACACACTCAGATGATTCTCACTGCAGACTGGCTGCTCTGCTTCCAGCCAGGCTCTCCCTGCTGTGATCAGCACTTCATTTGCTTGGTGGTCCTTGTAGATGGAGGTGGGAAAGGCAAAGAATTCAAAATGCCTCTCCTTTTTAAGATGTTCCTTCTTCCCTCTGGGTCTTTGCCCAGCTACTACTTTCAAGGTCAGGTGACAGTGTCCTTGTGTAGTTCCCTCCATGATCTGAGTCATTGTGGTTCTTTGTGGATTCATCTGTTGATATCTAAGCCAGCCCTTTGCCTTTGAAATGCTGATCTGGGTTGTTCTGAACAAACCATAATGAGGGTCAAACTGCCCCTCTGCTCAGAGAGTTTTGCGTGGGTATGTTTTAAGCCATGAAACACATCTTTGGGATACATAGTAGCAAAGCCTCATATCCATACATATCACACTGCAACCACCATAATGCTATAAAAATAATGCTCAGTATGTCACAGGTATTCCAAAAACTTCTCACTTGACACGCTTTGCAATAAACAATACACAAGTACACTATAAGACCCACCAGGCCGATACTTGGGAAAAAATTCTTTGTAGTAACTCACCATAATGTTCAGTGAAGTGGCAGAACCAGGCATGGCTCTGACCCACAGCAAATATACAAGTGATTTACCCACTAAGTCGTAAATGAGCCTGAATAAGAAAGGGTGCATTGTGTACTGCTTCAGGAGCAGCACAGGAAGGACACTGTAATTCAGGCAGTCACACTCTAACTCCTGGTTTACCAGCTCATCTGAGGAGGAAAGAAATGATGCCAGATCTATACCGCATGCAGTATTTGTTGCCTGATCCACTAGGACAGTTACATTGCCCAACATGTTAAGGGGATGGAGCCAAGGCTCTAGAGCTGTCCTCCTTCATGCTCACTCACGTACACCAGCGTGGAAGAGCAGCAGCTTAGCAGAACCAGCTTGCACTCCCATGCTGCTATCTGCAATGAAGGCAAGTGGTGTAGGGGTGCAAATGGGTGAATTATAGTTAGGTATAGTTTGCCTCTTCGCAGCAAATCTCACCACTTCCAAGGCTGCAGAGGGCCCCAGAAAAATCAGAACCGGGTGAAACAAGGGAAAACAGCTCAAGCAGGGGTTCCCATTCACTGTTTGTCACATAGGCCATAATCTCTCCAAAAGGAAATTATTAACATTAGTACAGTAATTAGAAATATAAGTATGTGGTAAAAACTGGAATTCATTTGTTTCTGGCATCTGCCTTCACACATTTTCTTCTGCTTTACTGCAGCATCTCAATGGCAATTGGATATCAAGAGAACAAGAGTCCACAAAAGCACATTTTCTCAGCTCTACGGCTGTTGTCTGCCAGATTCCTGTTCTGAACAGTACAGACACAGAAGATGTGCACTTCATGGCAGATGATGAACCATTTGCAAGATGGCAAGTGAAAGTAGGAATTTCTTATATTGTTACAAAACAATTTTAAATGAGAATATTGGGTTTCATGGTAACGAAAATGCAGAATACAATTTTGTTTTTACCAGCCATTAGAATTGAAGATGAAGATACAAATGGAAATAGATTGCTTTCATATCATTCAGGGGGAAAAAAAGCATCACAATTTTGTCAACACATTTTAAAAGAAATGTTAAGGTGCAAATTGCAATCATAGGTCCTAGTAATCATCTAAGGTTGATGCACTGGTTTAATCAATTGTTAATCATTAGTATTTCATTTTTGAAGACCCAGGTGCAAAATCCTGATTAGGTCACAAGTGAAAAGGAATTGTGTCTCATCCTGTTGCATTGTATATTTTACTGCATGGACTGGCATAACTGACAGTCTTTTCTGAGGTAAGGATCAGGACTAGCACTGCTGCAACAGATGAGGACTAAAGGGCATTGGCGGAGCTATAGGAGGAATCTTTCAAAACATTCGCTTACATTTTGTCTGGCTCTGATATAATATCAGCCTCTTATTTTCATCAGCATTTAACACTTAACAGAAAATCAGAACCCTAGTGAACCTGTACCTGCTTCCTCCACTGTCTGATCCCACCAAGAGAACAATGTATTAACCACTACACTGTATGAAAATACATCTGTAGCTCTCACACACATTCTAAATCTTTATTTTTCCCCAAAACGCATTTTTCTGAAGGGTGACAATGATGTCAAGAACAACTATACAAAGTATAGCAGGAAGAAAAAAAAAACAGTGGGACTCTAGGAATGACAGTGGATGTGCTTTGATGATTATTTTTATACCTCGAATGACAACAGCAAACAGTTAACAAATTAGCAGCACTTCATCATCATGGCTTGCACTGGAACACAGTGCTCTCCAATTGTCTGTTTGTGATATAAACCATACTAGCTGTGCGCTAAATTCTCACGAAAAGTATGGTGGATGGGAGAAGCCCAGGGATGCGTATGAGGCCCTTGGACTCTGAATCTATGGTACCTCTCTCTGTGGGTCTGAGTCACTATGGCAATTCCTATATTTATAAACGTGTACCTGTTTCTCAAGATCTAAGGAGACGATAAACTCTCAGCTAGCTATGTGGGTTTTGAGGGGAAACACTGCCCCCTGATGGAACTATCTGAGGAATAGTGAATTGAAACAGGTTCCTGACTCCTATGTGACATGACAGACTTTTCCAAGAGAGGGTATATAATCTGTAGCTCTGTATCTGATTAAAGTGTTTTCTCACTGAGATGATTACTTAGGTAGATAGTTTTGTATCTTATGTCTACTGCATACTATGGTTCATTTTGTTTTCTAACACTGCCTGCCACACATTGGGAGCTGGGTTGTGCAGTTTTTCCTTTTTCCTTCCAAACGTGCATAGAACGTTTCTATCTTTGCATTACGGTTCAAGGAAATCTGTCTGTCTCTGAGCATTCTTCATCCTCTCAGTCTTTGAGGGCAATCCTTCTAGAAATAGCTATCTCATGGCTATCCAATGAATACAAAATTAAACCTTTTTGTGTCAAATGTATCCAGCTGCATGCATACTATATTACCAGTCTGGTTGTTTTGCTCAGTGGATTTTGAAGGAAGCACACAGAGTATCGTGTTGGAGCCTTAGCAGAGCTGTCCAGAAAATGAAAATTGAATTTTGCAAAATATTTTAGGTTTCTGATATTTGGTTTCACTTCTAACCACTGCTTTTTTGTTTTTCTAAAAAGTAGTCCTGGTACTCTCGTCTCCTCTACTGACCCCCCCCCCAGCTGGGCATGGGGCTGGCAAAAAAAAAGGTGCCAGTGCTGCATACCTCTGCATACCATCACCAAAAAAAGCACTGCTTCTAACTCAGAACAAAAGTAAAAAAGTGAATTTTTCCAAGAAAGAAAATTTGGAAGAAAGTTCTATTGCAACAAAGCTAAAACATCTCATTTTGACTCTATTGTATATTATATAACACAACAGAATATGGAGGAAAAAAGTAATTTCAAACAGAAAAAATCGGATCATTTCACTCCAAAAATGTTGAGACTGAATGTTGGCAGAATTCTTTTTCCCTTTTTTCCTCCAAAAGAAAATTTAGAAGAACATTTTGCTTTCAATGGAACAGCGTTTTCCAACTGAAAATTATTCCTTCAATTTTTTTCCAGATTCTCCAACAGCTCTATGTCATAGTAATCTTTCTTTTCATCTCCTTTGTTATTCGTGTTTTGTTTATTTCTCGCATGTCCATGCTTCTGAATGTAGTTTGGAAAATATCCAATACAATGCCAGGTAGTCAATATGGAATAATTAGTTCAGCTATCAAAACAAAATCACCTTCTTAGACAATTGGTGAATTAGGCTATTTAATAATATCAGAAATGAAGCTATTCAAAGCAGAATCCAGTAACTGCCTCCATCAGCAGTAGTTCAGTACTTGCTGAGCTCTTAATTTACACAGTCCCTTTTGCAAATTCCCTCCAGTGTCACTAAGGGTACATCTACACTGACGGCAGCAATTTCACCACCATCAGTTCACCCTTCCAGATGTCCTGAGGGCCAGGGGGTGTAGGGAAGGACCGACTGCAAGCAACTTGCAGTTGGCTTTTCCCTAATGTGTAGCAGCAGCTTTAAAAGTTGCCGCTAGTTACACAAGGAATTTCATGTTCCTTATGTAACTGGTGGTCGACTGCCACCGAATTTGCCCCAAGCATAGACGAGGACTAAGTGACAAATCACAAAACGGTAACAATAAATTAGTAATGAACTATTCACAAGCCACTACAGAGTGAAAGTTATAACAACATGTTAAAAAATATAATGAGCAGTCCAGAAAGTTTGTTCACAACACGATTAACAAACAGGAAAATGAATCCTGTGAACTTTTTCCTTTTAAAGAGTTTGCCCAGCTGTAATCTTTACTATTACTGATATTTATTACCATGTGTACTAGTGCTGAGAAAACAAACACACACCTTGAGGGTTCCAGCAAAGGAACAAAATTAAAGTTAAAACTGAATTAAGAATGATCTTTTCTTAACGGAGATCTTGCCTGCAAACAAACACCATCTTAAAAAGAAAAAATCAAAATGATGTTTTTTTCTATCATTGAATTAAAAAATAGTCTTTCTTCCTTAAAGCTCTTTTTCAATTTGTGCCAATACACATCACTGAATATAATGGTCAGGAGGAATTAAGTTCTAAAATTGTACTATACATTTTCATTTCCGTTTAATTTAATGTTGTTTTTTCTTCTTTTCCAGAATTTCAAATTATAAAAAGCTCATAACAACAATATTTTTCTAGTTACAGTATATCGGTTTGTATGGAAGCAAGTATGTTCAGTCAGTAATGTAGTGTCACCTGAAGACAATTGCAGGCTATATTGCAGGAATATAAACTTTACCATCTTCCACGGGAATTTATGTTCTTTTGAAATGTGTGATATTCATTCATTTTACTTTATATTCATTCAGGATTGTTTCTTTTTTTGACTGGTTAGTTGGTTTTGTTTGCATGGTTTTGCACAACTAGAAAATAAACAACATTCCCCTTTTGTGAACTAAAATACCTTATTAGTGGACGAAAACACATTTTTGCTGCAGATCCAATGATTTCTAGCAAAGCACAAAATTTAACTAAATAGGAGACATGTTTTGTATCCTGCATCTGAATTAAGTGTATATTAATTAGCCCTTTTGTTTCAGCAGACTCCTTATCCACTCCCTTTTTAAGTTGATGAAGGCATTTTAAATCTGCAGAATCTTCATAAAGGAGTGCTTGTTTGTGGTCTTGCCAATGCACTGTGTGACTGTGCTTTCTCAAATGCTTTTGCTTGCTGATGTTCCATTACTCTCAAGTTTCTCTCACTTTGAGAAATCTCTCTCACTTTACTCCCAAAGTTACATTTGTTCCACATGAATTTGTTTTAATTATTAAAAATTATTTACATCAAAAATAAGGAATCATGAAAACTGGAGGCAGAAACGGTCATCCACCCTAGTGGTATGAACTTGACAGGATTTGAAATTACCTGTATGAATCATTATTTTGTGTCACTCAATTTATGTGCATCACCCACCTTGCTCCGTGACAGAAATTTGGTAGGTTAAGTGGTATGGACTGCACACAATTTCAGAGAAAAAGGCTACAGTTCTAAATGTTCTGGTGGTAGAATATGTGTTGAATTGCTACTGAGAACAAATTGCTACTTGCTACTAAGCAGAATTACAAACTGTGAAGAATCTGTGCCGTGATGCTACCGATGATGAAAGAAAAGCAAAGATAGAATCTGAATAGGAACAACAGAGATTGTGAGTAAAGGGATGGTGAGGAAATCCTATGAACCCACCTAGTTTTAATATATTGAATGATTGCCTCGGGAATGTGAATTTCCTTCCCATCCCTTGCCCCCTCCCTCCACCCTAAATATATGTTTTTGTTTTTCATTATGGAGAAAGGGCAGTTCGAGGTAGGATGTACTGTTGAAAAAATACAAGTGTTTCCCTACTGAAAACATTAAGTAACACTTCAAAGCACAGTTATTTGACAAAGCTAACAGCTATCATGAAACTTGTTATCAGAGCCAAAAGACCTTTTGGTTATTAATAATGGTTTCCAGTTTGCAGCATCAAGTAATTTGTTAGCTTGCAGGGAAGTAAGTCACAAGTGGTTTAATTTATCTTGTTGGCAGACGTCCAGTTCAAGGGTGCAATGGGCATGTGCTCTGAAATGAGCAGACAGTATCCATATGGAACATTATTACTTAAAATGATGATTTTTGTATCATTTAGATTACTAATGATGGCTTCCAGTACAGTAATTCTAAAGTTCTGACCCTGTATGATGGAGCTTGCCAGGTCTGTGAAATCCATCCAACTGGACTTTGTAAGTTAAAGGTAATTTTAAAGAGTTTAAAGGTTTAATGCAATCTTTCATCTTGTTCTTAACCCTCTAATTCACTTTTGTCTAATGTGTGCTTTATCTGTCTTAGAAGAGGAAAAATTGTTTTATAGGCCATCTGGATGGCTAAGTATTTTTGTCCTCTCTGAAATTGGTCATGCTGCCATGTGATTTGTACCTTTTCTTTGTGATATAAATAGTTGATGGATCACATATGCTGCACTTCACAAGGGATCTTTCTAATTATGCCATTTCCAAAAGCCTATGGGTATTAATATCTGTAAATTGAAAACATTTATACAGGTGAACAGAACTAAGGAGAACCTGGGAGGTCCTGGGATCATCCCTGATAGGCCGGAGTCTCTAATGCCCCCAAAGATGTCTAACTAACCTTCTCCTCCTCCAGGTAGGAAGATTTCCAGTGGGAAGTAGGTTTCTTATCAGTCCTCCCTGCAGTCCTATAGTGATATTATACAAGTCACAACTCCAAACCCATTCCCTCCAGCAGCAGTAGGTGTATCAAAATACATGCTATGCATTTTTCTCATATAGACACATCCTTGGGATAACTTAAAATGTCCATGCTCTCATTAAATATCTGTAAGTGCAGATATAGAGTAGCATGACAGATTCAAAATTGTAATCAAAGTCTAGTGCTACATTTTAAATTGCCAGCACTCCCGGAAGCAGTGGGAGAGCATGCTATCCTTCTGTTTCCTGTGTGCTCTGCTAAATTACCTATTAGCATCACCCCTTTCAAAAACCACCTCTCCTTTTCCCAGGGAACATGATGAACATTTTTACCACTTTTCAATACAATTCTAAAACATCCTTTTGGTGACTGATTGGTGAAAATAGTTGACTGTCCTAATCCATCTTTTCAATTCTAATACACAAATACATAAATTACAGAGCATCAATCTTTCCTTTGTATAAAATAAGTTTCACACAGGTACATCCTCTATTCACCTCATGAGCTTTGTTCATAACATTAACAGGAGAATATTGTTGTCAGAGTTGCACTGAAAGTTGCTCTTGAAACACAATGTCACTTACCACAATACAACAATAATTCCTGCCTTACAATTTAAGTCAGTAAACAGTTATTAGAAGGTCCAGTACAGAACAATACCTCTTAGATTTGTATTAAAAGAATTAAAGGAGAAACATTACAATCAAAACTTACAACAAATGATACCGTTTTTTAAATATATGCAGTGTTGTTATAGACATGTTGGTCACAGAATATTAGAGAGAAAAGATCAGGGTGGTAATTTCTTTTTTTGGATCAATTTCTGTTGGTGTGAAAGACAAGCATTCAAACTGTACCAGAGGTTTCAAACTCAAATCACCACAACGGCCGCATGAGGATTAGTACGTTAGCCTGAGGGCCACACCACTGAAACCTTTCCACGTAATGATATTGCAAATATCGGTAACGATAGCGCTGCTGCAGGCTGCAGGAAATAGCTTTAAGGGCTCCAGGCGGCTCGCGTACCGTGTGTTTGAGACCCCTGCAGTAAACAGAGTTATTTGAGTCTGGGAAAGGTATTTGGAGGGTCACAGCTAAATACAAGATAGAGCGGATAGTTTAACATAAGTAGTTTTTGCCTTTTATCATCTTCCTGCTTGTGTTCCTTTAAGAGCATAGTGATTGTCTGGTTTCTCCCACATAGTTGTTAATGAACTCATACAGTAAAATGATAAAAGACAAAAACACTGCTTCAGCTGTGAGTGAACACTTTTCACAAACCAGTTGCTCTATATTTGACCTACCAGTGCTCATCTTCAAAGAAATCCTGCACAACACTTTCAAAAGACTAGCCGGAGAGCTTAGGTTCATCATTTTGCTGGGTACTAAAAGTCATGACTTTAATAAAGATACTGGATTAATGGCATACTAAAACAACTTGTAACCCACTAACCCCCACCCCCACTTTTTGTTCTGTGACTACAGAGGTATTAATGGGCCACTTCACCTTCAATGGTCCCTTAGAATATTTGCTAACTATGCTAAACCATCTGAAGGATTCTGGATAGCTCAAAAACTACTTCACCCACCTTTCAATGTTTCTTCAAGTTTTTTCTTTTTCTTTTTTTCTCCTCATACATACGTTTTTCAAATTCTGAATTACTTACATTTTCTCAAGATTCATGCCTCCCCCAGATTATAATAATTTCTTCTGTAAAGGGTTCCAAGAGACTCTTTGAATTCGGCTATCAGTTATATTAAACCACATTCTAATTATCCCAGCTACAGCATTTCTTTGTAACACATAAATTGCTTTCAGGAAAGGTGTTTCACTGAGAGAATATTTTATATAAGGCCATTTCACATTTTGTGTTCCTCCCCTATGGAGCCCATTCATCACCACATTATCACATCAGAAAAGGACCCTCATTTTTCACCAGAACCAAGCCTAATTCATCTGCAAACAACAATGTAACAATGTCTTCTTATCCTCCAAATTATAATGGCTGAAGTCCGTGTCTTTCTTTCTTAGGGTACTGCATGAAAGTTCTTCCAAGTTCTTTTATTTTACATAGTATTCACACATTACTATAATGTAATATATTATCAAGTATATGTTGTAAGGTTTCTGAGAAACTAAAAAAAGTATCTTTAGAAAAGAAGGGATTCAGTATATAGCCAGTCAGAGAGTAATCCAATTGTCTTCAATTTGGACTGTTCATGTGTGCCAGACAGGAAGGATATAGCCTTATGTCTAGATCTGGAGCTTTATGTTGGTAACACCACCAGTGGAAAAAAAAATTGTGTCAGGACTGCAGGATTGAGCTCTAATATTTGAGTGATGTCAGAAAATAATATTTTTGATTAAACTTTAAAGAGACAGAAAGTGTAATTTGAAATTTATGTTGCAGAAATAACCCCACAATAAAATTGGTGGCTTGGACTCAATGAATATAAACCTCACAGGTTTAGGGCTAAATCCTTAAAGGTGATTTAGGCATTCCAACACTAAGGGCTGATCTATACTACCATGCAATTTCAGCAACAGTCAATGGGAGATACATAAGGTACTTAAAATTCCTTGCACGTCTCCCTCCAATTGCCTAGCTCAGGGGTCAGCAACCTTTGCCAGCACCTGTGCACAAGTAGCCAGGGGCAGGGCCTGGAGTCACAGTGCATGGCAGCAACTTTTCCCTGCTGGCCATTGGGGAGTCGGGGCAGCAGGGGACAGGAGCCATGGCACATGTGTAGATCTTCCAGCCTCAGGCCCTGTTGGGGGATGGACCAGTAGGGAGAAGCACCTGCAGTGCCACGGGGCTGCAAGGCCTGCATATCACTGTAAAGGGGCACACACACCAGCTTTGGCATGCATGCCAGTGGTTGCCGATCCCTGGCCTACATTCTATTTACCATGCTGTCTGAGCTAAAGGGAAACCCTTTCCCTCCAACTCAGCGCTCTTCCTTTTGCGTGGGATGGACTTGCAGCGTCAGCTTCCTGATCAGCTGACCAGGAATTTGCTGCTATTGGTGAAGACAGGCCCTTAGCACCTCAATAACTAAATTTTAGGTGCTCTGCTACCTAATGGAATTGACAGTCCCAAATGAGGGCCCCAGGCTCCCAGTACAATGCATCATAAGAGTTAGAAGGTCCCACAGTTGGCCAGAAGGAAATGCTGAGAAGAGGGGTGTGACTTATGTCCCTGCCCTCAAAGGAAGTTCAGGGCCTGACTCTGGGTGGGCTGGAAATAGCTCCCACTGCTCAAGATTCACAGCTGTAAATCATCTCCTGGAGTTAGGAGAATAAGATGGGTTAGCCCTTTCTCACCAAAAGAATAAGGAGGAGAAAGAGTAGGTGGTAATGGTGGAGGAATCCAGGGACCAGGAATCAGAATCTGCAGGAGAACAAATCTCAGGGCTACCTAACAAATGCAGCTAGCCAGTACTTGGGTGCCTTATTGACTACATTATCTGATTGATGGGAAGTCAGCAGACCAACTCCTAAGCCCAGCCCCAGCAGCAACAGCATTTCAGTAGCTTCTCCAAAAATTCATGCCATGCTGTTATAGCTTCTCTGCCTTGAACCCAGCACTGCTCCTGCCTTGCCTCAATCCAGGTAATCTGGTGATGATGCTCAGCTCTGACCCTCAGCTCTGAGTCCCAGCTTCTACCTTTGGCTCTGATCTTTGAGTCTGGAATTTGGCTTCTAACTGAGACTCTGACTCAGCTCTGACTTCCTGGCTTCTGACTGCTTCTCCGAGTCTTGGTCCTGACTCCTGCTCCAAGTATTAGGCACATCTGAGTCTGTCCGTTTGAGCAGCCCAGATACCACCAACGATAAAG
This sequence comes from Podocnemis expansa, assembly GCA_007922195.1. NCBI lineage: Eukaryota > Metazoa > Chordata > Testudines > Podocnemididae > Podocnemis > Podocnemis expansa. The sequence goes on along the minus strand of ML681984.1, from coordinate 20,371,116 downwards.
GAACTAGATCTGATATAGTAAACCTAGATCCTACAAAGGTCAATAGTTCTGATGGTGATAGTGTGAACCCAGCAAACCTTGTAGAGCCAGGCTGCCACCCTCCAAGCACAGAATGAGGTAATGCATGCTTAAGCCACTCCAACTTCACCTCTGACTCTTGTTCCCCATGAGCTCAAGCTCCCTCTGTCTGGCAAACTGTGTGGTGATTGTGACAAAAATTGTGGGTTCCTAAATAAATGTCAGTTCCTATTTCTACTATACCCATAGTCATACCCCTCTGATCAAGCCTGAATGGGATTAATTATTAGCCTACTTAGCAGTGAGGCCTTGGCTTGGACATTTCTGCTCCTGCAAAAACAAAGCCTGCTTCTGGTACAATTTGAAGACTTTGTTCAAACTATGATGATAGTCTAAGTGACCCAAGCCACAAGCATATGGTCAAATATGCAGCAAAGTTCAGACACTTGATTGCAGATACAGGGTGGAATGAGTTCACTCAGAGTTATCATTTTTGGCTCAGCCTAAACAACAATACTAAAGATGAACTGACATGAGTGTATTTCCCATCTGGCCTGGATGCCTAGTCAACCTATGGATCAAGATTGACAACTGCCTGACTGAATACCACCAACAAAAAGCATGGTCCTCCCAGCTCCCACCAGCTCTATACTTCACCCACCTTTCCAGGAGACTACTCCAACAGTTGTCCACCAGTACACTGGTAATGGCCAATAAGTGTCCAACACAACCCCAACTCCCTCTCCAACTCTCGCTCTCAAAGATCCCTGATACCAGGCTAGATACCCTGATGGAGTTGGTTGCCATAGGCAATTTCACAGATCTGGCATTTGCCCAAGCACAGAGGATCCCTCTCTAATGCAAGGACTCCCATGTATTAGTGGAGTCCATACACATCACCTCTTTCATCAAGACCAATCACCCACCATATAGCTTCTTTAGAGAGAACTACCCTTTGAGGCCACCAAGAAATTCTCCAGTTTGGATTAACCCATTCACTGCATCCATCCATTGTCCTACCTCGATTCATTGCCCACAGCACAGGTATGCAGTGGCAAACAGACAGTATATTTCGATTCCCTATTTTGTCAACAGTCTTGTACGTTGAGCACCAACTTGGATCCAGCAACTCTTTGCAACTTACTTGGTCCTCCAAATGATTCAGAAATGTGAACCGAAAATCGCCTGGCACCCTCCATGAACTCCCCAATGACTCCAGGTTTTTCTGTTAAATAGCAACACCATGGCAACAAGTTTGACAAGAAGAAAGATGTCACCCTACCACTCCATTTGAGCTATGACTGCATCTCAATCTCCAGATGCAAGCAAGTTTTTCTACAGATGCATTTACTCCAAAACCCAAACTACAGGCCCCACAGAACTACCTCAAGGAAGAACCTTCAGAAAGGGTTCATTCACCTCTTCACATTCCCAGTGAATGGCCTGAAGAATGAAGAAAGCTCTCTCCGGCCTCATGTAGACTACTGAGCTCTGACCAAGATTAGAATGCAAAACCAATGCCCCTTACCACTTATTAATGAGCTCTTGGAAGACAATCAACACAGCTTTCGAGGACTAGTGACATTTCCGTGAAAGAGCCCAATTCCCAGTCCAAGACTTGACAGACCACTAGACCATGGAGATTCTCAGGACTGCTAGACACTTGAACCATCATCACATCTGCTGGCCCCTCTTCTTCACTTGCTCTGACTTTGTGGTGACCTATCACCCAGGGATGAAAAATGGAAAGGTAGATGCCCTATCCCAGAAGGCAAATACCTTGAATGTGGTGATGAGCTCTCTGCCACCATGCTAAAGGTGTCCAACTTTGTTAGTCAGATGATCAACAGCAGTCTGATGTCATCTATCCACTCCCAGATCCCTAATGACCCATTTATAACACAGATCCACCAGACACGAAATGCTGCAGGTACCCAACTGAGCTCCAAGTTCCTATTTCAGAAAGGCCTCCTCAGTCACAAAGGTTGTATTTACATTCGAGAGAAACTAGCTAGGCTTCAGGTATTGAAATTAGACCACAATTTGCCATCTGTTGGCCCTTTTGATCAATTCAAGATCTGGAATCTGATCTCAAAGTGTTTCAAGTAGCCTATGCTGTATCCATTTTTATTATAGAATTGCTGTGCTTCCTGGACATTCAGTAATCCTATTGGCCATTGACATTCTAACAAGTAAGGCCCACTTCATTCTGCACTGTACTGTTTCTATCATATGGGATACAGTTATGTGCCTCTCGAAAAATGCCAGGCATAGCACTGTACCTAACTGGGGACCTGTTTGAAGTAGAATCTGTTAAGTTCCCCCATGTTCTAAGCACCTGAGGAAGTGGAATTTTCTCCCACGAAAGCTCATGCAATAAACATATTTGTTAGCCTTTAAGCACCACAGGACTCCTTGTTTGTTTTACTGAACTAGACTGGCACAACTGCCCCTTTGGACCTTGGGGACCCCAGTTCATCTCCTTATACTGGCAGGAACATTTCACATTTCTTGGCATCTAATTCCACTCCCTATCCACCTACTACACACACACTACTGGGCAAACAGAGATTCAGTCAATTCAGAGACTCATAGACTCTAAGGTCAGAAGGGACCAGTATGATCATCTAGTCTGATATCCTATAAAATGCAGGCCACAAAAACTCACTCACCTACTCCAGCAATAAGCCTCTAACTTATGCCTGAGTTATTAAAGTCCTTAAATCATGATTTAAAGACTTTAAGATACAGACAATTCACCAGCAGTATCTTCACTGGCTTCTGAATTACTTCAGCTGTGATCTGCTGAATTCACAATGTTACAATACAATCCATGCCTTAGCCCAGCATAGCCTATTCTTTGCAAACTGTGACTTTCACCCCCAGTTCTACCCAGATGCACCTGTAAGTTCCCCAGTACCAACCACCACAGATTTAACATCCCATCTACACCAAATGCATCGGCAGCTCAAGGAATTCTTGCAGTTTGCCAGAGAAACCTGCAAACACCATGAGGACCAAAACAGTCAGACTGCCCCAATCTGCCCACAGGAGACATGATGTACGTCTCTGCCCAGTATCTTCAGTTGAGCCATCCATCTGCTAAACTAGACTATCAAAATGTCGGCTCTTTTAGAATTAGACAGTTGATAAACCCAGCAGCTGGCCGGATTCTTGCAGATCTTCCCTATTTTTCACCTCTAATTCTTAATGTCCTTGACTGAGAACCTGTATCCCAGTAGCTCCAAATCACTATTGACACCAGTAACAGTGCATAGACAGAAGTACTTGGTCCACTGAATTCTCAGCTCTCAGTGAGTTAGCAGAAATCTACAGTACCTTGTGAACTGGAAAAGCTACAGTTCAGACAAGAGGTCATTTGAACCAGGAGAAACTATCCATGTCCTGGGGCTACTATGAGAGCTCCACCGGAAGTACCCTGAGAAACTTGACCCTGAGGCCCATAGGAGTCATTCTTAGGGTACCCTTGTGGGTATCAGCAGCATCTAGGGTGTGCAGAAGAGCCATTCTCCAGACAACCCAATGAATGCATTGTAGGCTGTAGCAGGCTACCTGATTGGCTACTTCCTCCGATTGTGGGAAGAGTCTGCTGACCAGTTCTTAAGCCCATCAGAAGCAGTAGTTTGGTGGTGTTCAAAGCATTTACCCAAGGGTGTGATAGTTCCTGCTTTTTCCCTGACTTGGATCCAGCTTTACCTCACTTCTTGACTCTGATCCTGACTTCTGCCTTTGGGTCTGATCTTCAGCTCTGGAATCTGGCTTTTGATTCCAGTAATGACCTTCTGCTCTGACTCCTGAGTTTGGCTCCAAAATCTGGCCTTTGATTCTGATACTGAGCTATTATTCCTGGTTACTAATTCCTGTTCTAACCACTTGGCCTGACCCCTGCTCTAACCACTGGACACAACTGCCTTTGCCCTATCTTCAACATTCAGTCCCCCAGGTAAGAGCCTTCACCACTGGGATATTCACAACTTTTTGTGTTGAAGCTGTTAAACTTTGCATGAAACAGTTAACAGTCACTCAACCAAATTAAAAATGAGATGAGTCTTTAATCAAATGATTGGAGCACCTACCTAGAATGTGGGACAGTCACATTCCAATCCCTTCTTCAATGACTATTTGTTCTACCAAATAGAACAGCTTTATCAGGACACATTGAGGGAGATACACCGCAAAACTATATGTTTTTTATTAGAAAGTTATCCAATAACCAGTGTACATAGTCACCATGGAAACTCAGCATATGCACCATATGGTGATGAAGTCACCTAAGGATCTATATCCAGTTAACTAAAATTACTGACATTCACTGGAACTCAGACTCCTGAGTGATATAGGTTTCTCTGAAAATGTTATTACTGGTTAAAATAATATCACAAAAACCTAAAAGTAAAAATGTTTTCTTATTATATTTTTACTTCATTCTATACTAAGTTGTTACTGCCATTGAGTTATTAATTATTATTATTTCTAAAGAAGTGGACAGAAGCATTTTTTTAAAGGAGTACGATTCCAAAATAAAGTTTTTAGCAAGGATCCATAAAGTGTTCTTAAGGAGCTGATATTTTTTAAGAATCACAGACAAATCACCATATAAACAGTCACAAATGGCAGTAATAATCACATATAGTACATACACATTTATAGGGGGGAAAAAAGCTGTGTTGTTTCAAATTTGTCCATGCCAGTGACATTATAAGCTGCCTAAGATAAGACATAGTTGTTAGAATCTTGCACTGAAACTGGAAAATGCTAGGATATTTGAGCAAGTTAAAGATGTACTTGCAGTCTTCCTGGAGGACAAAGTTACTAGAATATAAATTGCTGCTGTTTCTCTATTCTTAGAGAAACAGTAGTTAATGCTTCTTTTAAGCAATTACTAACCATCAATTTCTGTTTTTTTCCTAGTCTTTTTGTTTTTAATTTAATTTATTTATCTATTTTGGCAGGAAGAGACTTGTAACATAGATGGTCTGTGCTACAGTAAAGGAGATTCAAACCCTACCAGCCTGTGTCTTCTCTGCGAACCTGGCATTTCTAAATTCACTTGGTCTATTAATAAAAGTAAGACAGATTTTTCTAAGATTTACAGGCACGGATGGAATGAAACTCCCCATGTAAATGAAAAACACTCCTGTTTACAGTCTGTTTCAGGAACACCTCATTTTCTGTACCATTATTTTTGTTACTTCCTCTGGTAACCCTCCATCCAATTAACACTGCTGTGTTTATCTGCAACTGCATTCCCATTGAGCATACCATTGATTGTTTCTGGCACAACCTTTATAGGCTCACTTGTTTTGAGTGCTTGTGACATAAAGGATATATGAATAATAGATAGAAGCTTTCAGATGGTAAGCTGCGACAGTGCTGCACAAGCAACTTAGGTTTGATAGCAGTGCAAAGACTAGTGGAGAAGTCTATTTAAATAATTGCATAATGTAAGACATGCTTTGGAAAGCAAAGGCTCAGAAATTGATACTCAAGAATAAAAGGCTAGTGCTGATTCTGCTTCACATTCTCTTTACTAACATTTAGTGCAAAGATGCATGCAGTTCTTATGGGAGAAATTATATACATTTAAAATACCAGATTATGAAAAGAAATTAGTCTTCATAAATAAGTGGCTTACTCAGAGTTAAACATAGCTTTGGATAAATTGTATTATGACATGATTCTTCTAAACAGCAATAAAACTAGACTTGTCCTGGTGTTAGAAAGGAAGGAAGGATGGTTTTAAGGTTAAGACAATGGGCTAGGATTCTGGATGTCGGATCAACTAACCAGCTCTGCTACAGGCTTGCTATTTTACCTCAGGTAACCAAATTAACTTCTCTGTGCCTCGGGTCCAAATTTCTAAAATTGCAGTTATAATTCCTTTCTCCCACCCTTTGGCTATATGTACACTAGAGGGATCAGTTAAGGTGACTTAACATGGTTGACTTAGAGAGTCCCCATTTGTTTAAGTCAACTTTATGAAGTCGACTTAAGCCAGGGGATCCATTTAAAGTCAACTTTATTAAGTCAACTTAAGTGGCTATCCTGCTTTAAGTTGACTTTATTAAGTTGACTTAATAAAGTTGACTTAACCTGTGAAGTTGACTTTAAGGGTGAGAGTTATTCAGTCAACTTAAGCAAGAACTGAAATCAACTTAATGAACTCCAAATGTGGCCATGGAGTTGCTTAAATCAAATTAAACCTGTTTAAGTTGATTAAAGCCACCAGTGTTAACATAGCCTTTGTCTTGTCTATTTCAATTGTAAACTGTCAGGGTTATTCAAAATGAACAGAAATTACATCTATGACTGTTGAAGTCTCTCTCTATAGTGAGAAAACCATTTAAGCAGAGCAACTGGGGGTTATGGTCCACAAGAGCCTTTTTAATTGTTAATTCGCTCAACTTAGATTTTCTATTTTTCATGATATAAGGAAAGTACTGAATTTTTAAATGCTGGTTTCCTTAACATTGGTTTTCTTTTGCATTGTTAAAATTCCAAGAAAACAGTTTGAAAGGAGTAGCTGTGTTAGCCAACTTCAGCAAAACAAACAAGGAGTCCTGTGGCACTTTTAAAGACAACAAATCAAAGCAGTTATATGCTGTTCCTTAATGTTTGAAACTTAACAACTGCTTTGATTTGCTGTCACAGTCTGGCCTGATCCTCTGACTTATACTTCCCTGCACTTATTTTCTTCCCATTCTGTAACTTCCCCATCTTCAAAGAATGTGAGGAAGTGGGATTCTCTCCCATGAAAGCTCATGCAATAAATAAATTTGTTAGTTTTTAAAAGTGCCACAGGACTCCCTGTTTGTTTTTATGGAAACAGGGGAGATGTTGTTGGAAATTATCTCCCCTGCACCAAGTGAACCTGTCTACACCAGCGGTTCCCAGCCTCTTCCTTTATATGGACCACTACATCATCATCAAAAGCTTTTGCAGACCACCACATAAGCAAGCCATTTTAAACTTTTAACACAGCCTAAGGCTGCCAGGAGTTAAATTTATATATCAAGGGAAATTAAAAACACGGCTATTTCTAAAAATAATTTATTACACTCACTCACAAACATATTGCACTCGTCACAATACATTTTCCTGTAGCAGGCCTACCAGTGGGAAAAAGATAACACTTACCTAATGAGAAGGCTGATCTTGTTTCACAGATGTCAAGAGAATGTTATATTACACAAGGATGTTTGTGAAGCAAATTACATTGTGAATAATAACGTAACATTTTATATGACACATAAGAGGTACATGAGATTATATTATTATTACATTATCTTTTACCCATCACCCATGGATCACCTGCAGTCCCTTTGCGGACCACCAGTGGTCCACAGATCACAGGTTCAGAACCAGTGGTCTAGACCTAACACAACCTTTGTGACATGGCAAGTGATGAACCATTCACCTCCCTCTTGATTATCTTGAATTCTGATTTAATCACGCTGTCTTTCACTCAAGTGGAATATAATTTGATTGTAATTTTAGTACTTTATTCCCCCCAAACCACTCCCTCTGCACTCAAAAAGTTTGCAATGAGCTGAACATGCATTACCTCAAAAGTAAAGATGGGTGAACTGGTCTGCATGAGAATACCAACATTTACCACAGTAGAAGGCAGCTTTGGCAACTGAAAGAATCCTTACCCATATAAACATTTTGTAAGCTAATGCACTTCTGATGGCAAGAACAGATATTTTCAGCCTATAGCAGTCTCTTATAGGAGCCTAACTTCTACAGAAAAATCCTGTGAGCGCAAAAGAAGAAAGGGAAAATTAATGCCTGTGTACTGATGTGACTCACCTCTCATCTGACCAGAAAAAGTTAAAATCCTGTCTAATATCTAAGGTTTTGCTTAGGAAAATGGAGCCTACAGACAATGTGCTAGAGACTTTTTGTCTCTTATTTTGTGTTTGTACAGCACCTACCTATAAGTGGCTTTAATTTTGATTAAGGCATCTCAACATTATTGAAGTATAATGAATATAGTAATATTGCATTGTATATAGTAGTATTGTATCAATATAGTCTTATAGTAATAATAAGTGGATCTGAGACAAATCTGTGGTACTATTATTATATTGAAAGTACCTTATTCCTCCCAATTCCCCATTGACATCTATGGAACTACTCAAGGAGCAAGATATTACTGAAGTTAAGAGTTAATGGTCCCAGTGGGATAGTTCTATAGTTTACAATATTTTTTTTCCCAAAGTCACTTCTTCAGTTCATTGCTCATCAACTGGGAAATTAGACTGCATAAATTTAAAATATGAATTTATATGATGACTATATATATTTATATATAGTTTTAACTGTTCTGGTGTCCCATGCATACTATACATCACTGAAAACAAACAAGACTCAAATTCAAATACAGCACACACAGGTCACTTAGATGCAGAAATCTTTTATACATTTTGATATGAAGCCTGATTGAACACAATTCTCGGTGGCATTTTACATGCTGTAAGTTTACCCATACACTGAATTTAGCAAGGTTGGAGAAGAAGTACATCAAACACCAGGAAAAAGTTGAAGATGCCAGGACAAGTGCCAAGTATGAGCAAGACTCATCATACTAGGTCACAAGATGTACATTTTGAGAAGATACCTACATCATCTACAGTAAGCCTGAAGGCACCCATTAAATACAATGTCAACATAAAAGACAAACGAGAAACAGTATGAAGCTGTCACTCAATGGGAAAACCTTAGAACTTCACCAAATTTTGAATTAAATGTGGCTGGATGACTTTCCCTGAAGTAACCAAGCAGCACTGTCAGTGCTCTTAAATGTCAAGAAATGGCACTTTTAAAGTGATATGATAAGGGCAACTCATTTATACATGATGAACCAGAGCTTATTAATATCATGTACTGAGGTGCCATGGAGCCAGTGATTGCATTCGCACCCCACTCCACACCAGAGACACCACTCATGGTGGGGACTGCAGGCCTGTTTCCTGCTCTTCCCTGCTCCCTGTTCCCCACTCTGAAGGCAGTGGGGTGACTGGGAACAGGAGTGACAGGCAGACGCCCATGGGCCACCTGCTAGTTGTTGGGTGACAGGTTCTGCCCAGAGTCCTACCATCAAGACTGGCTTTTTGCCATGCTGTCCTTAAACATCCAAACTTGGGATGTCTCTGAGATAATCTTTCCATGAATGTGGCTGGCTCAAGCAGCCCGATCCCTCTCCCGAGTAGCCCTGTGTCTACTGGTGTCACAAGGAGCTTGATCCTACCTTTTTAGAAAGACAGCAGGTGAAGGGGAGGGGCACATCATGACTGAATCTGCAGCATCTTCAAATGAAGCACAAAGCCCACTCAAAGCTTGCTTCCAACATGAGCAACTTTTTGTTTCAAGATTGAAAAAGTGCAGCAGAGCCTCTCACCCGGCCATGCTGTTGGCCCTGCCACACCTCTGTTTTCTTATAACTGAGCAATGGATAGGTCAGTAAGAGGAGGGGGGAAGAGGAGCAAGTGACATCACTCCCAGCTGTTAGGAAAATCAGGGTGAGACAAGACTTCTCCCGCCCCGACCCTACCAATGCCCTACCTACATGGCTCTCTGTACCCAGTGCACGGGCAGAGAGTCAAGAGGCCCCTGGCCACCTGTGATAGCAGGGTAACACACTTCTCCAAGGAGAGCCCAGCTACCCTTTGGTATGCCACTGTGATGTAAGCAGTCTTCAGAAATGAGCTAGTTAAAGATGTCAGTTGAATGGACACCTTGGGTCATGACTTGTACGAAGCCTTGAAAACACAAATAATTATCCAATGCTCCTTCAATATATGGGAATCAATCAAGAAGAATAAACCAAAGTTATGCTCTAGTGCACTGAAAAAAAGCCAGACTGAAGGTGGTAGGGGCTATTACAGACCTAACTACAGACAGCTCTTCATTTGTCTCTCTTCTGGTCATGTTCAGATCTCAGCATAACACTTAGCAACATGATACTCTTGGAAAATATGAGTGGTAGCAGTGGTAGCATGATTAATGTTCAAATATGATTGAACACTTCATATGACAGACAAAAAGCAAACTAAAGCACTTCTCATGTGGTCTTCTTAAGCCAACACCTACTAACAAGTGCCTAATACCTTATGCTAGCAGAGACCTTTCAGCACAGATGGTGTGGCTGAGGTACAAGCTATCAACAAACTAGAAACTGTTAACACTGCTGCATCTTGGCTGAATACTTCACCAGGATGCTACAGAGAAAATCCTGGACTTATAGTCCACTTCATGTTTGATATCCATTCAGAAGAATCAATTAAAAATATTAACATAAGAGACTCCATGATATTTCACTTCTCCAGTACAAAATCACTGACTCCTCAAACCTTTCCAATGTCACCCTGAAGAAGCAACTGTCTCATACTCATACAAAGGATGAGTTAACTGCATACCTTGCAAGAAAAATGCTTCAGTATGGGGAAGAATCGCTTGAAGAATTTCATTGTTGCATGGCATAATGAAACTGCTGCCTTGTGCTGTTCCATGGAGTTTCTTTGTAGTTCCCATGAGAAGGCTGACACTAAAATTATCTTGCATATCAAAGCCACAGAGAGTCGTGCTACTAAACTTTGGCTTTTTGCAGAAGACACAGATGTTCTAATACTCTTGAGAGCTGCTCCCAAGACTTCAGTTTTTCTGCCTGATACGAGGGAACAGTCTCCATACATCTCTGAGGGATGCATTCCTATCAGTCAGACCACTAAAAGTTGCCATACTGTCACGTGCCCATGTCCTTTCAGGATGTGACCACTACTGGAAGGTTGGCTGAAAAGACCAGATTGTCTTACTGGAAGGCAGTAAATTTAGCCTCTCAGGTCTCTTTCCTCATTGTAAAAGTGTTCAGAATGACAGTCACTGGTGAGGTCATACATGAACTAGTTGCTTTCATATGCAAAGTTTACTATTTGAAAATCAATATTACAACATTTAAAGGATGCGGTGAATGTTTTTGAAGAAGTAAATAGATGGCAAAAGATTGCCACTGACAAGAAATGCATTTGTATCTGCTATCAAGAGGGCAAATTACAAAGCAACAGACTGGCTCTGGAATGATCAAAGACATTGAAAATTACCCTCCCCTACTGAGCATGGATGGATCTTAGAGGATGGACTGATGACACCAGTTATGTATGAAACACTATGCACTTCTGAATCAACCCTTCAGCTAATGAAATGCTTATATGCAAACTCCAGATGTTCACTATCTTGCAAATGTTTGGCCATCTGCCCACCTTGTACGAGGAAGTATGCACATGTTTCAGACTAGGATCAGTGTGATCTTTCTAGCAATTATGCCCTAGACTCAGAGGATTACATATTTTCAGTGTGACCCGTCAAGGTTAAATTTCTCAGGACTACCAAAGATCTGGGGGGGGGTGTATACACGATTTTATATTTATATCTATATATAATGTACACACACACACACACACACACACACACGTTTTGCATTTTTCATATTTGGTACCTTTTGAATTATACCCAGCTCAAACTACTTTTGATGACACTATTATTAAACTTTCCACCAACTGGAGAATTTACACCTGGAATTCGGGGTGGGGGCAGGGCAATGATTTCTTTCCCCCTCATGCTACAAGGGGTGACACTATTTTTTACAAATCAGATGACTTTGAACACACATCAAGTGGCACTAATCCCACTTCTTCGTATGAATGTCTTGATTCATGGAGCTTTCTTATTCCTAAGACTTCATTATATAATGATGAAATATATAACTGCTTTGATTAGCAATACCTGGATGCTCCACACAAGAGCTGCCTCTTCCCCCATGATAATCCCTGTCCAATGCATAATTAGAAAAGAGAGAATCACATCATAAATATAGATAGCAATGTGAGCCATTCATCAAAGAACAGCTGGCTGAAGTTTCAGTTACTTTTGAGTTTTTGCCCCTATTAGAATTTGAATTACCCTTTCAGGTAAGAGGTAGGGAAAGGGGAGCAATGGAAGGGTAGAGAGACCACATCGGGAATGCCCATACATTGAATGAGCCTCAAAAACAACAAGGGTCCATATGGGCGATGTGCCAATTGGCTTGGAGGGGGTTCTGCTTTGTGATAGGGCACAGCACTCTGTTATCTGTGACACCTGCATTACTGTTACCATTGTTGTTGCACTGAGGGAATGGCTGAGCAACAGAAAACAGAACACGACGAGGGGTTAAGCTCAGGATTTATTGGAATGGCTCATAGGAAGGAAGGAACGGCACTCGCAGTCATATGAACCCCAACATTAGCACAAGCAGGACAGTGGCAATGGAAACTGGCTGGACACAGAAGAGGACTCTCAGTGACCTAACTTCAGAGATGGCAAGGTCTCCAGAGGTTGGTGCTCAGAAGAGTCTCTGTAGATCCACTGCTGGCAAGGGTCACATCCGTTTTGTCACCAAGTTAATAGTAACAACTGACCCAGGAGCTTATACTCCTTTTTTCAAGGTTGATTACAGGGGTACAGCTGTGCATTCATACCTTGCAGTTTGGCTTTTTGCTTTCTTTGCTAACAGTAACTTTGCTAATGCTTATCTTGCCTCACACTCACACTTACTTCCTTTTTCACTCACTGAAAAAAGCAATAGCAGGGGATGGGTCAAAAGGTTATCAAGGAGTTTGGGGGGGGGGGGGCAGCCACCCAACAGTTGTCTTTAGTTCACTTCAGTCTGTTCATCACACTGTTTGAAAAAAAATCTGCACTGTGAATGTTTATGCTGCAGAAGTCTGAATGCACATAATCATTGTCTCATTTCTACTTTTTAAGACAATCTGCCTCCTGTGTTCCAAGTCCCTTCCAGCCAGCTGCTGACATTTATTGGTGAGAATTTTGTTTACCAGCTAATAGCAGTAGATCCTGAAGGGTCAGCTGTGCTATTCATCTTAGAGGCTGGGCCATGGGATGCCTCACTGTCTCCTGCCGGCCTTCTTATCTGGAAAGTCGATACGGAAGAACCACAGATCTTTGAATTCACTGTGTCAGATGAATGTAATGCACAAAGCAGATACACAGTTGAGGTAGGAGGGGAATATTAAGAAAAAACTTGTTTATCATGCTACTGGTTTAGTGCAGTTTCCATTATGGCTACTAATTTGTTACTGTCTGAAAAACTGAGACTTCAGCTATTTCTTAGTAAGTGCATCTTATCCAGCAATGGCAGTAATGATCAATTAATCAAATAAATATCTCTGAGAGCATAGAACCCTTATATACAATGAACAAGAGCAGGTACTATTGATTGCTATTTGAAAGAACACTCTTGCACTGCCTCTTAATAGTTCATTAATCAGCTTTAAAATTCACAATTTGAATTTGGATAGTTGAAAAAAGTGCATAATTTAAAAGAGCAAGTTTAAGCTTTAAAGGGGAATCTTATAACTCATTCATAATAATATCTTTAGAGGGTACCTTTCTCTTATGTCATTATTCCACAACTTTAGTTTCTTGGCAGCCTGTGCATTGCTTTGTCTCTATTTTAAGGTGTTACATTAAACCTGTGATAGCATGAGTTAATAAGGGGAATGAGACAGGACACAGACCCTTAGGTCTGCAGCAGTTTTCCTAATAATGGGTAATTGTTGAAGACACCAATGAAACTGACATGCATAACAAAGTTTTATCCAAAATAATCATCCATAGAGTTCTCAAAGAAATGGTGAAACTGTAACCTATGTGTTACTGTGAGGGGTGTATTAGAAGAGTATAGCTTGATTTGATGGATAGAATGGTTCCTATTAAAATTCTTTGAAATCTTCTCTTTGGAAATACATAGCATAACTGTGCACTTCAAAATGCTCTCTATACTTGGAATAGAGACTATCTAGGGAATGAATGCCTGCAAAGATTTGTTAAAGTATTAATGACAAATATGATAGACATGCAAGCAGGGGTTTTTAAAGGGTTATTTATCTCTTCTTTCAAAACTAAGGAATTCTACTCTCAGATATTCAATAACAAGTGCTATTGTAGCCAACAGGATTTTTTTTTTCCAGATTTGAGGTTAAATTGTGCTTGTAAATGATTGAAGCTAAAATCCAGCTTTCAGTAGTGTAAATGAGTAGCTTCGTGGTGAGACTAACTCTCTGGAAATAGCACATGGACTAGTAGGAAGGTTTTTTTCCTCATTAGTAAAGAATGAGATGCAAATTTTAAAAAAAAATCTCATCCCAAATTGGGATGGAGAGTCAAAAATCTCAAAAAATTTCACATTTACAAAACGACAAAAAATCAAAACATCTTGTTTTATTAATTTCTAGAATTTTAATTTAAACCTTTCCTTCATTCACATTGCTTTAGCATAAATTAAATTTCTAAATGCAAAATAGTTTTGAATGAAAAACCAACTGTTTTGCTTAGAAAATGTCAAAATTGGGCATAGACAATTTTGAAACTTTTTGCAGCATTTTTTCAAGTCAGAAAATTCATCAGAACCAACATTCCTACTCAACAGATTAGGTTTCAACAAATGGCTTTTTTTTTTTTAAAATCAGAAGTGTTCTTAACATGTTCTTGACCACTCTACTTTTAATAATGACATCTAGTTAGTTTACATTTCAAGTCAAACCTTTACAAGCTAAATAGATACTCCTTTCCTCTGTGATTCATTAAGAGAAATATTTATTTATGGCTCCCTTTTGCCTTTTCCAGGTTTCAGTGAAGCCTTGCAACTGTATGAATGGTGGATCATGTGTTACCAATATTAACTTCCCTCCAGGAGTTGGTGAATATCTCTGCATATGCCCCAGTGGATTTGAAGGGGACTTTTGCCAGAAAAATATAAATGACTGCAAATTAAATGCATGTGGGAGTGGCACGTGTATGGACAGCGTGAACAGTTACATTTGTAAATGCCCACCTGGTTTAGAAGGTAAGACATCACTACTCCTAGCTCCTATATGATCTGGTAGGAACTGTTTAGTGGGTTTCAAACAGAGTATAGGATGTCCAGAAACATCTGTCAAATAGGCTAAATTGTTTATGGGGCTGCATTAAACTGAACCAAGGAGCACTGTCAAGGAGCGGAAAAGATGTCAGACCAGGCAATAAGTGATGGAACTAGACTGGAAAGGAGATACTGATGTTGTGGTAGAAGGAAGAAGAGCTGAGAAGTGTATAAAAGAGTTTAAAAGGTCTATAGTAGCAGAACCAAAACGCCCTACCTGAAGCCTCTTTAGTCATCAGGCCTTAGTCAGGCACAATACTAGGACAGTGTACTCCTCTCTGCCTGGCTAGACATCTCTGCTGACCATTGTGTGGAGGGTACAACGTCATTGTCCCACGTCTTCCTGGTCAGCTTTCTGCTGCTCCAGAGTCTTGTAAGCAAGCATCAATGCACAGTCACAAGAGCACATGCACTGACCCTCATGCAGAAGGCCTAAATCAACGTGCACTCTCACAAGCTTAGTGCTGAAATTTACACTCCAATTTTGAAAATGGAAGCAATTAAGCTCACATATGAAAACACTAATAAAATAGAAAGTCTTGCAGCTATACACTGGAAAAATAGTACCGTACTGTAGGAAGGTAACTATAAGGGAGGTCAAAATGTACATTATGAGATCATTATCACCGCCTATTAAAAACCTCACTTCAGCTTAGGAGGCAAGATATCCATTTTCAACTAAAGCGAACCAGCAGATTTTGCTAAACTCTTATGTAAACAGACTACCCCGCAGCTCATACCCCACATCCTCTCCTTGAGCAGTTTCTTCATTGCTCCTCCTTGTCTTCGCTTAAGCAACACACATCTGTAAAGTTTCAGCAGGAATGAAGAGAGCTATTTCTCACTGAGACATGATAACTGAAACTTTTGAGGCAAAGATACAGCCTAATATTCCCTTCCCTGGCACACAAAGAAAGTACACACACATTCATAATGTAATGCAGGATTTGTCTTTGTTTGCTTCCTTTGACACAAAGCATGCTCTCACAAAGAGGATTCTGTGGAGCATCTCAACCCTCTTCTTCCTCTCCCTTCCCCCCCAACCCATGCTGTTAAAACTGTGTCAAAGCATGTCACCAGATTGCATGCATTATACAAATTCCAGTGGTTTAACTCAAAACTGGCATTCTCACTGCAAGTTTTGAAGTAGGAAAGGAGAAGGGGAAGCAGTATGCCAATGCGTTAAATAAAATAGGTGGGATTGCAAAGAGTGAGGGGATAATAAAGGGGATACAGGGAAGAATCCTACAATGAAATAGGCAAGTCAGCAACATATTAATCTGAATTAAGCCAAGACTCAATTTCTTCATTAAATGTTCAAGAAAATGGAGCTGTTAACGACATTCATTGATGACTCAGAATGTAGGCTAAATGAACAGCAGTGAGGAGTGAGAAAAGGCTTAGAGATATTTAAAAACATGGGCAGAAAATGAATGAGAGCTGGAAAAATGCAATCCAATGTATTTGGGGAGGGCAAACTCAGATAGTTAGCGAAAGAAAAAAATCTTGAAAGAGACCTGCTTTTTAAGACTGAGTGAGGAATAGACATTTAGAAAGGGAAAGTGTAGAATGAATGTCCAAAAATCATCCTAGGAATGAAGTTGGTTGAGACTTCTGTTTGGCTAGTGAATAATATAGTCTCATAAGGAGAGTGGGAGAAACCCCATTAAGTTGGGAGTTTTAAAACTGGATTTGATGAGACATTCAGGAACATACCAAAGGGAACAATCCTTCATTGGGGCCAGGGAGGTGGACTAGCTAATGAATAAGCCTTTTCCACCTCTCAGTTCTATGATCCTGATTCTGATTTCATTTTCATTGGCAAAAATCAGAAGCAACTCTAGTGAAGTCTGTGAGCCTGATTCTCCATGGAGTTCTACCAGTTTTATACAGCTGCACTCATTCATGTGAAAAGTCAGCTCCATGTGGTGCTGAGGATAAAAACCTATGATGAACCAACTTGTCCTTTTAAGCTGTTTCTTGTTAATAAATCCTTAAGAGGTATTTTTGCTATAATTCAAAGAACGCCTTGTTCCCATGTATATTTTGTGTGAACAATGGATAAACAGCAGACTGAAGATTCTCCGACACTTATTATCGAGCATATTATTACCCAACATGTTGTTATCATCATGTCTCTGAAGCCATGGGGGCATGACACGTGACTGTTAGACACACTAAGCTTCACTGATCACATTTTTCTTGCACATTTGTAGCTGATATTCATTGTTGGTTTTTTTTGCTGTATTTTCCTGACTTAGAAATACTCAAAACCCAAAGCAACAACAAAATAAAGAAATGATGGAGTGAAAGAGGAATACATCACAATGTTTTAATAGCAGGTGAAAAATTATAAACAAGTGAATCTTAAAACCAGCTGGGAGGCAGATGATTTTACTTTGAGGCAGGTTCTGACAACAATAAAATCTCATCCTTGATATTGTGTTTATATCTCAGTTCCCCAGAAAGCCATCAATAATCTAATGAGAAGCCGATGCTATCATGCTCGAGTGACAACACCATTTCAGCATCAAATCTTTACAAATGGTAGTGAACAGGTAGTAGAAACAAAGTGCTAACTCTTTTGAGAGTTTCCTGAATGCCATCTCTGGAGAAGAAACTTACTAAATGCAGGATGCATTAATAAGTAGCTGGGATCCAAGTGAAAAATATCAGTGCATTCCTGACTGTAACATCAAAGTCTCAGGGCCTGTCTACAGTGGGGGGGGGATTGTAATTCGATTTTAGGTTATTACATTACAGAAGGTGAAGATGAGTGATCACAGAAAATTGCTTGCTTGGGGTCACATGTCCCCACTGCTCACATTACTTCCTGAAATGCATTGCAAGGTGGGTTGTAGGTAGAGGTGCTGTGGAGAGGCGGTTGTCATCTGCTCACTACTCTGCCCCCTTCTCTAAAGAAAAAAACAACACAGGAGAAGCTTCCCTTGCTGTTTCTTTGCCACAGGCAGAAAAGGGGGCACAGTGCTGCATACAGAGAGAAGAATTAATTGAAAACTTTCCTGTGGCTGTAGACAGGGAGGAGCTATGTTGCCATGGTGAAATAGACAAGAAAAAAAACGGAAAAACAAGACTAGCACTACTTTCTGGCTACAGGAACCTAAATTCGAATTGTAGATTTCAACCTCAATACCATGCCACTTGCAAGGGTGGTGTTAGTAGGTCAAATTACAGATCCCTCCCCTCTTTTTTTAAATTTACTGCTCTGACAGTGGAGACACAGGCTGCTGAAGGTCGAAGTAAGTGGGATTATGTCAAACTTCACTGTCAGTATAAACCAGTGCTCAGTTGGTGTGGAACTGAGCATGGAAGTATGACACATGCAGTAGCATTTGGAAAATCTGGGGAAAGTGCTTTCTACCTGACAGTCTTAATAAACTTCGCAAATACTAATTCAATTACCCTCAGTGCCAATATTGTCCCTACTCCACAGCAATATTCCCTTTAAGCTGCGCGGGCACGCGGCCATGCAGCCACGCAGCCCAACGCAGCCCCCCCATGCAGGGAAGGCTGCTGGCCATGCACGGCCGGCAGCCAGAGTCCCAGCTCAGAGCTCCTCTGAGGCTGGGAGTTATTAAAATTCCCACCCAGAGAAGCTCTAATGGAGCATGCCCAGAATGTCTGAGCATGCTCCATTAGTGCTTCTCTGGCCCCAGGAGGTGTGGCTGGGCCATGCTGCTCCAGCAGCAGGGTAGGCTTGTGGGGAGGGGTTGGGCAGGCTGGAGGGTTACCAGGGGAGCAGGCCCGTGGGGAGGGGGCATGGCAGGATCAGGCCAGTGGGGGGGAGCTGTGCAGCGAGCAACATGAGTTGCTCAGCTGCCTGAGGCTCTTAGAGGGAACATTGCTCCACAGGTGGCAAAATCAAAACACATCAGTATCCAGTAACTGGGGAATGGAGTGCAGGAATCTTGAATCCATCCTCAACTGCAGTAACAATTACAAAACTACCCTGGATCCACCTATAAAATAAATTGAATAGTCCCTTAATTATTTTTAAAAGCCTTTCTTAATTTTAGAATAAACTCAAGTTTCTCTTATAATATATAATATTCTTATAGGATATAATATAACATAGTATGCGTAATATAACTCTCTTATAGCATATAATAGTTATTCTTTTTAAAAAGCCTTTCCTAACTTTGGAATAAACTCAATTTTCTCTTATAGTATATAATATAATCCCTCAAGGTATGTCTACACTAGAGGCTCTGTTAAGCCAACTTAACAAGGTTGACTTTAAGTCACCTTAAAGTTGACCTTGTTAAGTTGACTTAGAGAGTCCACACTGAAAACTCCTGTTGACTGCTGCCATCCACACTAGCAGGTGCCAGGCCAATAGAGGAGTGGTGCATTGTGGGTAGCTGTCCCACACTGCACTGGAGAAGTGCCCCTGGAGGTCAGTTAGATTGACTTACTGGCTTTCCCCATCTACATTGGCTTAAGTCGACTTATTAGGGTCTACTTAAGCATTAAGTCAATCTCAAGAGGTAGTGTTACTAAGTCAACTTAAGGAAGCACTTAAGTCAACATAATAAAAGCCCAGTGTGGCCACAGGAGTCTGTAGGCCAACTTAAGCTTCCTTAAGTCAGCCTAAAGCTCCAGTGTAGATCTACCCTCAGTGATTTTATAGTCCTGTAATTCAAAATATTATTCTATTACTGATTCGTCAGTATATTCAATAGGATCACACTCAGAGTTTGGTCTTGCATCCTTCACAGTGGATCATTCTTGTGTAAGTACAAGACGACTGATATTTCCCTTCTCAGAATTTTGCTGGTTTCTGCTGCTTCCCCACAATCTCTAAGCCAGGGAATGCAACAGACATTCCGGACAGTCCCCATCTACATTGTTCACATGGCTCTGAGATAGTCAAGTACTATTCTAAGATCAATACTTTTATCAGTAATTTTAATCTAACCTACCTTTACATTAAATGATTTTTTAGAAATCTGATTAAACTTTGAATTTATCTTTTGTTTGCTTTTTGCAGTTTTCTCAGATAATTCAGTATAACTTTGCTTATTAGATGGGCAGTTTAACTTTTTGTTCAGCTTCCTTTTTAGTTTCCTCTGCACTAGCCCAGTGCTGTAACTTTAGGATTATGAAGACTGCAGGGAATACAAGACAAACAATTTATTGGTCTGAGTTTTACAGTAGTTTATTTTTAAAACATCTAAACTCTGCCCCATATTTGCTTTGAGAATGTCCATTTAAATTACACTGTAATAGAAGAGCATGAAAAATTCAAAAACCATCTGGTTATTTTCTAAGCTTTATTCCAACCAAATCATATTAGGGTGACAAACAACAAGCTGTTAATAATTTTGCTCAAATAGAAAACAACAGCACTGCACACCAGTATATAGCTCTCAACTGCTAAAGGCCAAATGGTGATGCTGGATTTTTAAATATATGACAAAGATCTTAAATAAAGGACATAATAATAAAAAACCAACAGAGGGAAAAGCATGACATGAAGCTTCATTT
The DNA here is from genome assembly GCA_007922195.1 of Podocnemis expansa. NCBI lineage: Eukaryota > Metazoa > Chordata > Testudines > Podocnemididae > Podocnemis > Podocnemis expansa. The sequence continues at coordinate 20,350,589 of ML681984.1, read as the reverse complement.
CCTTAGCCTATCTGAAGTTTTTCACAAGCAGTCTTAAGTTCAACGGTTCTTATGCCAATAACTGACAGTAATAATAAACAGTGAGATAACGGCAGATTTAAGTGAGACTGGGGAATTTGGCTCTAAAATGAGTGATGTTCCCTGTAATGATTTTACAGTTGAGAGGTAAGCCTCAGTCTACTTGAACATTTTAGCTGAGAAATAAATATGGCTCTTTCCTTCTTATTAACCTCCCCTTTGTTTTTGCCACAGGGCTTACTTGTCAGGAAGATGTGAACGAATGTGAAGAGAACCCTTGCTTTCTTGGAGTGTCTTGCATAAACACCTTTGGATCTTATATATGTGGAACTTGCCCCAGTGGAATGGTGGGGGATGGTAGATCTTGCAGATGTAAGTGGCTTGCAAGACTTACTTATGCAGGCAGATAAAAATTTGGGCCCAATTCCCTTTCCCCTGAAATTAATGGGAGTCTTGCCGTTCACTTTATGGGAGCAAAGTCAGGACCTTACATCCCCAGACCAGGCTCCTATAGTGTTACCCATTTGAGTATTCTCATATTAGGCTGCTAACTATAGATGATGTTTTCTCCTGGTCTTTATTTTAATACACAGCCCTACAGCATATGCATGATTATTTTTTGAGTGTTATCTGTGTAATCTACCTGTGTATTGCCATGGCATTTGGTCTCTGGATCTGAGAAAGCCCTAGTCTATACTTGCCTCACTTTTCGGCAGCAGTCAATGGGAGACACACAAGGTACATAAAATATCTTGATAACTTACTAAGTACTCCCTACAAGCTATGCTAAGCTGACCAGAAACGCCTTCTGGTCAGCTTACTGATACTCCAGTTTGAAGGCTGGAGTTGCTATGGCAATTTCCGCATCAATTGGCCGCATCTACACAGACTGCTCAATTGAACCCAGAAGGTTACGCTGATGGCAGCAATTTTGCCACCATCAGCACAGACTTAGCCTAAGTGTCAATCCACTAGCCTCCTTTTCTAGCTTATTTCACAGCAGTTTCCTCCCTTAAAATCATGATGGGATGAATGTAGAGCCCCTTCCGTGGTGCATACAGGTTGTGGATATGGTAACCAGATGTCCTCATGTTATAGGGACAGTCCTAACATTCAGGGATGTGTCTTCTATAGGCATCTATTACCCCCACCCCAATTTTTCATCTTCTTATCTGGCCAGCCTTGTTGTGGAGTCATCTATAAAAGATTCCTTTGTTGCCATGCTAGGAGGCAGCAGGGACCTTAAATGGCAAGAAGGCACTTGTGCAACCCCTTAACACATAACTGAATTTCACCAGTATGTCTGCTAAGTGTTTGCAATACTCTGTGCTATTGTCAGCTGTGCTGATCTCATGCTTGGCACAACCGTAAGGGTTCAGAGTAAGGCAAAAGGTGGCTATAAGCCACCTTTATGATGTTTTGCATTCCTGGGGGCAGCCAGGGGCTACACCAATCCCTACTGAAAACTAAAGAAGTCTTGCACTGGCTGGAACGTTCCCCTGGAAACAATTAAGCTGACCAGTTACAAGTTGAGCGCACTGGGCTCCACCTCCATCCTCCTCTGGAACTGGAATGCCACTGCGCTCAAATGAGCATAAAACCAGGAACAGGAGAGGTTTTATAGCAGCTCAGGATTCAACCATTATGGGAAAGCCTCATCAATCTCCTTGAGATGGCTTAAGCTCAATGGCTATATGTCTACACTAGAGGGCTCAGGTAAGTTTTGTAAAGTCAATTTAAAGAAATGGGGCCTCTCTAAGTCAACATAATGAGGTTAATTTTCAGTCAACCTTATTTTGTCGATTTAAGCCAGGGGACCCATTTAAAGTCAACTTAAATAAAGTCAAATTTAAATGGTTCCCCTGGCTTAAGTCAACTTTATAAAATTGACTTAAATGTCTCTCATCCGTAAGTCGATTTTATTAAGTCGACTTTGATGGCCACTTTTTAAGTCAACTTAATAAAGTCAACTAAACCCTTGAAGTCAACTTTACAAGTAAGAGTTATTAAATCAACTTAAGAAAGTGTTTAAGTTAACTTAATAAACTCCTAATGTGGCCATGGAGTTGCTTAAGTCAACTCAAGAATGTTTAAGTTGACATAAGCCTCCAGTCTAGACATAGCCACTTTGTGCAACTCCAGGGGCACAAAAGAAACCTCCTAAATGCAAAAAATCTAACCCACTGTCTCACTATATTTACCATTTGCACATCCACAATTGCTTATCTTCAGTAAAAAGAATATTTTGGGGGGAGACAAATCAATAACTGAAGTTCTTTTGTGTTTCCAAAAATTTAAAGTAGTATGGGGCAGACATGCTGAGATGCCTTCTCTTCCTTTTGTTGACAATGAAAGAAAACTGCTGGGCATTTCTGTGCATGATCTATAATGGGGAAACTTGAAATCAATGTCCTGTATTCCATCAGGCTGATTGAATCTTTCTTCGGTTAAACTTACACTTTTCTCTGGTGCAAATGTTTGCTACACTCTATTACTTGATCAATTTGAGTAATTCCAATGCTGCCTCTGTGACTGCTTTTCTTTTTTGCACACACATACACACCCCAACCTTCCCAATCAAGCTAAATAATATGAATCTAGGTGGACTTTACAATCCCTAAATCATCCAAGAAATCAATATTTCTAAAACCAGTGACCAATCCTTTCATTTTACATATCTATGCACTTAGTATAGGACTGTCCAGTAAACAGTTGTTGAATCAGAACAAACTTCTACAACATAGCTTACAGCTGCACTTGTTGTCATATCAAAGTGTGGACCAGAGACACTATAGGTCCCAAGATTCAATGTGGCATCTTCATCTGAGTAGCCAGGTTGCATTACACATTGGAATTTATGGACCTCTTCACCAGCTGCAAGTGTCTCTTTCATTTAGACATAGTTTGAGTGGTTTGGGATAACTGTATATTTTCTTATAACTTTTATACTGAAGTCCTGATAACTTTCAATAGCTTATTCATTTGTTTTATGGTTAGCTTCCAGGATAAACAAATTTGGGGATTATCTGATATACCATTGCTGGTAGTTTTTATCATCAATCACAGTTAAGTGCTAACATCTTGCTTCCCTGACCTCCATGGTTTCCTATCACAGTTAATGCTGCTACCAACATTACAGAAGATTTCATTACTGGTTACAATAATGCCAAAGGTGAACTGAACAAGACAGAGGGTGAATGGCCTATACAATCCTCAGAGGCAAAGAAAGTTCCTGTAATTCAGAGTGCTAACACTAGAGATTCACACAGTAAGTTGTAATATTTGTGCTCTGACATATTTCTTTTATTATTTGCAATACATGCACCAAGAAATCAGATATTTTACATTTTTATAAAGACAAATAACTGTTTCCAGTTCACCACAAAAAAACAGAGCCAATCCAAAATCAGAAAACACAAAATTTTGTATTAGAACTCATAAATGTGATATTGGTATGGAAACATTAGTGCTGATAAGATTCATAATTGAGCTGAGTGAACAGCTAATCTTTCAATCTGATGGCCAAGCCAAAACACGCTAAAAATTTAAAAAAAATAAAACTATTTTGGGTCAAGCAAAACATTTCATTCCATTGAAAACAATTTTTCAACTTTTTTTTCATTTAATTTAATTCTGGGTGTTTTACCTTTTGTTTTGTTTTGTTTTTAAAGAAATCTAGCTAACTTCACAATGAACTGTCATGTCTACTTGAAAAGCTGACATGCCTAATTTTAAAAACATCAAAACAAATCATTTAGGCTTAAAAATATTCTAACTTTGTTCACCAAATTCAACCAAGTTTGAGAAAAGTTTTGGTTGACCAAAAACTTAATTTTTCAAAGAACAAACTTTTCATCGAAACAACTCTTTCCAGCTGTAAATGGCTTCTTAGCATTGAAATCTCCTGTCAGGCCTAACTTAAAAGGAACATAATCACTGCCACTTTTGCTGCCATTTAAAAAAGACAAAAGGATTGATGTCTAATAGAAAGTTATCCTAGTCAGAGGCTGCTGGCAGTCATCTCCTCGAGTCCATGTCCAGCCCCATAATTAAGGAGGAACTTCAGGCATGCAAGAAATAATGCATACTTGGTGTTCTGGGTGGCATGATGTCTGCTGCAGGCACAAAGGTTTTGGGGAGAGGTATATTCTTCTCCTCTCTTCCTTCATTTACAAGCTATGGCCAAAAAAAAAAATCTGCAATAGATTCTTACTATGTGATTTGAGTCTATATTTTTTTGCATGCCTGATACTTGTGCTTTTGCAACCTATATGCAGAATTGACACTGAAAATATTTGAGTGTCCTGATCTAGACCCTAGTGAAGACAGTTTAAAAAGAAATGCAACCATTATTAAGATTTTATGAATCTTTTATTATCTGTTTTAGGCCTACCACATTCATCTTCACGTCATCCAGTGACATCTGCTAAATTGCCAGATAACTTTCACAATTATTTAACTATATGAAAAATTAAATGAAAAAAATAGCTTTATGTCAAATAATGTTGGCCTTTCCTTGGAAATGTCCAGATCAGAACCATATTACTTTACAATACATTTCTAAAGTTAAAGTACATGTATGTCAAGGTTTGCCAAATAGATTCCAATTTTTTTTAATATGGGATATCTGAATAATGCAGTTTCTCACTCAGTTAATCTTTCACTTATGCTGAAAATTACAATTTCTATTCTGTCCATGATAAATGCCAAGCAACTGAGTAATAAACTTTAAAACAAGTAATTAGGCAATTAATAAATCTTCCTTTTATAAGAAACAGCTGTTCTGACACTGTGCCTTCAGGATATGCTTATGTTTGGCACAAGATTTGGGGAACATTGTATGATAATTATATTTTAAAAGAGTAGAAGTAGTGTGAAGTGGGTTTATGTAGTCACTGTTTGACATTTAGTTTAATAAAGGAAATTTCTTGGATACTTTTTTAGGTCATACAGCATCTCTCATATCTATAACTACCTGTGCCAATAAGCCATGCTTTCCTGGAGTCTTGTGTGTTGATCGTAAACCTCCTGAGATTGGATACATCTGTGGTCGATGTCCATCAGGCTTTTCTGGAAATGGTCGAATCTGTATACAAGCTTCTAGATCAGGTGCTTTTTTTTTTTTTAATCTTTGAGAGGTTTAAAAAGTTAAATGGGGGTCAGGTTATGAGGAAATTTAAGTGTTGTCATGTTATATTGTGACATCCTGAATGTCTTTTTTATGTATAACACTCAGTCAAAACTTTTGGTCTGAACTATCTAATTTGCAGTACAGCTACAAAAATATCACAGTCAGAAACACATGTGGTTCTCCATCTGAATGGAGACAGTCCAGAGTCACCAGGCTGTCTGCCCCCAGGGATCATTTTGCAGTGAAGGACTTCAGGGGCGCCATGGTACTGAAATCACTCCACCTTCATTTCTACCAAACCACAAACATAATATTTCAACGCATGATGTGTGCCAATAGCACTCTGCCCCTTTTCCATCCCTCCATCTATTATAAGACATCCATGCACTAAATTTACCTATAAGGGAGATGGCAAGCAAGGAGACATATAAAGTGTTTGTATCAATAGCTGAGGGCAGAAGATAATTAAAATGTCCAAACAGCTTTTCAATCATGTTCTATAGGATGAATAGTTTTCTGCCTGGAGTTTCTGCCTTTCTGAAACTCAGTTCATCTCTGAGGGTGGGTCATTAGAAGTTCTCAACTGTGAGAGAAGGAAAGATGAACCCTAACCTCAGAAGGGAGAATACAGTAGTGCATCTGACCTCACGAAAGGGTTGCATCAGACCTCACCAACCAGCCATCATCAGAACTTGCTTTCCAAGCTTAATGAAATTTACCCAATTCTGTCTAATCTCTAAGAACAGGCATGGTCATTTTTCCTTTCTTATTGCTTCCTGTCCAAAATGAGCTAATCAAAGAACTCAGGTTTCACTGACGATTTTTACAAATTGTCTTCAGTCTTCAAATTGAACCCTCTTGATTCTAAGCTACCCGTTCAAGTCTCGTTCTGCCCAACCCAATCCCACTCCCACTTCTATTACAAATCAATGGCGATATTTTAGTGAATGTTATCAAAGAGGAAGCAAATTTGTCAACTAGTGTATGCTTCATTCAACCACTTTGAACTGCATATTGGATTTTAGCCAGTTTCCCTGAATTTACAGGTCCCAAGAACAAAACCAAACATCTTTCCTCTCCTTTCTAGCAAGGAGCATGTAGGTATGAAGATATGTTACTAAGTTAGTCAGAGTCACAAAGACAGATGTTGATTGTTCTATAACTTGGTGAGGCTCTAAAAGCAAATGAGCAAAGAAAATAAAGAATTGTGCATAAACTAATCTTTGTTATTGTTGCACAGAACTGCACCTTGATGTACTTAAGAAATGTCAGGGCACATCCTTTAAGAAACAAGGAGTCTGGTGGCACTTAAGAGGCTAACAATTTATTTATCACAAGCTTTCATTGTTGAAAATCTCGCTTTGTCAGATGCTTGAAGATGGGAAACTTACAGTCTAAGTTTGTCTGCAAATTTCCCATCCTACAGTATCTGACAAAGTGGGATTTTTTTTCCAACAAAACCTCATGCAATAAATACATTTGTTAGTCTTTAAAAGTGTCACCAGCCTCCTTTTTTGTTCCACTGAACTAGACTAACACAGCTACCCCATTGGAATATGCCATTAAAGTCATTCAGATACCAGTGGCATAGGCTACTGCATGCATTCTACAGTCATGGAATTGTACAGACATTGCTGCAACACACTTCTTGCATGGTACTTACAGAATTACTAACTGAAAAAGTTGTATGTCTTCTAACATGGAGTTTCTCTAGGAGATTTAGTTTATTATGATTTATGCATTGTATTCATAGCCACAAGGAGGATTTAGTAGATTTCTCCTATATCTAATTTTAAAACTTGTAAACATTTCTTTTAAAAGCAATTCTTATATCAGAGATTACATAATCCTGATGAGATAGGGGTGACTTCAAGATTCAGTTTAAATAGGACCAGCCCAAGCATTTCAGGGTGGATTAGCAAAATGATTTTTTGAATACATCTGAACTTTTAACTGACCTGTTTTATGTAAGCCATATGGGTGACAGGACCTCTACTACTCTCTTCAGCCTCCTTCAGCCCACTTGCTTGTTCCTTTCAACTTTAGCAGTCAGATATCTTTTAAAATGTCAGCCTACATCTCTAGCTTTTTTCATTGCTGTAGACACCTAAAGCAGGCACTTATAACAAAGTGGCCTCATTTTTTTCAAAGACCATGCTACTCTCAACTCCCATTAAATTCAATGAGAACTCAATAATTTGCTAATAATTCCAGGGATTTCTCAGAGTTGTCTATATTTCTCTTATTTCTTGTGTCTATTGTGCAAGAGGTAAATATCATGTTTTATCTTTTGCAGATGACATGAACCATTACTTCATTCCTTTTAGTTTTATTGTACCATTTATCTTGATTTCATTTTCAACACAAGTGACCTTGTGTAACCTAACAAACAAGTATATTTCAAGGTAAAAAGAAAGAAGTTTGCTTCAGTATGTAGAAACAAAGGAAATAGCTACAGCAAGTAAGCTGAGGAAAACAGACCTCAAACAAATGGCATGCAGAATGCTAAGCTTAACTTTCTTGCACAAGTACTCTTTTGGTTTAAGCAGGCGTATTGTATAGTAATTCATGTTTAAAAGATTTCATCTGAAAGTTTTTAATTAAATCTAATGTCATTCTTGTATTCTGATTATGAAATCCCCCTGGTTGAATAGCAACATCTCTTCCTTGTAACTTGTAGCAGCATCCATTTAACAAAAGATGCAGATTTCCCTCCAAGTTGCTAAAGTGGTCGAGAAGGTACTGAGATTTCATACTCGTTTTCAGTGCCAAAAATATTAATCTGAAGCTCTTTGTGCTGATTCTGATTTTCATGTTTTGCCAGATGGTTTTGACTTGTGTTCTATTCAATTGTCATAATTTAAGGATTAAGGGATAAGTATGTTTTGATACAAAAATTGCCCATCTTTACTAAAAAGCCTTTGTATATTAGCTGAGGCAAAAAGATGCTATTTCATGCCTACAGAAAATTGTTTCCTAAAACAGTCTCTGATGAGAAGACACACATTCGCATCCTTCCACTGCAATTTATAAATATCAACATGCCATTTGCTGACCACTGATACGTGGTAGGAGTTAATCTACTGATGTACTTGAGTTACAGTTAACTCCACACTGCCACAGATTAATTTCTGAGCTGTGTTTACCTACTGTGTCAAGAATACAGGCCTAATTCTGCTCTCATTTGAACATTTTTATTTCTAGTTTACACCATTAGTTAACATACAGTTTATCCCTAAGTAGATTTCAGTGTGGTGCTACTTTATTTGTTCCATTGTAACCCTGAGCACAGTCATGCCCTGTCTCAGAAATCAGATGAGATTCCATGCACTTGGGGAATTTTATTTTAAAGGAATCTTTGTGGGTTTTTTAGTCCAAAAAAAAAAAAAGTTCTTATTTACTCATAAATAAAGAAACAAACCAGTAACAAAGATTGTGTTTAGTAGTAGTGTCAGCACTCCCCTTTTTTTCTCGCACTGTAATGAAAAGGAAAGCCTAAGGCACTGAATCCCATTCAGACTCGGCTGCTGCTAGTCACTGCTTTGGATAAAATATCTATCACTTCTTTGATTAGCAGAGGGGAGCCTCTTAAATGAAAACCTACAGTACCACTGGTCATAGTATTGGCATGCTTGACTTCACAAAGAGGAAAGCTAACATGTCCTAATATGAGGTAGCTGTGGCCCTACTGGTGTTACATGTTTCAGTGACAGTATTAGGAAGATGCTACAGGTATTTGTCTAGTCTGGTTCAATCAGTCAAAGCCACATCAGTCCCCATCTGTCTTCACTTTTGTTGGCATGTTAGAGGGTTAGTTGTCATCAGAAAAGATTTATTCTTTTCCTGTTAGTAAATCAGGAATTTTACTAGACAAAGCAGTGCCACATCCATCACTGATAATGGCCTGTTTGCTCAGAGCCACCTCTTCGTGCTTCTTCAGGCCTAGGCAGCAGAGATATAGAAAAAGGATTATTTCATCATCTTCACAACTTAGGTATGCTCTCCTGCTTTCCATTTGCAAATCTTTTAAAAATATGCTAGCAAGACTGTTTAATTTAAAGCATTCTAGATATTTGGCACTTGTATTTTGTATTCATTGGCTATTGGTTACCGTGAGGTAACTATTATTTTACCTTGTTCCATTGGGGCATGGTTCTGAATTCAATTTGGCTTTACATCAGTCTGATTTTAATGAATTTATTCCTAATTTATGCTGGTCTGCAACCAGAATCAGCCAATTATTTAAAAAAAATAAAATATTTGAACATTAAAATGAGTATATATTAAAAAACACAATGCTAACAGTATCATTTTAGATGAACATGCTATTGTTTTTATTACTGTCCTGACTGAGATTTACTCACAGCCAAGGAAAAATAACTCCTGAAAACTAGTAAAGTTTGAGCTCTAGTCACCAGTCTAATGTTTCAGTCATGCAACTGACACCAGCTGGAAGGACTTCTTCCTGAGTGCCAAGCCACTTACAAGGCTGTGTCTTAAATAAGTGACCTAAGAACTGGAAGGACCTGATCCCTCTATTTCATTAAAAAAAATTGGTGCACCTTCATTACCAAACATAATCAAGGACTTGATTCTTGTCTCGTTTACTTTCTTTTAGATCATCAGTAAGACAACAGAAGATGTTCCATTAAGACAAATGTACCATTCTGGTGTGAGTGAAATAAGACTTGACCATAGAAAAAGTGGCAGAGCATAAAAAAATTTTAAGATATGCATGTCACACATAGAGGAGTATTAAACAGAAGAATACAGATACCTGAGAACTTAGATGGTGCTTAGCAATCGTTAACTAACTTATCCCAACACCATCCCTGTGATCTAAATATACAAATTGCAATATTCACCTACATGGCAGGAGCATTTTGAGGCTTAATTTATTAATATTTGTGTCGTGTTCAGAGATCCTTATAAGGAAGGTGATATAGAAGAGCAAAATAAATAGTACTAAATATTATGCTTCTTATACACTGAGAGAAATGGTGTCACAGTGGTTATATGACAATCAAAATAACACAATATGACTGAGAAAACTGGAATTCAAATTCTAAAGTCCCTGTGCCGTTGTCCATTCTTTAGACCCTTTGCACACCATGTTTAGGGTTTACCATTTGCTAAATTCAACCCATGGGGCAAAAATATGCAGCACAATCTTTTGTGCTATTGTAACCTGCTAGGGTGGGCTCAGATTCATTCAATTGCCCCTCTCCAGTGCCTCACAGAGAAAACCCCTGATGAAAGCAACTGGAGAGCCAGGATCCAGTTGTCAAAAGGACTCACAGCGAAGACTGCTCAGAGTTTCCATCCCTCATTAAACTACCACTCAGCATAAACATACAATGAACTTTATTAACTAACTAAACACACCTTATCCTAAAGAACCATAATACATTTAAACAAAAGAGTAAGAAACCCAAGAGTCCCAAAGTTCAGGTGGAGTCACCCTTATCTCAATTGCAGTCTTTTAAGTCCTTGGGGCTTGAATGCAGAACGAAAGCAATCCTCATCCTCTCTAGCTGCAGGAATCTTCAGGCAGATGCCATGCAGTCCTTTCCTCCTCCTGTGCAGCCAGCACCATGCAATCAAGTCACTGGCCATCCAGCTCTCAGTTCTGCTGCAGACAACTCCCCTGCAAAGCAGTCGAAAGCTGGGAGAAAACATCCTGCAGTCCACTCCTGCTCAGCTCCTTTCACTGAGTCCCTTAGCCAATGTCTTCTGCAGCTCTCTTGTTTGTTCCTCTCCAAGCTGCTCCTCTCAGGCTTCTCCCTGGGTATGCAATTCCAGCTCAACAATAAAACTTGTGGAGCATGCTCAGTGTGCTCCCTCACCCTCTTACCAGAAGTTTCTGGTTTCTGGGCTCCAAAATCTGCCCAGCAACGTAACCCAGCCATAAGGGTCCCTAAAAGAGATTGCACCTATTTAGGCACATGGGTTACACTATGTTGACACATCATAAGGTAATGGGACACAATGGTAACAGGAGTATTGTAACACTGCATCAAAATGTCACAATAGGATGGCATTTAATGGAAGTGGTTCTGAGACCACTGAAGGACTCACAGCACTCAGAGTGAGATGCAAAATAAATGCAAGAGTACAAAGATGACCCTGGAATTGTTGGGGTGGGTGACAATTCTGGCTTTCAGTGCATGTCTAGGTGCAGCTAAAAGCAGTCTCCTGTTCTGCTGGAAACAGTCTTCTAGCATTTCCAATTGTTTTCTCCTCCTCAGTGAAAGTTAGTATTTGCAAAGACTATCAAAGAAAGGTTCTATAGTATATTCTATAACCCAGATATAATACCCTAAAGTAAACACGGTGGGAAGAATATGTTTAGATAATTTAAAAGAAAAATGGTTTCCAGCTTTGCTTATCCATATACACTATCAATCTAGAATTTAAGTGCTGCCAGTCCAGATGATACATTTTGCAAATGATGAACCTCAGCATCAGGAGACCAGTGAAGCCCATCATGAAACCCACAGGGAGAGGATGAAGCTATATGCCGTGGATAATATTTACATTCAATCATAACACCACGTATAGATTATATTCCCCTCCTACCAAGGTGGTCATATTTTTGCTTAAGCAATCACAATGCCATCATGACTTTTAAGAGGTAATAACAACTCAGTCTCCAAGCAAATCTATAGAAGGCAGAGAGCCAGATTATTTCCCTTTTTACATTTCAAACCCCTTTAATCATACAATAGTAATATCCTGCAGCTTTTAAAGGGTGCAGTTCCTGTTTTCTTAAATATAATCAAGTTGCAGTTTTCTTAAAGCCATTTAAAATTACAGATAATTCATACGAGGCCAAACTCCTGGCCCCATTAAAGTACAATAGAGTTTTTCTATTACAGAAGCAAGAGCAGCACTAAAGCTGAGAAAGACAGTTACAAACATATTGAAGAAAAATAGGGCTTAATGTGAAATACCTAGAACTACCACAGAATACTAGCAGGGCAAATAAGACCTTCACTTCCAAGGTTTAGACTGGCTTCCATGCAGCTTATTGTGGGTGGTTTTTTGTTTTTTTTTTTAGAATGAGACCCTAAAAACTAAAGTCCTCTTTGCTGTAGGTAGGTGTTGTCATCCTCACAAAGTAGTTTTCATTGGGACAGGGGTTTGCCTCACTATCTTTAGCCACAGTTAATCAGATCCAGGCTTGGACAGCTCACTCACACTTATGAGTAGTTATTCACAAGAGTAGCACCATTCACTTCAGTAAATCTATTTATGGGATGAGACAATATTCAACGTAGAAAAATGTGTCAGAATCTGGAATACATTGGTACATTTTCTGTAGACAGACATATTATACTTAAACTATGACACGAATAATGTATGTAGCTCACAAAACACTACTGGGTCTTTTGGGATTAAAATAGATCTATGCAAGCAAAGTATTATGAGAAGAATTTCAAGGACTTTTTTTTTTTTAAATGGAAATTATTAGAGGGTTGTCCCCTTCTCCCCCTATTTATTTAGGAGAAAGTCAGGTTATAGGAAACTCTTAGAGCCTCTCATTGAGAAACAACCTCCAAGCCCACTGGTCTATAAATAGTGAGAGTGCTGAAAAATCACTCAGATTATTTAAGAGTCACCATTCTGACTAAGAAGTTCTACTTACTAAATTACTGTTTTTATTGTGCATCAAATCCAACTGTTGGATCACTAAGTTTGAGATCTTTCCTTGAGCATGACTAAAATCTGATGCTTCAAAGGAACAGCAAAAACTCTCCCTTATGCCTCTGATCCACTTGTTCTTTCCACTATTATTATTTTAAAACAAAACCAGAAAGATCCACTAACTTAGCTCCCAGTTGCTTTGGTGTCAAATCTTCGACAGGCCTCAACTGCTTTCAGGTCACCATGGAAACTCCAGCATCTTTGAAAATAATAAAATCCTTGATATCCTCTCAGAGCCTAAGAGAAAGGATTACATGTAATACCACTACTGTCTGGAGTGTACCTGGAACATATCCTTTCTTGCCTGTGTCATTATTCCCTTTCAAGTAGCAAAACACAAACACTTTCTTCAAATGATGATCTCAAAATAAAATATGGCAGAAATGCTGTCAGTAGATTTCTAAAGCCAAGAAGTTTTTACAATAGCTTAAAGTATCTACATTTAATACGGCAGTCAGTTATAACTACTTAGCCATGTTTGAAAAAACCTTGCATTTAGGAAGCAAGATTTCTTAAGGTATATGGCGAACCTCAAACTCGGCACTAACGCTCTGAGCAATTTGTATCTTTCTCAAATGAGATTTAGGGTTGTCTGGCACCAGGTTTGGACCCTGAATCAGTAGTATTTCTCTTGGTAGGGCAAATTGATTAGCTGTTGCTATGAGTTAATATGCTAACATTTTTCATAGGTAAAAATGTCTTGTGCATTTAGTCGACCAGTTACCAACTAGTTCTAGCTAAAAACTCCAGAAAAAGTTTCAGTATGTATTCAGAAAAGCTATTATCTAATATTTCCTTTTTCTAACCATGGTTGCCCAGACTTGTTCAGTTGAAAGTGATTGTGAAATTGTGGGGAATTATATAAAGGAAAGATCTCACTGAGGGCATTTAGACATGCTTATGTGATATTAAAAGACATTCATTATTAGTCTTCAACAAGGCACAGTTCAGATAATTTCTTGGCTTTCATATGTAAAGTAACTCATTTTTATGTATTTACTGCTCAAAACAATGTAATTGTAATTTTGGGCCATTTAATACTTGAATTAAATGAAAGGAGAAGTTCAGCAAAATATTCAAATTTAAACCATTTTTTCCTTTGAAGAAAGATTATGAATTTTCTTTTGAAGAAACATTATGAATTTCCTCTAAAACCTGCTATTAAAGTTCTGAGGCAGTCTGCTTAGAAATAGACAGGAGCACCGCAGATGGGATCTGGGCTGATCTAAGCCAGTAAGAATATATATCAACCTGTCTAAGCCAGGAGAAAGAGTTTGAAGGCCCACGAGGCATCAGATAAGAATACTGTTTTTATTAATTTTTCAGAGACTCATATCAAGCAAAAATAGAATATATTGCTAACTCCAGAATACAAAATACATTTTTCTTTTCTCTACTGTCTCTCCTGATATCTCTATCCTAACATTCTTTACATCAGCAGTTCTCAGCCACTGTGTTGGGACACATTACTGGGTCGCCACACAGCAATAACGTGTGTCGCAGAGAGTCAGGAAGATGGTTTCATTCAGCCTAGGATGGGTAGGCTGTTGTGTCCTGTGGGGTTGTGACATGCTGCCAAGCGTGTCGTGACCCACAAAAGGTTGAGAACCACTGCTTTACATAGTCACTTAAGTAATACAATCACAGAGATAAATAATACCAACAGTGGCCTTGGAATAGAAAAAAGAGACATTGTAAGTTTAGATTTGAACTGCATCGAGCAGATGATGTAGCAAAGAGAGACACTAGACAAGCAGTTCCAAGAACTGCAGAGAAGACAACCTTTGTCCCAAGAGACAGGGTTGCCAATTCTCCATAAACTTACAGAAAGTTTGTAAAACAGTTTGCAGTTTTCCCACTGGCGTGACTCCATAATTCAAAGGAAACATCCGTAAAAATCTCTTGGCATGCAGGACTCACTCAGCCAGCATGCTAGGGGGATAGTCCAGCGCAGTGAGTTGAGTAGTTCGAATCCATCTCCTGGGTTCTGGTGCTGTAAGACTGGTCAGCCCAGCATACATAGGAGTGGAAGTCTCCTAGCACGAGAACCCAAGAGGCAACATCTAGCTGCTGCAGAGGCAGCATTCCAACACCATGCAGGAAACTTTGTGGGCCATGAGTCTGATCAAGGGGCCAAGAAATGGAGGCAGGATCTAAAATACATGGAACTATGGGGTAGAGACGTCAGACACACACAGGCTTTGCCCTCAAGTCACCAATGCTTAGCAATTTCTTTAACTGCTCTCCATGGCAGGGCTAGGGGGAATAAGGAGGCCCCTTTGTGCAGCTAGATTCCTGTCCCCACCCACCCACTGAGACCGCCTCAAGGCAACAAGTTACAGAGCCTCCAGCGGAGGCTACTCCTGCACCCAGACAACCTTGCTGAGCACCCACAGGGTGCAGATAACAGAATGCACAGGGGTCCCCCAGTGCTCCCTGGGGATGATGCATGCAACTTTGTGTCTATAGCCCCCCAATCCCTCCTGTGGCAGGATGCCTGCTGCTCCTCCCCAGAGCTTACTCCATGCTCCCCCGGCCCAGCATTCCTGCCTTTATTCTTCTGCTGCCCTTCACCTCAATTCCCCCTCTAACCTTCACATCTCTATAGCCCAGCTGCCCTACCTTTCCTTTGCTGCTGTATAATACTGTAACATTATTGTATTGTTATGGTATTTTTAGTGATGTCAATTTAAAAAAAAAACAAAAACACATACACCTTCAGATCTTCATGTCAATAAAAACCAAAACTCAAAGTTGGCAACCCTGCCAACAGTAGTAAAGTACATGCAGAGCTGCAAAAGGGGTAGTCATATCAGTTTAGTTCAGCAAAACAAACACGGAGTCTAGTCGCTAGTTGAAAGATCAACAAATTTATTTATTGAATGAGCTTTCGTGGGAGAAAAATCCCATTATGCCAGATACTTGAAGATGAACAACTACAGAGAAATGGGAGAAAAATAAATGCAGGGAAGTGTAAGTTATAGGATCAGATCAGACTATTATAGCAAACCAAACCAATTGTTTAGAGTCAAACACATGTTAGAGGGAATTGCAAAGGAGGCTAATAATAAAGGGGGGGGGGAGAGAGAGGTCTTTCTGAGAGAGTGGCTGGAGTATATTCAAGGAGAGCTTTGAAATCAAAGAATGCAGCTTTAAATTGGATCTTAAAATAAATCAGGAAGGGAATCAGTAGGGCTGTTTGAGGAGAAGTTATATGTATTCAACCAAACTAAAATATATGGTAAATAAGTGATAAAAAATCTTGGAGGGTTCAGAGATTTGGCTTAAGAAACCTTGGTCTCTCTTTCTCTAGCTCTCTCTCTCTCTGGTTTGGAAACATCACTGGAAAAAAGCTTTTAAGAGTTCTTATACTAATTTGCATCAGAAATTTTATCTTTGAAAACCCAGCCTTTGGTTGAAAACTTAGATATATATATATATATTTTTTAAATAAAACTTCTGTGTCTTAAATAAATGAGCAAACCAAATTATGTCTTTAAGGCCCACTTCTTCTGCAAAGCTTTTGTATTTTGACTTCCTGCTCAACAATGTCTCTGAGCCTTGTTTGCAAAGCACAGAATGCTCAAGAATTAACTAGCAAACTCCAACAAGAATGACGCCTGGGACCATAGATCAGATGTGAAGTTGTATTAGTAGTATTATATAAATAATTAGTTCGAAATCTTTCTTCCTGTTCCATTCATAATTTAGTCTACTTCACTGGAATTTAACTCACAGGACCCGACCTCTGGCTTCTGCATGGATAAATGGGAGTAACTCCATGCAAATAAATGTAGCTACACTAATGTGAAATGGGTATAAATTAGGGCAGAATCCATCTCCTAATTTGCCTTCATTACTAAATTCCCTGAGCCACAGAATTGCACCTTTGGTTGTATTTTTTTATTTGTTCTACATTGTCTTTTTCATAATGAAGTGGTTAGAAATAGTGAGAATACTTCTAAGGCATTGTACTGAGAATTCTTGAGGGTTAGAAGTGATTTGTGAGAATTAAATTCCATTCCTCTCATATATTAAACAGTTCCAAAAAATTTGTCCCCAACCTGCACTGAGTATGTTCATTGGTAAGACCCAAAATAATGTCTGCTTCATATGACTGAAGCCTTCATAGTCTTAGATCTAATTTTATTTACATGTATCAATAAATGGACTAAAATGTCAATTATACTTTTCTGAAAAAAGTTGTACTGGAAATCCTATAAATATACTGAACTGTGCATTGTTGGAGATAAATACAACATGAATAAATAGTAAATATAAATTAATGCAAAATTTTAGCATTACTCATTTCATGACAATTAAGTCTTCAGCCTCCATTACAATTTTCTTCCAATACAGCATCATTAATACCTTTGCTGAGCAGCCCCTCTAAAGCAGATTCTGCCGAGTAATCATCCCTGGAAAAGGAGACAACACACAGCCCTCACAAATAGGGCTTACTAGAAAACAAGAATTCCTTTTCACCAGCAATGTTGTTGATTTCTACTGAAAATGAAACCTTCAGAATTTTTTGGCAGACAGGGAAATGGATAGCCAAAAGCACACACTAGAACAGCTCAAATGTCAGGACACTCTTCTGGGGTGTTGGACACCTCCACATTTGAGTCTCTGCTGTTCCTACTTCAGAGCGAGAACTTGAACATGGGTCCCTCACATGATAAGGCCCTAACCACCAGCCTATAGCTGGTCAGTGATGTTGGAGCTGATCCACTTTGTCTGAATAATTAACTATTCATTGGACCAGAGGGAAGAGACTAATGTTATCACTCAGGAGCTAGGCCACATCTCCTGGGTCAGTCAGGGTAGGGACTTGAACCTAGATCTCCCACAGACTCAGTGAGGGACCTAACTTCCAGGCTATTTCTTTAAAACATTTGTTTTTATTGAAAAAACTTAAAATTTTCAACCAGTTCTAGTAAAAATAACCTATTTGGAAAATAATGGGAAAATCTAGCTGGAGAGAATGCCATCAAAACCCAAAGACCACTCAAAAAAGAATGAGGAAAAATCAGTGGAAGAGAGGAGAAAAGAAGAAATATTGGAGTATCCTCTCTTTATCACTTAGAATCAGGCTCAATAGTAAATAAGCCTAGCACAAGTAGAAAGTAGCTATATTCCCAATTTAACTGAAGGCCAGTATGAACAATGACAAAGTGCCTCATCTTGCAGTATCTACCTGTCCATCCAGTCACTGTGGCATCAAGGAGCTAGCATGTGCCCTACTACGTCTACACTAGCAAATTAGTCCAGACTAGACTAATTTGAACCCTATCCACACTAAACTTTGGCTAGTTCGAACTACTTAGTTAGCTGGTTAGTCCAAACTAACTGCTTAGTCTGAACTAGCCTCTTTGTTTAGCTAAAGAGGCTAGTTCGAACTAGCATGACGTAGACATGCTAGTTCAAAATAAATAAGTTTGAACTAGCAGTTAGTTCAAACTAAACTGCATTTTTTAGTTCGTCCAAACTTTTAGTTCAAACGAGCTGCGCTTTTTTAGTTTGACATAAAAAATTAGTGTGAACTAAAAAAGTGCAGCTCGTTTGAACTAAAAAAGTTAGTTTGAACTAAAAAAACCACATGGTTTAATTCAAACTAACTTTGAACTACTTAGTTTGGACTAACCAAATCTGAACTAAGATTTTAGGTGTAGACACAGGCACTATGACCCACATACTGTGTCTATTTATGCAGATACATTAAGGCCAAAAGCAATGGAAGGGGGAGCATTTCTGCAAAAATCTGGCCCAAGTAGCAGAGAACCAGTGTAATGGTCTCTACATGCTCCCAAACACTACAAAGCTAAACTTCTGGCTCCCCAGAGCATGGATTCATCTGTAATTTTCTGTCCTCATCAGCCATTGTTTGTGTATGTGATCCTATTTAAGAAAGGTCCAGTCAGGTCATTGCTGGCTCATATAATTACCTCTAGGTGTTTGTGGTGCAGCAGTGGGTGAAATCCTGGAGTCTCCACTGAAGTCGTAGAATTGCAAAACTCTTGGGAAAACAAATATGGAGTACTGTGACATTTAAAGACTAAAAAATTTATTTATCACAAACTTTCTTGGGAGAAAATCCCACTTTGTTAGACTCTCTGAAGTTGGGAGAATTTACAGAATAGGAGGAAAATAAATGCAGGGAAGTGTAAGTCATGGGATGAGGTCATATTGTAACAGCAAATCAAAGCAGTTGTTAAGATTCAAACATTTGGAAATGGCACACAGAGGAAGGTGAGGTCTAATCGCCTGTTGTAATGGGAATAGAATCCATAGTCACAATTTAATCCTGCTTTCACATAATCAAATTTGCATATCAATTCCAATTCTGCAATTTCTCTTTGAAGTCTTGTTATGTTACCCATTTGCTTGAGCACCGCTGCAAACAAATAATCAACAGAGTGATTAGGAAGATTGAAGTGCTCAGCTACTGGTTGTTGAATGTTGTGATTTTTGATGTCAGATTTGTGCCCATTTATTCTTTTGTGCAGAGACTGTCTGTTCAATGTATAAAGTGTAGGGGCATTTCTGGCATAAATCACGTTGGTGGATGATGCAGTCCATAGAAGGAAGACGCTCTGCCCAGGTGGACAGGCTTAAGTTAGTGGGACTTGCACTAACATTTTTTAAATAGCAGTCTGTTGTGGAGACAACACTTTAAAGTTATCCCTTAAGTACTGAAGCCCACTTCCCTCCTTAGATTTCAGTCTGCTCCCTAGACTGAGCTGCAACTTCAGAAGGGCCATTTATATAGATACTTTCATAGCGCAAGCACAAACCCTTTTAATCCAAATCTATTGACCCAAGTTAGAAGACTGACTCCCATGGGCTGTGAAACATGCTTCTTGACATTAAGAGAGAATGGCTTTCACGCTCCTGTCAATGCTGGAAAGTATTTAAATAATTAGACTGGAGATGCCTCTATATCCTCTAGAAATTTTGAGATACCTACTATACCCCTGAACTTCCCTACATAGTTACCACACCTGCCTCTCTATGGCATTTTTTCCTGCCTGCACCATAAGATGATGTTTTCTCATTGTTATGCCCAGTAATCCCCTTACTTACAAACTAAAGCAATTGTAATACATATCCCTTGAGTCTGAGTTTAAAAATTTACTATTTAGAACTGTGGGCATGCAAAATTGCAAAATTTTCCTTTAAATGTTTGTGAATAAAATTTCATCACTTAAACATTCACAGAAAATGAACTGGAGATCAAGGGAAATAAGGGACTAAATTAATCAGATTCATTTTTTTAAATCTGAGGGAATGCTTCACTCTGAATACACAGATCTCTTTGCAGATATTAATATTAGAGATGGCTAGATGCCAATAGCTGGCTGGAGATCTCTGTTTTTCCTCCTGCAAATGCTTCATGGCAGAGCCATACAATTTTCTATTTCATATGCCCTAAACAAATTTGCATTGCAAAGTAATGCATGGTTTTGTAGATTTGTGTATGTTTCACTGCAGATGTTCTGAGAGAAGTGGCCATGTTTAACAAAAAAAAATATATATATTGCACAAGTGACCATCAAGTGCGGCATATACCAAGGTGATGCGCTGTCCCCGCTGCTGTTCTGCATTGGCTTGAACCCCCTCAGCCAGATAATCACAAGGACTGGATGTGGATACAAGTTCAAGAGTGGAACTACCATCAGCCACCTCCTCTACATGGATGACATCAAGCTGTATGCTAAGAATGAATGAGACATCGACTCGCTAATCCACCTGACTCAGATCTACAGTGAGGATATTGGGATGTCATTCGGACTGGAGAAGTGTGGCCGGATGGTAGTAAAGAGAGGAAAGGTAGTGAAGACTGATGGGGTGGAACTACCAGCAGGCCACATAGCAGACATACAGACCAGCTACAAGTACCTTGGCATCCCACAGTCACATGGGAACCACGATGAGGAGGCAAGGAAGACAGCAACATCCAAGTACCACCAAAGGATAAGACAGGTCCTGAAGAGCCAGCTCAATGGGAAGAACAAGATCCACGCCATCAACAGGTACACCCTGCCAGTCATCAGATACCCTGCCGGTATAGTGAGCTGGCCAAAGGAGGACATGGAGGCTGCCGATGTGAAGACCCAGAAGCTCCTCACAATGTATGGAGGTTTCCAGCCCAAGTCCAACACCCAGAGACTGTACTCCAGCCGGAAAGAAGGCGGGCGGGGTTTGGTGAGTGTCAAAGCCACTGTCCTGGATGAAACCCAGAGCATCCAGGAGTACATCAGTAAGATGGCACCCAAAGATGAGCTGCTGAGAGAATGCCTGAGGCAGCAGCAGACATGGGAGGAAGATCAAGCAGAAGAAATGCCATGTCAAGACAAGACCCTGCATGGGATGTACCATCGACAGATAGCTGAGGTGGCTGACATTGGGAAATCCTACCAGTGGCTGGAAAAGGCTGGACTAAAAGACAGCACTGAGGCACTGATCATAGCAGCACAAGAACAGGCACTGAGCACCAGATCCATTGAAGCAGGGGTCTACCACACTAGACAGGACCCAAGGTGCAGACTGTGCAGAGAGGCCTCAGAGACAGTCCAACACATAGTGGCAGGATGTAAGATGCAGGCAGGAACAGCATACACTGAACGGCACAACCAAGTAGCTGGCATTGTGTACAGGAACATCTGCACAGTGCATGGGCTAGACCCTCCCAAGACCAGATGGGAGATTCCACAGAAGGTCATGGAGAATAACAGGGCTAAGATCCTGTGGGACTTCCAGATCCAGATGGACAGACAGGTACTGGCCAATCAACCAGACATCGTGGTAATAGACGAGGACCAGAAGACAGCGGTGGTGATAGATGTAGCAGTGCCAAGTGACAGCAACATCAGGAAGAAGGAGCATGAGAAGCTGCAGAAGTACCAGGGTCTGAAAGAGAAACTAGAGCGGATGTGGAAAGTGAAGGCCAAAGTGGTCCCAGTGGTGGTAGGAGCACTCGGGGCTGTGACTCCTAAGCTGGGAGAGTGGTTCCAACAGATCCCAGGAACAACATCAGAGCTCTCTGTCCAGAAGAGTGCAGTGCTAGGAACAGCTAAGATACTGCGCAGAACCCTCAAACTCCCAGGCCTCTGGTAGAGGACCCGAGGTTGAGGATGACACATACCACCCATAGGGGTGAGAGGAATTTTTATATATATATATATATATATATATATACACACCTCCACACTAAAATGGAGAAAGAAGCTGTTGTAAAAAGAAAGCAGTTAGGGAATGTTGGCTGCTTAGAAACATTCATTATTGCTCCAAGTAGGGCACTGGGGAGGTAAAGTTACAGAGGTGGCCTAATACCATCATCATCATCAAAGACAAGAGAAACTTTTCTATGAGGATAAGCTACACCTCTAGGAAAAATGAACCAGATGTCCACTCTTTTATTTTAATATAAATAAATTAGTCAGTGAACTTAATGATGACAGAAATGAAGGACTGATAACAGTGATTTCAATGAGGCATAATGTGGGCAGGTTTCCATATATATCTTTGGCTCCGCATCCCTTTTATGACTTGTAAATTTGCCGCTTAGGCCCAGAACACCAATTCATCCAAAATACATTATGTGATGTGGGAAAACAGCTACAAAAATGAGACCAAACTCCTTTTCAAACACATTGTAAAAGTTGTTTTTTAAAAATAAGGCTAATATTGAGATCTGTCTATTTTCATATTTTTAAAAGTGGTGATTGATTAAAAAGGTCATGACAACAATGCTTTAAATAGTCACTTCTGTACCACACGTTTAACTTTCCACCCTTGACATTAAAAGTAGGTAAAGGAATGGAATCACCAAACAGAGGCTAATATTTAACCTTACGTTCTCACCCCAAAATAAATCGAGGATGCTCTCATTTTTCATTTACCCTGGAAACAGGTGCTTTTTAGTTTGTAGGAGAATCAGATCATGTGTTGGTTACCTGTGGGTTTCTTGGAGTTGGGGGATAGGGATTGAGAGTTACTAGCTAGGGGGAGTGGGACTTGTTGCTTTTTGGGATGAAGAAAGCAA
Source organism: Podocnemis expansa (assembly GCA_007922195.1). Taxonomy (NCBI): domain Eukaryota; kingdom Metazoa; phylum Chordata; order Testudines; family Podocnemididae; genus Podocnemis; species Podocnemis expansa. The sequence goes on along the minus strand of ML681984.1, from coordinate 20,327,688 downwards.
GAGTGTGCAACAACTGCAAAAGCAGTCTAGACAGTTGTCTAGATAGAATACCATTCTGAAAAACTTGACAACAGAGAGGTGAGTCAAAAGTGTATATGCATATGATTGTTCATGTGCACAGTGGAAGGGAGGATTCACAACATGCTTTTTATGGAAGCAAATGATAAGAGAAGAGTTCACCAGTTAGGGGGCAATATAATTTTTATGCCCTCTTAACACTTTAAAACTTGAAACACCTACCAGCATGCACATCTTATTTAAATGTGAACCACAGACTATAATATGTCAGAAAAACATTTCTCTGCAGATATTTTCCTGAATGAGAAATGTGCTACACAAAATGAAATACTAAATATTAATGGCTCTAAAGCTAAGCAAATTGTAACTGTATTAAATTTTTTTAATAATAAGTTAAATTCTTAAATTATCTACTGAATTGTGAAATGGTTGGATGCTAACAGGATGCAGAAGTTCAGTAATACTCTGGACTGCCAGAAATCATAGCTAGAGATTTTTTTTTTTTTTTTTTTGCAGAGGAAGGATTTGATGTGGAGCTGAAGAGTAACTGCTTCCATCACTTTAGTGCACTTCCTTGGATTTCTAGGGACACAGTGAGGACTACATTAAGACATAGGCACTAAAGGACAATATCTAGGATTCCAGCTTCTTGAGTCATGTTGTTACATAAGAAGCTAAGCCTTACTTAGAAAGAAAAGAAAAGAAAAAAGAAAAATGCAAGTTTCAAATTCTCCTGTTTTGAAGAGAAGCTGGAAAATGAGACCCAGGCATAAACAAAGCAGCAATAACTACTGGTCTCTGCAGGCAGCCTGGAGCAATAGTTTGTAGGGAATTGCTCTGTGGACAGCCATTTTCTGTGGTCCCTGTAACAGGACTCTGACTACACACTATAACTCAGGTCTTAACGTTTTATGGTTTGGTAGGCATGACACCAGGAGACAAAGTAAAAGATAAAAAACAAAATAGTTTAATTAAAAGAAATGAATAAAAAAGGAAATAGGAAAGCGCCAATGCTTATGCCCCTTCAGCAGACGGGAACCCCAGTTAAACAACTGGAGGCACTGAGCGTGGGGAGCAATGACTCAAGGTGGTAAACATGATAGTTGCCTCGATGACAAAGTTTTAAAGAAGTGGGGGCCTAAGCACTAGCTTTTATATGCTATTTTCTGCTAAGGGGGGAAATAGTAAACATATTTGGTTATTTTTCACACTTATTTTCCATGTTTCTTTGCCCTGATCTTACCTTATTTTATAGAGTATGCAAGTTAGATCTTCTATTTGGTGGAAACAAAGTACGACCTTAATTAAAATTGATAGCAGCAGCTCAGCTCAGGGTTAACCGTTCGTCAGAGATAATGAATGGCAACCAGGGGTGTCGCTGGCCTGGGGACTGACCCGGGGCACAGGCCCAGACCCTGCCCCCAGCTGGGGACAGGGTAGGGACCGGCAGCCACAGATCAGCTGCAGGGTTGCCCAGCCTTAGAAGGGGCCAGAAGTGGCCACCGCTGCCATGGGCAGCTGTACCCCAGATCTCCGGCCCAATCTGCCCGGAGACCAGGAGACGCGGGGCCCCACCACAACCCAAGGCACTGGCACCAGCATTTGGGGCATGGGCCCTGTGTGCCAGGCGCCAGTGATGCCCCTGATAGCAACACCACCTACTAACAGCTCCTTGCATAAAAAGTTCTTCCATTGGGCCTTACAGCCACCTGTAATAACACCATTTGAAAAGTGAACTGTATGTGTGACAGGAGGAGAAGAGTACATGAGCCTGGCTCACCTGCTCACCAACCTCTTAAACACACATACTCTAGCTATTATGATGGGAGGCCTGCTGCCAACCTTGCCTCTTTATACGGAAGACAGATCCACTGTTGTTCCCCTTGGAGGAAGAGAGGAAGGAAGTCCCATCCCACTGATTCTTCGGGAGAAAAGAATGGCAGAGTCTACACAGGACCCTAAGTTATGATGTGCCAATAACCCCAGATAACCTTGAACTGGCTTTGGACGTGGCACACTTTTGTAAGACTGCCCAGGCACAGAAGACAGAAAACCCATATGACAACAAATTCATCAGAGTTGTTTTCTTCTGGCTTTCAATATCAGTTTCTTTCCCTTGATGTGGGAAGAACTAAAGTGCCTCTTCTTCATTTCCTTGGGTATGTCTACACTTGCAAATTAGCTTGAATTTAGGAGGCTTAAGTCAAACTAAGTTAATATCTGTCTACACTAGGCTTTCATTAGTTCAAATTAAGGAATTCCTTAATTCGAACTAATGTAAGCTTAGTTCAAATTAGGAAGACTTGCCAGTTAGTTTAAACTAAGGATGGTGTAGACTAGGATTAACCCTTAGTTCAAATTTAATAAATTCGAATTAAGGGCAGTTAGTTTGAATGAACAAAGTTGACTAATTCAAGTTAATTTTAAGTTAAATTAGTCTACTTCGTTAATTTGAAATAATAAGTTCAAGTTTAGTTCAAACTAAATTCAAACTTATTCATTTGACTTAAATTCAAACTAACTTTTCCCAGTGCAGACATAGCCCTTGGATCTGAGACTTACTGTGGTCACAGGCTCTTACATTCTCTCTATTACCATGAGAATGGGCAAAATTTTCTTCTTCTTGACTACAGGCGTGCAATATTTGGCTGGAAACTACAGTTTACATCAGAATGGAAAGCAAAATTTGATGTGTCTTCTCAGCACTGTCATGATGGATTTTAGGTCAAATATTGTGGGTCAGTTTCTGACCTCCTCTCAGTCTACTATATGTCACTCAAGTGCTACAAAGGAGATGGAAAACTGGCTTAACTGAGTTTGAGGGGATTTCCAGTGGAGAGGAAATCCCAGTAGAAGGGAACCCCTGAAAGGCAGAGCTCAAAAGTAGCATCATGTTGTGGTGGGGTTAAATGCTCGTTCTCTGAGATCGGGACTCCACCATTCAGGTCCTGATCTTCCCCAGACATGACCCCACCATTCAGGTCCTAATCTCCCCCAGACAGAAGAATCTATAGTCTCGGGGCTTGAATCACCACCTTGTTTCCCCGGTTTTAGCCTGGCGTAACTCCTTTGAAATGAATGGAATTAAGAGCAGCATGAATGGAAACATCAGAGTGGTTTATCAGTCCCTTATTCTCTTATCTGCTCCTATAAAAAAATAAACTCAGTCATTTCACTGCTGCATATCTCCCAGTTAATACAGGCAGAAAAGCTGGCAGCAAGTGAAAAAGGATTTTTGTACCATAATATAACCTTGAGTACTTTGGCCTGTCATTTTGCTGTTATTTTCATCCACTTCAATATGTGATCATTTGGTGGCATCGCAGAGAAAACCAGATTCATCCAATCACACTCTGCATTGATAATGGGTTATACATTGTACAATATTGATCAACTTCATGGAAAATAAATTGAAGTATATAGGATCGGAGAAAGCTGCTGACTACAGACAACTGAGGCTGCAATTTCTTAGAACACTTCTTTGTTGTCTATTTAAATACTAGAAAAATTGCCCAATAAAAATTACTGACTCTGCCAGGAAAGTTACTTCCTGATCCCATCTTAACTAGCTTGTGCTGAACCATATCAGTGAAAACTTGCTGTAGTATTGGAGATGGATAATGGGATACTGAGATTGTTACCTCTAAGTTGCATTTGAATAGAGTCCAAAATTCAATTCAAAACAGAAATATACCTCTTTATGGTAACCTGTGGAAAATGGCTATAGGAGATCTTAATTCAGTAACTACCATAATGAACAGATGTCCATGCACAATATTACAACCACAGTTAATTTAACAGGCACCTTTGTTGGCATTCTGATCAAAGAAGCCAAGAACTGAATGAAAATGAAAACACACAGTCCTAGAGAAGACCCCTTCCACCCCGCAAAATGCAGCTTGGAGCACATCAGTAAGGCCGTATTTGGAAGACTACATAGCATTTACTGTACTAGATCAGGAGATAAATGAAAGATATCAGTTTCTAGTTTGCCAGCGTGACCCCTTTCGTAGTTACTAACACTCATTTAGGGGGAAAAAAGCCTATTTGATTCCACTTTGATGGTGGAAGCTCAAAGCTATTATTAGTGTTCATTTTGGAAATTTGTCAAAGTGCTGATTCAGGCCTCCACTGTCACTTCTTGATCTCTGAACTGAATTTTCTAGAGACTGTGCTTCTTGTCTGTGACTGATGATTATCTCTGGGGATATTTCTTTCATCTTTCTTTCTCTCATTCATTTTTAAAATCCCTTCACTTCCCCTTCTCCTCGTTTTCTGTGTTATCTCTGATTCCTCCTTTTCTCATTTCCTCTCTCTGCCACTTTCTATACTCATTTTATCATTTGTCAATCTTGCATTGCATCATGCAATGCTTGTATATATTTACTTTCATTATCCATTGCTTGCATCATTACCGGCGTCCAACCCTGGTACAATGCCCCACAGTGTTCCAGGAAGATAAAAAACACAGCATCAAGTGAGAGAGGGGTACCATTTACTAGCCCAATTAACACAGCTTTGGATGCTAGGAACTCCTGTGTTCTAGTCCTTGCTCTGATTCTAACTCTTTGACCTTTGTCCAGTCACTTCATCTCTAAACTTCAGGTTTTTGTTTCTTTTTTTCTTCCCCCATTTGTCAGCTGTGGCAATACTACCAACCTCAGAAGGTGTATTGTGAAGATGATTGATATTTATGTAGTACTTGAAAGATGTGAAGAACTATATAAAGTGTTGAGAGTAACCATGTAAGGATTGTATGCCTAGGGCAGTCTCACAGCCTGAAATGAGCCCTGTGCCATAGAGTAAGCATGCCAGAACTTGTTAAAAATAACTTCTTCCATTCATTAGACACAGCATATGGCCATTAATCTTTCTGAAAGAATTGATTCAGACTACCTGTCTTCACTTTCAAGCTCACCTCTCCCCATCTATCATCTCGTGAAACTACCGAAAGGTCGACTCCAACTCCCATTCTTGTCAATGATGCCAGCCTCTATCATACACTTCTCATATTTTCAAATAAGCCCTTTGGGGCTTTTTCCCATGCTGTACCAGTTTGCTGGAAGGAGCCCCCATAAACATGCACAAAGCCACCTCCTTATCCTCTTTCAAATCCCTCCTTTGCTGTGATGCCTATGTAAACTTGACAGTGCTTATACTATTAGTGAATCAAAACCACTTCTCATGATGCCAACTGTAGTGTCTTATTTCCTTCTGCTCCACCTCTCTATATCCATCATCTTACACTTAGACTATAAGATCTTCTGGATCAAGTCTCTCTCTTTAATGTGCATTTGTAGTGCCAAGCATAACTGGACCCTGATTCGTGATTGGGCTACCGGGTCACACTGCAGTCCAAAAAACAACCAACTAAACAATAATAGACTAAGGCCTAGTCTACACTGATGGTGCAGTCAACAGCAGAGATGCAAGCTATATAGAGAAGATTGAATATCTCCCTTTTTCTAATTGAAGCACCTCCATTGCGCTGCAGCAACCAGAATACCCTCCAGTCAACACTGAGTTACTCTTCTTGCTGAGGGTGGATTTACAATGGTAACTGGAGAGCACTTCTGGGATCAATTGAGTGGATCACCACTGCCTGCTCAATCGATCCTGCAGAATCAATTCAGCGGTACCACTGGTATAGATATACCCTTAGTTATTCAGGAATTACTCAAGCCTCTTCCCATGCCTTGTGGATTTCATAGTTCTGTGTGTACAATTGACATCTTGTAACTTGATATTATGATAAGCTGCTGCATTGTTCCCTTTGTGCATTTAAACCAGCAGATTTACTAATACATATCTTACTTTAACTCTAGCATCAAGATCATCTCACAGTCACACAGATCCTGCTGAGAGAGGCAACGTAGCTGTTAAAGGCTCCCACCAAGACAAGTCAAGAAATATTGATTCTAAACTTCCCCAAGATCAAATGTCAAAACTAGAACAAACTTATCTTATGACAAGAAACCCTGGAGTCCCTAATATTCTATCGTCTCCTGTGAAAAGAAGGGTTTCCCATTCTCAAGAATCAGACACAAGCAATACTGATGCAGACTCTACACTGCCTCAAAGATCATCCTCCCATAACAAAGTACAAATAAAAAATAATCTACTTCTGCTCCAAGAACCTAATCCCAAAGCAGCAACTGTCAGAATGACAACCCAGGTCTCCTCTGACTATAAACTAAATGTAAAATCACAGACAGCTGAAAATATTTCTCCCCATTATAAGAATGCAAGTATATTAGTTACAAGGACACATGCTGCTCTACAGAACCAGCTGACATTCAACTTTTTGCCTGGAAAATTGCCCAGTAGGACTGCAACTACAAACATTAAACCAGTCCTTGCTTTTAAAACAGAGCAGCCAAGGACGTCTGCTTTGACAGCACCACAAACTTCTTCACTCCATCCGAAAGCAACTGTTTCCAGTACAGCTCCCCAAAGTACTCACTTCCCAGCAGCTCCCAGAACTTTTGTTCCAGCCAGGACTCTACAACAGACACTTGTCATCAGAGAGTCGTACGCCTCAGCAGTGAATCATTTGGCATTATCAAAAACTATTAACAGGTTGCCACATCGGAAGAAGAAAATCACATGTGCTAATACACCATGTTTTAAAGGAGTGCCGTGTGAGATAACAGAAGATGGAGGATTTAAATGTGGCCATTGTCCCTCTGGATATGATGGTGATGGAATTACATGTCAAGGTAAGAGAAAAATGAAACTGCTAAAAATGCTTCAATATTTTTAAGTGAATCATTGTACAAAAAACTTATTTCATTTTTATTATTAGTTTGCAAGGCTCCTCAGAGTGAACAATTCTTTTCAAAGCCTGTTCTTCTTTTAAAATAATCAACAAACTTGCTTTAAAGCTCAGAAAAGAACTGCTTTCTGCTAAGCTGAACAGCATTTTTATATTTCCAGTGTCTAATCAATAGAAACAGTGAGCATGATTTTGATTGCACTGAACCTGTTTTAAGGCAGGAATCATGCTTTCAAAGTCAGTGAAATTACAATCATGTAACACTGGTGCAAGAAAGATCAGCATGAGATTCCATAAGCCTCCACACAATTTAGGTTTTGCTAAACAACAGGTGTTTGTGACCTCAGAACACAACTTTAAATCCAGCCACAAACATTCTGAATAGGGAACTGAGCTTACTGCCTGATAGGCATAGTTCCAGGGGTATATTCAGAATATATTGACTCATTAGACAGCTTAAAGGACCCACAGAGAAATAATACTATTATATACCATTTAACAGCAGTTAATTCACTTGCCTAGCTATTATTAAATCCTTTGTTGAAATCCTTCTGAAAAGCCAAAAAAGAAACTGCATTGCTAAAATTAGTAGGCAAAAATATTTGCATTGTCTGTTTAATTCCTGTTTATACACACATTCTTAAACCATGCACCGCTCAAACAATGGGTCAGATGCTGACCTCCACTAAGTTTGCTTTACACTGCTCCAGGAACGCACAGCCACATTAAACCTGGCTTTTCTTGCTTCCTTGGGATTCCCATGATGCAGCAGAATCCCCAAATGGCGTACAACAGTATAGCGAGCTCCAGGCCCACCAACTGACTGTTCCTGGCACTGGGGAAGGCAGATTGGAATGACCTAACTGCCTGGAATGGCCCATGAAAGGCTCATAGGCATAAGGCAGCAATGTCCTTAGGCTGCCCCTATTTTGCACTGGGGACAGGAGAAGTGCCTAAAAGACTCAGGACCACATCACTCCAAGAACCACACTGCCTGCAGACTGGCTAATTCCCAAATTCTGCCCTTAAAGATACACACACATCTGCTTCGTATATAAACATCTTCACCAAGTAGATTATTGTTTTTCTTCCGATATGTATCTTAGCTGCCATTCCTTAGCTCTCTCCCCTCACCTTGGATCACTAGATTTACTGCAAATCTCTCTACAGACTCCTTACGATGAAATCATTTATGACCAACTTTATTCTGTCTCTGATTTTGATGATACAACACACAGACACACTATTTTTCCTCTTCTTGCTAACCACGTCACCGGACTAAATGACAAGTCTCTCTTCTGTGATTCTGTTCTATCAAAAGTTTCTCTGTGCACCTGTCCATTTCTGTCCTGGAATAAGACCAAAAATGCCTCAGTTGCTGGATCCTTCTGAAGAACATCTATTGTACCCCAGCTGTTGATGTTTCTTTCCTTGTCAAAAGCAGCAGACTTATGCTGACAGGGGGTGGAAAGAGGATGAAAATTCCTTGCAGGAAGGGCTGCCATCATCTCTGCCATTAACACCTGACAGTCCAGCCAAGACTGTATGGTTTTCCACTGAAACAATAGTACCCTTTAAGATCAGACAACAAAACTGAGTAGCTGATCAAAAAGCTTGGACTCATTCAAGCTTTGAAATTTTTACACTCGGATGCAGCATTTCTGGTATGTGATCTAACGACGAATGAACTGCTGACAGCTTTATATTGTCTGCTGAGAGCTGCCACCATCTTATTTTGTAACTAGAATTCAGGCAAATAAAGGAACCAGTACAGCTATACCAAGGTTTGATACCTGTGGTGCTTTAAGGAAGATGACCTGTGCTTAACAGGAATGGCTGACAATATGCCAAGATGAGATTTTATGTGACAAAATCCGGGCAGTTTTTTTTTTACAATGCATGCTCAAAATTAGGGCTAGGAACTGGTTTGGGGTAACTTTCTCCTGAACCAAAACAAACTTTTTTGTTGTTCTTCTTTCTTCATATAGCACAAGGACTCTTCTGACTCTAAACATAATTGTGACTCATTCCTCCTTCATTAAGCGACTATTCCCTCTATATAACCCAAGTTTTGAAAGTACCATGCAGATTTAACAATTATCTTAGCTCAGTTATATGAAGTGGCCAGATTTTCCGAATATTCTCCTCAGATGGCAGCTTTGACTGAGAACACGCTGTTCAGCAGCTCCCTGATGGTGTAGGTGGGAGCAGAGCTATAGCCCTGCCTTCACCCTCATTCTTCTGGTACCACCAGTTTTACAAGCAGAGCTACAGACCCCCAATGCCTTGCACTCTCTTGCACTAGCTCAGCTCTTTGCAGGTGAGCTAAAAGAAGAAAGATTCCTTGGTTCTTTCCCTACCCTTCTCACTATGGTACCACCATACTTTGGTTCTTAAATGCTCAGTTTGTAAAGAGTATTGTCCTTTTGGACTGAAGCAAATTAATATTATTTATTAATAGTTCAGTTATGAGATGACAATGATGTGGGGCATACCATGGAGGGGGAAGCTTCTTGAAAAGTTAAGAAGATGGGAGTTAAGGTCAACTGCAGAATTACAGAAAGGAAACAGGAGGGCCAGGATTGAGGCTTGTGCACATGTGAGCAAAAGATCATGTTTGCTTGTGCTAAAGGACTAGCCGAGACTGTGAAAGTGAAGACGGAAAGTTAAAAAAAAAAAATTCAGGATACTTAAAGCATGTCTACATTGCACCAAAAAGCTTGGGACTAGTCTATGCCAACCTACCCAGACTGCAGGCTCTTTCCTCATTGTGTAAACTAGATTTGAAAAGTGGATGCTACAACCCAGTGCAGGGGAGAAGAGTCATAGAAAGTCATAGACTCATAGGGTTGGAAGGGACCTCATGAGGTCATCTAGTCCAACCCCCTGCCAGAGGCAGGACCACTCACATAGTTCAAGCTTCCATCCAAGCCTAGAAGTCTACACAGCAATAAACAGCCTTGCAGACTGAGCCTCATAAGCCCACTCAGCTGTGATAGGCCAACCACAGATTCTTCTTTGCTGGGTAAACATATCCTTTAGAAGAAAAGTACCATGTTACCAATAAATGATGGTGGTACACATTCAGCAGTTCACTGCACATTGCTTATCACTGGCCAAATGCGTCACAGACATTCCACAAAGTTTATGGAAGAATAAGGAGAAAAAGAATATGGAAGGAAATGCTGTCCCTCCCTAAGGTTAGTTTTATTTAATAGCGTATGTACATATGGCAATAAGTGACTGAGAGCAGCTATTTAAGATAGACAGGATTCTTTTGGGTACCCAAGGATGGAATTTGTACTGTATTTCCTATCTATGGTGGATCATTTCATAATGGAACTGAGGTTAACAGAATATTCTGTTCTAGTATTTTACTGGGCACATTACTAGTAGATCTGAACCTTCAGAATCAAGAACATAGAATTCAAGCAAAACTCATAATCTGCTCTGCTTATATTTATATTCTATAAGTGTGTGTTCACTGTAGAATTCCTAACAGCTTACAGTCTTGCAGTAGGGACAGAAGAGGTCAATCTGTGTAATGCCGGCCATTTTCTGAAACTAAATTGCATTAGGAGCAGTTTGAGGGATTTTTCCTTTCTAATCCCTTTTTTAAACAGGCATGAAGGTTTCCTGTAGAAAAGAAACATCCATTTTGGAATAGATCTTCTCTTGAAAACATGATGTCTCTAGAGATCTGCAAAATATACTGGACTTCTACAGTGAGGGGAAGACAGCTCTCTAGAACCAGTGCTCTAAAAATCATAGTCAAGAATGGCTACTGGTAAAAGAAAAAAGTCAAAACTTCATCACTACCAAATAAATAATTATAATTTATTGCAACAGGAAAGGAAAAGCCATTGGAATTTGAATTTTCATAGTTATTCATAACTGATAAAACTGGGCAAAAATTCAAATAGATATTTTTCCCTGTCATTAATCTGACATGAACTGTTTACAGCACAAAATCCAGAAACACAGCCTAATTAGAACTATTACTAGATTGTCCACACTTTTATTCATTAAATAAGTGTCTCTTTTCTGTTTATTTCCCAGTCTGAAAGTCATTCTTATTAATTTCTCTTTGCTGTGACTGGGGTTATTTTAGGAACAGTGATTTGAGCTGCTTGCCATCTAAATTTAATAGCTTTTTTAATTTTCCTGATACATTCATGAAGCACAGTCGGGTGAAGGCCTGCACAAGGCCCATGTTTCACACTGCATGGCACAAAGCCAAAAGAGGATCTGTCCCTTACTATCTATGTGATCAATTTTATGCGTTTATTGGTTCCTGTAACTTTTGTTTAGTGTCTTTATATATTAGCTGTTTGTCAAAGTCAATGTGAAGGAATACAGAACGTACAGCTCCCCACACATGCCCCTGTGAGATTGGATATACTGCCAACAATTGCCATCTAGGTAAAAAGTGATTGATTGCATAGTATTTCATCTTCTACTACCGACATTGATGAAACTAGAGGGGAAAAAAAGACAGTTGCTTAAGCCTGGTTTTACAAGCGTGTTTATGCAGCTAAAGATGCTGGGTTTTGTAGATGAATTAGATGACTAATCCCCACTGACTTTTGTAAATCTGGCCACTAGGCAGATTTGATACACAAAAAGGATGAGATATTTACTCAAGGTGATTTGTGTACACACATACAGTGGTTGAAGTTGTATTTCAATCTGAGAAATAAATATTTATGTTCCCCTGGACTGATGCCTAAGACAGCAGTTCCCAACCTTTTCAGTGACATGGCATGCTTGAATGAGACAAACAATTCCATGGCACACCCACTTTTTCCAACTAATTGATTGCTCATAAATTTCTCATTTATTTACATTGACTATGGTTACTAACTTACTAGAGATATTTGCAAGAGAATGCATACAACAAGCTAAAGAAGGATCAAATTATGTTTGAAATCCACCAGAAAAAAATATACATCTCCATTTTGCCTTTTGGCCACCTGTGTTTAGTATGCTCGTCTTTTAGAATTGAAAGACTGATACCTTGTTTTTAATTTGATGATTAATTTTCACAAGTTTTTTGAGTTGCAACTTTGGTTGAACAGAATATTTGTTAAGATGAAACAATATTTGTTTTATATTGATTTTCATTTGTGCAAAATTTCATGGCACATTTGAACAGTTCTCACAGCACACCAGTGTGCTATGGCACATTGGTTGAAAACCACTGGCCTATAAGAAGGCTGAAACCCCCCATATGCACATAATTCTTTCCAATAAACTCTGAAAAATATATGATTAGTTCAATACCACCCTCTTCTTCCCCCAGTAATCAATTTCTTGTGATTGTATATAGCAGGCCTTGGGTATTGGTGGACCTCAGTTTTTTCTATTTCTTGTTTGGGGCCCAATCCAACATGTGAATTAGCTCATTTATACTTTGGTTTAATAAAACTGACTAGATTTTTTTTTTAAAAGATTGACGCTTTTATTGCTGCTCATTTGATAAATGTGCTGGGGGTTGCAGACAAACTTTTTAAAAATGGAAATGAATAAAACAAACACTCTTCTTAAATGCAATATATCCTGACCAATGGCAAAAATGTCACATGATGTATTCTCAGATGGATTCAATGCCCATTGGAGTTAATAGGATTCTTTCCATTTACTATAACGAGGTCTGTATCGGACTCTGCCATGGAAAACCAACTATGGGTCTAAAAGTCTATACAAGTCATTTATATTTTTCATTATGCATCTTTGTAATGTAGAAATTTGTATTTAAGGGATTATAGAACACACACGTTCAGAGCTCACCACCTTTACCTAGAACTAGACTAACAGTTTTACCTAACAGGTAAGGCAACTCCCCCCATCTAGTACTAGGGCAACCCCAATGACACTTATGTAACCCAAAACATGACATATCCCTTCCTCTCTAATGAAAACACTCCCCCCCCCCCAAAAAAAGTACCCCCTACTCCTTTTTAGTTTTCAAAAGAGTAAACACTGAATTGGGAGATGAGGATAGACTTCCCCATCTCCTGGTGAACCGCCCTGTGAACTTTCTGCCCCATGACGGGGTGGGGGGGGAGGCGGTCCCCGCTAGCTAGGGATCTAGCCAAATAGGAGGCCATCTCTCTCTAGGTAGATTACAGCAAACTTCTGGCTGTGTGTAACTGGCATTAAGACTACATCCTTAACTAGGTGCTCCAAGTCTTCTTCAACCTTAACTTCACAGTGATTCCCTTCATGCTGCCTAAGTCCTCTCTGAAAACAGGAGGTTTCGCTACTATCACTGTGAGATCTGATTCTTCCTTAGCCTTTTGGGGTAATTCTGCCCAGTTGAGGTGGAGCTCCTTAAACCAAGACCTTCCCATTAATGTTGGGTAATTACTTCTCACCACAAACAGTGGCATCCTTGCAGTCTGCCTATTGAGTTCTACTTTCACATAAATAGTATCCAACATGGGGACAGCCTCTTCCATGTAGGTCTTCAAAACAACTGGTCTTGGCCTAAGTGGTAGATGCTTTAAGTCCTTACATAGTGTTTGAAACTAGTGAAACTGCTGCAGTAATGTCTATTTGCATGCATACAGGATTACCATTCAACAAGGGTGTCACCCTGAATTCATATAGGCCAGCAGTCATAGACGAAACATGGATTGACACTTTGTCTTCTGACTGGATGTCACCTTGATCACCCAGCATCTGCTCTACTGTATGCAGATTTTCCCTCTTGCCCTGCCAGACCACATGCTCCTTTTTCTCTGGTCTAGCTCTTCTGTTTGGCTCATCCTTTTTTGTTTTCAGGCACATTCAATGTGTCCTCTTTTGCTATACTGTCATGCCAAAGACAGCAGGGCAGGAGCAGGGGACAGTGTGACCATGGGGGGCAGCGGAATGGGCCCAGTACTGCCCAACTTGCAGCAGGACAACGTGGGGCCCACAGAACCTCAGAGCCAGAGGTGATCACCCCGTCTTGTCCCCCCCACCTGGCCGTCTCTATTACTTTGACAACCCCAAACACACTAACTGAAACACCACAACCTTAACATTATCTTCTCTTTGTGCCTTAAATTTAAATAAAGGCTTCAATCCATATTTAACCAAATAGAAAATGGTAGTGTTGGATGGTGGACAGATTATCTTGTGGGGGAGGGGGGTTCTGGTGCATATTAACGTCTACATTAGCCAAACTTAATGCAGACTTCTTAGTCCGAACTAAGAAGTTCAAGCTTAGTTTGAAATAACCGCAAGTTAGTTCAACTAACCAGGACCTTTTTAGTTCAAACTAACCGCACATTCGAGTTCAGACTAATGCTTAGTTTGAACTAGAACACATGGCTAGTTTGAACTAATGGCTCAGTCTGAACTTCGTTAAGTTCGAACTAAGCCTTAGTTTGAGTCTTGCACACGCTTAGTTCCAACTAAAGGTCGAACTGAGCGCAGAAGCAGAAGTAAGCTTGGTACTAACTAGTTCATACTAGGCATTCCCTCGTTTGAACTAAGAAATTTCTTAGTTTGAACTAGACAAAGCCTAGTATACCATGGGCAAAATAAGTCTAGACTAAGCCTCCTTAGTCTGGACTAATTTCCCAGTGTAGACATTCTAGCCCTATCTCTACCTATCGGAGGCTTCTTCTGTTCATCTGTGTTGGAAGATAAATAATTTTACAATTAGGCTAAACAGTTTCTAATGATGTCTGTTCTGATATTGGTTAGGTCTCAAATTCTGAAAGTGAAATCAAACAGAGCCTTCATGTAGTGGAAGGTATGCAGGATCTCAAGTCATAGTATGTATAGGCTGCATATATATAAAAACTAGGTTTTAAATAAAAAATCCATATGATATAAGCCATCTGTAGAACAGAGAGTCCAACTAGACAAAAGTCCAACTAGAGGGAAGTGCTGATATTTGTACGTATTCTGAAGGATATAGTGGGAAGACCTGTAAGTATGTATGGTCTCATTTTAAAATAAAAATTAAACCCAGTAAAGGACTTTCATTTCTGAGGGTTATAGTAAGGTTTTTCTTTGGAAAAAAAGCTGATGCTCATAGAAGACAATGTTGCAACTTCTCATATTTGGGTTTTGAATTATAAACATTATACGAATTAGTCAAATTGATTGTCACAATAGTTATCACCTTGAAATTTTATGACATCTAAGAAGGTTTCAGACAAAAACACTACTGTGATACTTTAGTATGATGTATAAAATGTTTGTGGAAAACTGTTTTTAAATATAGAGAAAATAAGTTGTATAAAAATGTAATACTTGGAATATTTCTGTAACTGAAGGAAAGACCCATCAGATGCATTATACTGTACAATCTCTCTCTTTCTGCAGCTAAAATGCTATTTTCTCCTTCTGCTTCTCACTGCAACAGAATTTCTTTAACCTACATTTACTATTAAAAAGTCACAATAAATGTAAAGTGTTTTGACATCAAAAACAGCATGTTCTTTCTCCACAATTCAAATAGATCTTAAAATGTGGACAGAGCAGAAGGAAGGAAGTCCACTGAAGTGGACTTAATTAGTTGATGTCTTGCATGCAGAATACATAGTGAACAAAGAAATAATATGTTTAAATGTCACTTAATTTAAATTGTCTGGCACAGTACTTGGTCACACAAGTTTTATGTAACTACCTTCACTCATAAAATAAAGCACATGGCCATGTATTTTAAAATCATAGTGCACTGCTGCCTGTCTTTAGACATCTGTGTGTACAGAAAAGTGTATAGGATTAGAAGAGTGTTCAGTCCTAATTAATAATAAAATTGTGTATGCAAATTCTATCCATGTTGTAGTGTTTCAAATTCAAATGCATACCATAAATTAATGCAAGAATTCCTATTCATACAGCAATAAGACTCCCATTGACTTCAGTGAGATTTGGATCAGGCAGTTACACTCCACAGACGTGATTTGTTAAAGTTACTTAACATAATTTAGAATCAGTGTTAAATTTCATTTTCTTTCTTTATAAATATCCCTTATTTTCTGCTTCCTCTTCCACCATTCATTTCAAGAGGTACACTTATATTAGAAGAACAAACTTCTTTAATATCAGGAAAATCCAGCAATGCCTGAAACACCGGAGTCACTCCAATATGTACCATAACAGAATGAATTAATTTAGAAAATCTGTGGGAAAGATCTGTGCATTAGACATAAAATTAAATGTCTTAAACTTCCTCAGATGTTTGATGAAAAAGTATGACTTTTCCTCCACTTTCCATGAACCTCTGCACTTCCTGATTTTAGCCAAGACTGGAACTGCAAATGTTAATTCCACTAGAATTGTGCCCACTGACATCAAAAAATGTCCTATGCTCATAAAACATTGAAAAAGTACTACACTCATAAAACAATGCACTCCATAAAAATAAATTTAATTTCCTAAATAGTTTGTTAGGAGATTTTTGTTAAAGTTTGTAAAAGTCTAAATAAATTATGCTAACCACTTCTTTTTGCAACATGTTCAAAAGACTTCTAATAGAGAAGAGACTATTTTCTTTTACAAAAGTCTGGTTTACAACTACCATGACTTGATATGCACTATCCAGAGAATTCACTGTTTACTAACGGCCATTCCTTACCCCCCCCCATTTTAGAAGTTCTAGTAATCGATATAGGTAGCAAAAACTAAGTCCGTGATTAGATGAGCAATTTCAATCCTAAACTGGAAAAAAAAAATCAGTTATTTAATGAATAGTTACCATTGATAAATGTACTTGCAAAAACCAGGAAATTCCATGTACCATTTGCAAACAGAACAAGAACATATTTGTTGGCCAATGCAGTGTTATTTTGTCATGCACATAGTTCTTTATGAAATGCATATTCTGACAACAGAACTCGCTTCATTAAATTAAAACTGATGTTAAAGTATTTTCTTGCTCATATGTCTTTTTATAGTTATGCTGTAAATGTCAGTCATTATTTTTCAGCAATTCCCTAAAGATGTATTGGTCTTAGAAATCTGGATTTAAATTTTCCTCAAACAGTTTATCATACCCATGACTCTCTGTAGAATTCTTTGTTTGGCAATTGGTGTTTCAAGAATTGTTTTTATTTTATCTGGATTAGCAATTAATCCATCTCTGCTCAACTTCTATCCAATACAGTTACACTAAAAAAACATGCCCTGAGATCATGTATTTCACTTGATACATGCATAATATGCTCAAGTCTTTCATTGTGCTTAAGAACTTTTAGACCAAATTAATCATCCAAGTAAAACTTCGACACCAAAGATTTATGCTTACCCACTGAAATACCTCAAGAGCAGAACTAATGCCAAATATCTTTCATTTAAACTGATTGTTAGTATCAGAGCGGTTTATTTAAAGTAACTTCCTTTCTCTAACTTTAATTGTCAAAATGTACACCCTGCATCTAACACAAAATACTTTTTGCTTCCAAATACTTAGTTAAAAAGCTTTAAAAGGGAAATGTTCATATGTTATGGCTTTATGTAAATCACTCACATCTCTGCATCTTCTGGATCCATCTTTAGAGTCTACATTTGCAATACTGAATTCACTGTTTTATGCTGTTATTTTTCTTAGCATCTGAATAATTAGAGTTACTGATTCGCTGAGCCTGATGCCCTATTCTTCTTCCAGATATCTTAAATCTAGGAAATATCTCAAATGTTACTGAACATGCTTTTTATCCATTTTTAGACATGTTTCTTGTATGTGTGGCCTTTTTTTTTTTTTTTTTTAATTAGCTTGGCATAGGTTTTCAAACCCACTATATGTGGCACACAGAATCATAGAACCCTGAGGTTGGAAGAGACTTCATGAGGCACCTAGTCCGACCCCCTACTAAAAGCAGGGCCTGTGTTTCCGCCTGTCCATTTACTCTTTGAAAAGTTATTGTTAAGCAATACCATTTTGTTAAGAAGAAGTTGTAATAGTTACTTTCCCCTCTCATACTACTTTATGCTCTGAATATGGCAGAAGTTTGCTTTTGATTTAGCTAGTTTCATCAGCTATTATATATTTTCCTTATAACATTGCATTATCTTCATATTTGTTTTAACAGACAAAGTTCTGCCCTTAATGTTTAGATTTCTGAGCCAATTTGCAACAGTTTGCTCTGAACTCGTACTTACAGAATGATCTAAATTGCTGCCTTGCTGTTTGCCAAGCACCTGGTTGCATTCATATTTAAGGGTGTGAAGTAGCTCTTTTTTTTTTTTGTTTTTGATGTAATCCATTCCTCTAACGAAGGCATAACTGGGTATGAACCTTATGACTAGTCCTCTATGCAGGTGTGAACTTCACTCCTCACATGGAAATTTCAGAAAACATTTTAACATATTCTGGATTCCTCTCATTTCTAAAAAAAAACAAGGAGTTCTCTGTCACTTAAAGACTAATAAATTTATTTATCACATGAGCTTTTGTGGGATAAAAATCCCACTTCGTCACATGCTTTCTAACTTTTCCTTTGAAGTCATGCCACGTAAACTAACTGCTTATTTTGTATAGTCACTATGAGCCCAAATCTATATACATCAACATTTCCAGGAGTTCCTGCATCAATTTGTTTTTCACTAGTCATTTGTACTCCATATAAAAGTCCTGATTTTATTGACTCACTTACTGTAGCTCTCTAAACTCAAGTTCACAAAACCGGTATTATAAAATGGTTTATAATAACCTTCATTTCAAATAAAAACCCAAGAGATGTTTTCCTGTAGTTGCAATACTTCCCAAGTTTATCTTTGATTTGTACAATATGCTTCCACTTCTCCCTTCTAGAGAAAGCTACGATATAATAAAATATCACATCATGTGGACAAACTTATTTCCTATGGTTTAGCTGCTTTTTCTGCAGACCCCACAGTGCCGATTAAAAATTCAAATAATTGGTTAAATGAATAGCATTTTGCTACAAAATTTCCTTGTGAATCCGCTGGACTCAGAGTATGTAGTAACTCCATCTTTGGTTCAGAACAACCCTGACAGCATGTAATGTTTACTGAGGATTCATCAGTCAAGGAGGACAGCCAAACACTTTTTATTAACTGCACAGGCAGTCAGCTTTCTCTGGAGTCTTCTCAGGCATTTGAAAATACCTGGTTCAAAGTGTATGTGCTCAGAAGCTTAACACGGGAATTAATATGCTGTGGTCACTCACATACTAACATTATATTGTATTTACATTGATACATCCATGTTATTAATGGCATATTTATTTTTCCCTGCAGTTTTATTTTTCACAGGCACCATGTACAGGAATTTTTTTTTAAATACCATAAGAAATGAAAAATAGACTAGTGAATATTGGACTCAAATGCATAGAACTGTTCTCAATCTATTATCTAATATTAAGTTGCATTCATCTTATCAGTTGTTTATTTGTGCTTTGTGTAGTGTTGTGTGATCCGCCTTGTGAGCATGGAGGAACCTGTGTAGCTCAAAATATCTGCTCCTGTGCTTATGGATTTGTTGGTCCTAGATGTGAAACAAGTATGTATAAGTCTATATAGACTTCCACCCCACACCCCTTTTTGGGATTTGCAGAAAATAAGACAACACAAAGAGCTTGTATTTTGCCTCAAAATTATAACAACGTAGCAGGAAAATTGAAATGTAGTATACTTAGAGTAATGCACTGACTAAACCATTTCTTGGGATGTGTTTTCCAAAGTACATTTATACTATGTAAAAATAGGTACATCTATATCAACATGTGCTACATAAAGGCATCTATGGTTAAAAAATTTGTATTTACAGTAATGCCTGTGAAATGAAAAGTTGTGTGAATGAATACTGTAATACTAATTCTGAATACAAAAAGCCAAACTTAGGCATTATGATTCATGTTATTGTGCAAAACAAGTTCAATATATAGAACATTTGGGAAACAACTTAGTTTTCAAAACACTTTCTATTAAAATTGAATGGCAAGACATATATTACTGTTTTGTAACTTCATTCCTTGTTTTTGATTTAAATATCAGGTTGCCCTTGACAGGGAAATAATTTTAACTCTGCTGCAGAATAGTGTAATACAGATGAGCTAAGAATTTCAGATTGAAGACTTTTACTTTGTCAAAAATGTGAATAATGAATAAAAACAAAACCAAAGGGACTAATTTTGCATAAATCCAGAGTAACTCTGTTAGTCGCTGTAGAGTTGTTGTTTGATTTGTACCGGCATTAAGGATAGCTGAATCTGGCCCTAACCCTTTGCACGTTTAAATCTAGCCTTGAAATCAATTGCTTATTTTGCAGTGATCTGCAATAGACATTGTCATAATGGTGGGAAATGTGTGTCACCAGACAAGTGCAAATGCAAAACTGGGTGGAGCAGCCCTTCTTGTGAAACAGGTAAACATTTAGAAAGCATTCATCTCTCATATATTCATTTCTCTGCCTGAAATGCATGTGATTTACACAATATGCTGAACATACTGGGAATTACTAAAGAAAGTAATATAGAAAAGAAATTAGGAACTAGCAGTGAGTAAATCTCACAAGATTCAGAGTTCGGGTTAATATAAATATTTATAATTTTGGATGCTTCCAGATCTCTGGTTCTGGTAACTGGTCTGAAAATCTCATAAGCAGAGGGATTCTTCAGAACTTTAACTCTTTTGGGAACTTGCAGATTAAGCACTGGATTCATTAATGAAAACAAAATAATGTTATAAAGCCCCAGAAAAAATATGCTTTGTTTTTCCTTTAAAAAAACCAAAGACAATATTGAATTTTAATTGCATGATATTTGGGGAAAACCAATTTTACAGGGCAGAAGAACTGGACAATATTATAAATAGTCCATACAGGGCAGTTTTTCTCTAAAAAAAGTTTTTGATGAGATATCTTGCATCACCTACTGACAATGCTTTTTCATCTTTGCAAACCATTTTACGCTAATTTTCTTTTCTAAGTATTTTCCCCAGGATTCTTGAAATAGGCATCATCTGACTAAATTCATGCCCACTGCTTTGGAAATTTAGGAGCGAGTCCCGAGGGTTTAATTTCCTTTTAAATTTAAACCATGTAAAAGGTAGAAAGCTGGAAGATTCTGGAGATGAGTAGAATCTTCCAAGAGATTGTGTCCAGTTCTCACATTTATCTTTTTAACCAAATGTTCTTATCCTTCATTAGCTTTTTGGCAGTCTCCACAAAATGAGTTGGATGATCTCAGCAAAGTTTCCCGTGGATTGTTTCTACACTACAAAAACCAACTGGTACCTTTGCTGACATTGTCATCAGAAACGCTGAAGAACATAAATGAGTTATACTGTAATCCTGGTGGTGACCGCCCCCAAGGCAGAGAATTAAGTCGTTATAGAGGTTTGCACTGCTGCCGTAGCTACTCTGTGGACTGGAGACTTCAGTTTCCAGGGCTAGGCATCGACTACTGTTCTCTCAATACTAAATTAAATTGAAACACAATGAGAGAGAGAGAGAGAGAGAGAGAGAACACTCTTCAGAGTAAAAACTGACACCCAAAAATACATTTTTGTGAAGGTGGGAACAGGACAAGTATTAACTTCTGCCCATTTAAATGAGGGAGAAGCACATGGGAGAGCAAAAATTATTAGTTTTGACCTTGAGACACATCAAAGGCAATTAAATAAGAAGGTTTTGATTTAATTAGTACTGCTGTGTGCCAACTCCTTATTGAGAAGGGTTAGAATGTTCTTCCAAATAATAATCTTATACCACTCACAAGGCCTACATTAATCCCTCTACTCCTATGAACAGCTCGCTCTAGTAATATATGCATGGACTTATGTGTACATGTGCTGAGGGAAGAAAGAAGGCCCCACAAAGATAATCCATCAGCAATTGAAATTCAGCCCTTTACTCCAATTCTTGCCCAGAAATGACTAAACTAGATTTTGCCATTAGTGAAGGCATCTTGTAAGTATGAAAGAAGAAAATGCCTTGTAGTAATATAGAATATACATCCTGATTTTGTAGGTGAGTGTTCATAAGCCATGGTAGCCTCTTATCCAAGCTATAGTTTCATATTTTTCCAGCTTCATACACCTGCATTTTATTTAAGCTGAAACATCCAAATTAGCCTTCATTTCTTTGTATGGGCAATAATGTAATTCTTATGAAACAAGCTATTACTGTGATATACTGAAAAACAGAAGAGATAGAAAGGAAAAGCTATATTAGATTACCGTTGTGCTTTGAAAAACATGTAAATTGTAAAAGGTTACACAGTCAGACTCTGTATTATCACATAATGGTGTCCCAACCAAACCAGCTGAGTTTGTAATTTGGATGACTTTTCCAATTGATGATGATGCAAACTTTACACACAAATCTGAAAGTCAGCTTTAAAACTCTCCATGCCTTTCACATCATCACCAGTAAAAAGGAATCTACCAACAGAATCTGGCCAACAAGTCTGATGTGTGAGCCCGTGTGCTGTTTGAGCGTTCACATTTCAATGGGTGCATTTTGCTCCGAAATAGCTGGCATGTTATGGATCCAGTGGAATGCCACTATGCTCCGCTGAAGTTGTGCAAAGCAGAAAATGGGTTAATCTTATTTCTTACTTCCCCAGGCTATCTGAAGAATTATGATGATATTTTACTGTCTTAAGACCATGCTTGGGCACAAATCTAAACTCAAAGCAAATGAATAGTGCACATCATTGGAAGACACCTGAAATAAACTAATAGTGTATATATTTAATCTCATAGGATCCCCAAATGCTTTACAACTATTCTTAGGCATCACTGAAATCCAGCCACTGCTAGGGTAGCCAATGTGTGCTACACAGTAGATCTGTAAAAAACATTTTTTGCTAGCATTGCAGAAAGCCTCACTTGTAATGAGCTGTGCTAGGAAATCTTTCAGATTTATGCAGAAGAGGACCTAATGCAATCTTTTAAAAGTGAAAGAAAGAGTAATTGATTTAATTTCTGTTTATAACAGCGATCTGTAGCCCTGTTTGCCTAAATGGTGGCATCTGTGTACGCCCCAATACCTGTGCTTGTCCTCATGGCTTCTATGGACCTCAGTGTCAAACTGGTAAGAAAGTTCAATATATCACATGGACAGTAGACTCAGGTTTTAACAAATATGGCAAGGGATAAAAGCTATTTAAATATTTATCTGCCTTTTGTACAATACACATTACACACAGATATTTGGTTTGTTACAAACCTATCCATGCCATTTGCATGTTATAATACATTGGAAATTTGCACAGAAAGTTTTTTTTTGTTCTTGTTGTTTTAAAGGAGGGTTTTTTTTAAACAACAATAAAAAAAGTTTTTATTGAACTATACATTTATGTGTTGCTGATAACTAAACAACTCACCTGAAATTACTTTGAGGAAGTCATTACAGAATGAGCAGCTAATCAATAACTTTAAAACATAGCTCTGCTCTGAAAAGTATTTGTTTTTCAAAAAAAGGGAACATTATCTTTCTCTCACAAGTAGTATAGTATATTCAGAGTCACACAACCAAAATCTCATTTGGGTTATATTTATATCAAATGCAAATAGGGAAGCTAGACTTAAGGCAGGTTTTTGCTCCCCTGATCCTGGGCCAGCAAACAGCACCCAGTGTAATTTGTCTTAAATTACATCTACTGCAACAGTGCTATACCAACAACTTCACCAGCTGGGGATCAGGTCAGAGTGACATGAGGAGCAGTGGTTCCCAACCACTGTGTCAGAACACATTACTGTGTCAACATACAGTGGTAAGTGTGTCACAGAGACCCGAGGAGATGGCTTGATTTTGGGCTAGTGTGTTCTGTAGAGTTGCAATACGCTGCCAATTGTGTCACAACTGACAAAAGGTTCAGAACCACTGATGTGAAGCATGCCAACATCCTTCTTCCCCATCTTTAACAACTCCCTTATGCAAGGTGGACAACTGCCCTAAAGCAGAAAATCCTTCAACTCCCTCATCAGGGCAAGTTCCAAAGGGATAGCCATTTTAATCTAGTTCTGCAAAACAAACAAGGAGTCCTGTGGCACTTTTAAAGTTTTATTTATTGCATGAGCTTTAATGGTAGAAAATCCCCCTCCATCAGATGCTTGAAGATGAAGATCTTATAAAATGGGAGGGAAATAAATGCAAGGAAGTGTATGTCATAGGATCAGGTCAAATGGTTACAGCGAATCAATGCAGCAGTTTTAATTCAATCACTGGGGAACAGCATAGAGAGGAAGGTCAGGTCACATCATCGTTGTAATAAGAAAAAAAAATCCATGGTCCCTATTTAACCCTAAGGCATTGCGTTGGTGTCAAATCTGCATATGAATTCCAATTCTGCAGTTCCTCTTTGAAACTTTGATTTGTTATCCATTTGTTTGAACACAGCTAATTAACAAATCATCAATGGAGTGAGCAGGAAGATTTAAGTTTTGCTCTTCAGGGCAGTATTCAACCTGGTTTGTAGTGAAAATTTTATCTAGCCCAGAATATTTTGTACATAAAGTAGAAGCTGAAAGTAAATGAACACCAGAGTTACAAACTAACTGGTCAACCACAATCTTTTTTTGGAACCAGAAGTATACAGTCAGGCACTCAGGAAAAAATAAAATTAAAAAAGCAAATACAGTACAGTACTGTATTAAAGGCAAGCTATGAAAAAATAAAAGAAAATCCACATTTTTTTTTCTGCATAGTAGTGTTTCAAAACTGCACTAACAATGTTCAGTTGTAGACTTTTGAAAGAACCACCATAATGTTTTGTTGTTCAGAGTTACGAACATTTCAGAATTCTGAACAATCTCCATTCCTGAAGTGTTTGTAACTTTGAGATTCTACTGCACATTCATGATTACATTTCTTAACTGCTCCCGGGATCCACTGGTCTTTAGGGTTCTGTGTATCAATTTTGGACTTAAATACCACCAGTACATGTCACTTAATTCTCAGTCTCTTTTTCTTTGGGTTGTTTTCTATCAATAGGTCAGAGAAAGGTGGATAGGTGGGGTGCATGTACATTCCTTACCTTTCTTTTTTCTTGCTACTCCATTGTCTCTTTTGAGAGCCTGATTTTGTTTTGGACACTCTATACTTGAAATATATTTTTGGTCTGGACCACTTTTGAATTTCATGAAATACCTGTGAAATTTTGTGATTGCTTTGCTTAGAAAAACAAATTTGTCCTATAGACTGAAGAACAGCTGGTTTTTCACTGAAACAATGTTCATAGTTGAAATTAAAGCCATAGAGAGCTAACATTTCAAAAAAAATTTCAGATGGATATCAGTTTATGTATTCTAAAATTCCACATGCAATTGACTATTTGGTTTTGAGCAAGATGTGTGTCAAACAAAAATTTGCAAATATATTTGTGAAATTTAACAAAAACAAAACATTTTTTGCACACCAAGAATACTTGTTCCATTTCCAAAAGTTGCTAGACAGTCAAACATTTGCTGCAGGTAGCAAGCAAGTGAAACTTTTTCTAATAGGCAGAGATCAACATAGGCCATTAATTCTGCTATTAAAGGATCAATAGTTAAAACTTTTTCTTATCTCCTGCTTGTGAGAAATACCTGAGAGCACCAAGCTATATGCCCATGATGAGTAGGCTTTCATTAGTTGTCATTCTAAATGTAGTGTTCTGTAGGGTTACACAAAAATGTGCCTTTCAAATTCTCTATTTCAAGAAAAGTACATTTTACAAAAAGGTTAAAAATCTCTTATGCTCAAGGATTACCTCTGCCTTTGGAAATTAGAACTATTGTCGTTCTAACACCTATCGATCTTCCAAAATATTTCAGATTAGATAGTGTTGGAACTGCTCATGCTTTGGTTCTAGTTCATAGGAATACAAGAGACAGGTAACACCTAGTTACAGTGATAGGCCACATATACTCTACCCCAGCTGTACCCAAAGACAAGGACTTACCATACTTTAGCCCAGGTGTCAGCAACCCAAAAAATAAGAAGAGCCTTTTTTTTTCTTTTAAATTCCTTCAATAACCAAGTAGAGCTGCAATGAGTATAGCCTCCTGGCAGGCAGTGGGTGCCTGCTGCAGGGTCCCCTGGTCAGGAGGGGGAAGTCTGGATCCAGGAGCAAGCCCCCTGTAGGGTCCCAGAGCCACAAGAGGGCAGCCAAAGAGCTGCATGTGCATCCGGAGCTGCAGGTTGCAGACCCCCCCCCCGCTTTAGTCCCTTCTCCAACTACCTGGTGACACCCCCCCAAACCGAGGAAGCCAGGATCCTTAAAGCTCATGCAATAAATAAATAAATTTGTTAATCTTTAAAAGTACCACCAGACTTCTTGGTTATGTCTAAATTAGCAAATTAGTCCAGATTAAGGAAGCTTGGTCCGGACTAATTTAGCCCATGGCTATACTAGGCTTCGCCTAGTCCGAACTAAGAAATTTCTTAGTTTGAAATAGGCAAAGCTTAGTCCTAACTAGTAAGACCCTGCACTAGTCCGGACTTACTCGTTTAGTTTGAACTAAGCGTGTGCAATACATGAATTACGGCTTAGCTCGAACTAAGGATTAGTTCAAACTAGAACACACAGTTAGTTTGAACTAAAACATCCACAGTTAGTTCAAACTAACCCGAATTAGTTCGGACTAACCTCGGACTTCTTTAATTCAGACCAGCAAACCCGACTTAAAGTTGGAGATGTAGACATAGCCCTTGTTTGTTTTGCTGAAATAGACTAAACACAGCTACCCCTTTGGAACCAGACTCCTTGTTCGGCTCCTTAAAAGAACCATGACCTTGTTGCCACTGACAAGAAAATGCCCCACCTCCTTTGAGATTAAATCTGGAGCACGGGATATTTCCAACAGAAGCGCCACTCTTAACTGGGGCGGGGGGGAGCAACACTGAAATCTTCCTGTTTTTCAGGACAGTGGTGCATTTACAGAACTTGGTTTCAATCCAGTTTTTAAAAAAATTGAAATCATGATATTATATTGATCTAAAGTTCTTCACTTTCCTTTTGTTAGCTCTTTGCAATCCTCCTTGTAAGAATGGTGGGCACTGTGCAAGAAACAACGTGTGCTCCTGTCCTGAGGGCTACGTTGGAAGAAGATGTCAGAAAAGTAAGTTACATAATTTTTCCTTTACTTTCCAAATATTTTCTACTTCAGAGATGTGTGTTTAAATAGGGATTATTTTCCTACCATGCACGTTGACTAGAACATTTAATTTGGATTAATGCTCTAAACTTCAATTTTTATATCATAGCACGTATATCAGGAGTCTACGTACAAAAGACAAAGCATCTCATTTCCAAATCTCACTAGCACTCAGTATCAACAGGTTAATGAAAATACCATTACGTCAAGAAGACATTAGGAGGAAGAGCATTTTCCTGAAGTCCTATCTCTAAATGTAAATGCATTTAGATTGAATTGTACAGTCAGTATTCTGAAATGACTTAATTATTTTGCATTAAATTTACTGCAAGAGAAAATTAAAGCCAAAGCCATAGCAGTTGATTGAGATCCTTAAAATGTCAAAACACCATTCCTCCTAGCTTAATTAATACAGTTGGTTAATAATGCTTTCTGACTTCCCCATTTGTCCCTATCACTTTCAAATCCCTCTTCATCTCCACACAGCTATTCATGTTTGAGGCTTTTATTCTTAAAGGATAATTTATTATTTTGCCATTTTTACTGATTCTACTGCACTTTTCAGCATCTGTCATCCAGGGCACTCAAAGAAGGTAGGTGAAAACTTATATTTTCCCCCATAACCAGATTGAAATTGGCAAAATGGGAGCCATGAGAACAAGTACTTTTGGCAGGAAGAACCTGTAAATTTTCAGAGCACTTTATTTTTCTCACACACAGAAAAAAAGCCAGTGAAAAATTCCTTCCAGCAACAACAGCTCTCTCCATCCTCATACTGCAGCTTGCTTTCCCTTCAGCAGAGAGAATCATGAGACACAGTTCCTGCCTGGCTGCAAAATACACAATTGAACAGTCTACTCTGGCAGGAACCAGCTAGAGGGAAGATCGGGGTGGAGGGAACCCTCATGTTCAGCATCTTGTTTTTGAGGTCAGAGTACATTAGAAAAGTGCTGTTTCTGGCTTAAAGTACGTTAGCATTGCTCAAGACAGATCAGCAGAAAAACAATTGATAATGATCGCACCTTTAGGGAAACTTCAGCCTAAATCATCTAACTGCTGCCAACCCACACAATAGTTTCCCCCCCACTTACTCTCCTTTCAAAGAAGTGTACAAAGTTTTGCTGCCCATCTGGGTCAGCACTATCTAGTTAAAATTTTCAGAGAGTAATGCAATATTCTTGTCCTGTTTTAGCCAAATAAAGTTCATGCCTTCCTTCTACCCCAGTAAATAGCAATTATCTGTCTTTTATTTGGCTTAATATCCTACGAGATAGAATTAAGGACATGAACTAAGTACGAAGAATTATTTCAATAGCTACATGCTGCTGAGTGGTCACAGACTGCTAATGGGATTCACTTATTGAATGATTTATTCCTTTCTATCCTGTTTAGACAGGTCTGCACACAGGTCAGTTTTATAAATCTGCTATTCACACATTGCTGAACAAAGTGATGCTAGAAATACATATGGGCCTATTGTTGTTCACATATTGTTTGTGGCAAGTATTCACTATTTAAGCCATCTAACTGGTCACCAAAGACTCATGAACTCTAAGGTCAGAAGGGACCATTCCCATCATCTCATCCAGGGGTCTGCAACCTGTGGCTCCAGAGCCGCATGCGGCTTTTTAGCTGCTCCCTTGTGGCTCTGATCTCCTAGCTCCAGGCCACAGATCCCCAGCTCCTACCACCAGGGACCCTGTGGGCAGTCCACTCCTCACTCTGGCCCTCACTTCTGCAACTGGAGGACCCAGCAGGTGGCCCTTGCCAGGCTTCAGTCTCCTCCCACCTCTACCAGGAGGTTACACCCTTTGCAGCTCTCAAAACACTTGAAGAATTTAAAAAAATGTCTATCTTTTAGGTTGCCGACCCCAATCTAGTCTGATCTCCTGCATAATTCAGGCCATAGAACTTCAAAGAGGCAGCTGTGTTAATCTAGTCCAACAAAAAACACCAAGGATTCGTGTGGCACTTAAAGACTAACAGATTTATTTTTTGCATGAGCTTTCATGGGAGAAAATCCCACTTTGACAGATGCCGCGGAAGCTCATGTGGAAAATAAATCTGTTAGTCTTTAAGTGCCACATGACTCCTTGTTTCTTTTCATAGAACTTCACTCATCCACTTGTGTAATAGACCCCTAACCCAAGACTGAGTTATTCAAATCCTCAAATAAATTAAAGATGTCAAAGTACAAAAGACCCACCAGTGAATGACCCATGCCCCATGCTGCAAAGAATGCAAAAAACCTCCAAGACCTCTGCCATTCTGCCGTGAGGAAAATTCCTTCCCAGCCCCAAATATAGCATTCAGTTAAAACCTGAGCATGTGGACAAGACTCACCAGTTATATAACCAGACAGCATTCTCTGTAGTGACTCAGAGCCCAGACCATCGGTCACATTCACTGCTAGACATGGGTATGCTTGCTGTTACGTAACCGAACACCCCAACTGTCAAAAGCAGGAATGTCTCGAGAAGTCAGGCTCGATCGCCTGACCAAAGGACTTTCAGACATTAGGCTATGATGGGATGGCTGTAGTAAGATCCCAGCCCTTTCTTTGGCCCTGTTCTTACACAGAGAATTACATGGTGAGGTGCTGTTGGTGGAAGGCAAGAGTTTTTGGATGTAAGATGAATGGAGGCAGTTAGTACATTTGGGGAGGCTGTATAGCCCAGTGAGTAGGACATTTGACTAGGATTCAGGAAATCTGAGGTCATTCCTGGTTCTGCGAGTGGGCTGCTGGCTGATTCAATTTCCCCATCAATGAAATGGGTATAATGACAGTGACCTCCCTTGAGATCTAAAGATGGAAGACACGTGGTAAGCTCCTGATATAATTATTGTTGGATTGGAGCTATGGGGTTTTGCTGCCTGTATGCTCAGGCAGACTTCACTGTCATCAGCAAGAACATTTCTCCTAGCTTTTCTTTCCAGCTAAGAGGGCTAGAAATGAATACAATAGTAAATGAAAGCTGAGATTTGATTTGTCACACGACTCCAGGAAAGGTTGCTCCTGTGACAAGATTGTCTATAGTTCTGATGCTTTCTTATGCCGATTACAGGTTATATTCTTTAGTGTTAGGAGTCTGTTGGAAGAACTTCAGTGACTTAACTGGAGGTGGTGTATACAGGAAGGTGGGACTTAGAACATGGAAGTGGTTGAAGAGAAAAGGGAAAGACTGCATCGCAGAAGTAACACATTATAGTCGATAATTGTTTGATGGGGAGGGTTTATTAAGGCATTGGCAGCATTTATTATGTGCTTCTAAAATGAGGATATAATCCATCTGTGCCCTGGGTGAGGATTTTTAATTTCTTTCAGGAATTCCTTGGTGTAGTAATTGCACAGAGCCAGTGGCTATCCTTATACAAAGGATGAGAGGAGAGAAATAACTCTATGGCAAGAGGAGGACTGTGATGAGTTACCGGAAAATAAGTTCACTGTGGGGTTAGTGATATAACAATACCCAGTTGCAGACTATCATGACCTACACGCATATCAGGTTCAAGTGAATTGTGCAAGGCAAGAGAATTGCTAGCTTGCTGGTTTAAATACCATCAGTTTTTGGAATGTGTGAGAACACAAATTGGTGCTCAGCTAGTTCAACCATAATTAGGAATTATGACAGCACCAGAAATCCTAAAAGAAAATTATTCCTTCTTTGTCACTTTATCACAATCTTTTAATTATGCCTGGCAGCCTTATAAATTAGCAGAGTTTTCTTGAGCTCTTCCAGGCTTTGGAGGATTTCCTCCCAGTTCTCAGTTAGCTCTATTCCTAGGACTTTATTTTCTCTTACACCAGGATAAAATAGGAACAGTTCCATTAGAATTACATTATCATACTAGTATGAAAAGGATATCCAGCCCCTTGCCTGTGTGTAATGAGTAACTACCTCAGGTAGTCTAGAAGGAAATATTTTTGCATCAGTTGAAATATGTCAATGTACAGTGAGATGAATATATAGAAGGGTTCTAAATAATCTAATTCTTTAAATGGCTGCTTGAAGTTCTCTGCTGATTAGGTAACCACCTTATCCCAAATGAACACAGCCCAAGACTGACAGCTAAGGCATTCATTAACCCAGTACACCATTATTATCCAGGAGCTGAAATACTGCTACTGAAGTTTTAAATTAAAAACAGTCAAAATGTAACTATAAGATACGGAAAAAAAAACTGCAAAAAAGACCTAAAACTATAACAAAGTAAATGGGCTGGAATATGAATTACAATGTTTCTTTTCCCCTGTCTTCTGCCTTTCCCTTTTCTAGTACTCAGTAAAGCGCCCCTCAGTTACACACACACACTCTCCTTTCCTAACTGAAAGAAGCTGGAGAAGTCAGTATTCTTGTGACATAAATAAATGACACTGCTTAGACAAGGGTCTTGCTGGTCTGTAGGGAAGAAAGGTGATGGGAGGCAAAGATGAAAATGAATCCAACAGTATTGTGTTGAGAATACTTTCCCTCTAGGCACTTCTATGGCCTATTTTCACTGCTTTGGGGCATTTTTCACTTTCTTGTCAATATTTCAACTGAAGGACTGAGAAGGATATACACTTATTTGTTGCTGGCAGTTTCAAAATTTTAATTAAAGGAGGCAATCGGGGAGAGGGAAGATAGTAACCTATCAGAATGGAGATATTTGCAAATTGAGTGCAAGTTTATTTGCGGCTTGAATACTTAATTTATTATGTCAATTTCTGTGTGTTTACACTTTAGCATTGCTCAAGGAGTCTGCCTGGCAGCTACCATTTTGTTAGACAGAAGATGCACCATACCTCTGTCATTCCAACTTTTTCTTCTTTGTTTCTTTAATTTAAAAGTAAAGGCACTCAGGCTGAAGTTGTGTGTTTGTTCTTTGTCGAAGCAGAAAACAGTTATGTAAATCACACAATTCTGATTGGTTGAATGCTGGAATACAGGGATTTGCACCTGTGTTTACTGACAACTGCACAGCGATTATGCAAACCAGACACCCACAAACAAAGTGAGGGAATGTCAGCCCTGACAACTAAATGTACAGTTATGCATCAGTAACTGCGACAACTTTGTATTTTCACTGGCTGAAAATTTCATTCTGTACAATCTGTCTTGCTCTGTAAAGAGACACAAATGATGGCAGTTCATTTAAATAAAATATTTTTCCAGGATTAGTTTTACATCAAACAAGCTTACACCTGCTTCAGTAAAGAAAAAGCTGCTCATGTTTTGTTTTATTTCACTTTAAGTAAAAAGTAAAAATAATCTTGGAACTTCACTTCCTTCCTGGGGGCATTAAACACACTATTCCCACTGACAGCTTACAAAAATTAACAGTAATGAAAATGTGTTAGGGTTCCAGGTATTTATTACATACATTTCAGATAGCTCACTTTAAAAACAATGCTAGAGTAGTAATTAAAGCCAATTAAAAGTTTAATCCTTTAGGAGATCTTCTGGGACTACTCATTTATTCCTTTTGAGCTATGCTCAAACTCACTCTGGCAAGTTCCTTTCTGAACCATAAAGCTGGACAGCTCCCTCTGAGGCTCATCCTCTTGCAAAGGTCACCTGAGAACAACAAAGAACATCCTTCCACCCCAGGGAACTCCAAATAAATTGTCAGCCTGAACTCTGATTTCTCTCACAGCAGTACATCATGTTGCCACTTGTGAAATCTAGGCAGCTGGCAGGGCAGACATGTTTTTAGAAAAAATTTAGAACATTTCTAATTCTTCCATGCAGTATGGTAGAAAACCTGGGGTTCAGTGCTGCAAACTTATAACCAGACGAGCCATCACACTGAAGTTCGGCCTTTTCACATTTGCCCCCCAACTTTGTAAACAACTTTTTCTTCACTCTAACCACTCCTGCCGGCAGGATTTATAGTCAAAACACTGCATTCAGTATCACTCGGTTTTATTCTTCCAGCTTTGCTCTCCTCCTCTCTTGATACCACAAGGGTGCTACTCACATGAGACCTAGAGGCAAACTAATTTGGAAATGTGAAAATGTGGGTTTCTGAAGTAGCTTTTTTTCAAAGCACTCATATTATGCAAATCACTCATTTACTGGATCCTGTCTTTTCCATTTGGGCATGTGTAAATTACAGCTTTCTAGATTGCATAAGCAGGTAGTTTTAGTACTTACCAAATTATATCTGTTCCAAGACATCTTTCTGACAATTTATAATATACCATCAAGAATATCTCCTTTCATTAGGCACAACTAACTGAATCCTGTGGTGTGGAAATACTGAAAAGGAAATGGAGGACTTAGTTGTGCTTCCCTTTACATATCGCTGCAGGGGAGCATAAGGTGCCACCTTCCTCCCTTGTCCCATCATATCACAGGTCATAGCACAAGAGGAAGAACAACCTCTGCACTGCCGTTAGTCACATTTCCCACATAGGGCAGAGAAGAACAATTGTTGCAGCTGATACAGGTGGAGTGGAAAATAATTAGCATCAGATATAGGATACCCTGGGGCAAAGAAGAGAACAGAAGACCAGACTGCATCTCAGGCTCACAATTTGGTTCCCATCGCTGCCTGGGGAAGCAGTATTCTGTGCTGCCCCTTATTCAGAGTCTGTGACAAAGCCCTGACTCAAAGGTAACATTTTGTTCTCAAATTCAGTGGCTTACATTGATTTTAAGAGGAACTCTGAGCATCACAGGAGAACGCTATCCCTAAATCTGTATACATTAATGTGTACAATAATCCATCTAGGGAGGAGTTAAAGTATGTTCTGAGCAATGGGCCCAAAGTCCTTCCTTACTCAATGTTTACTCATTCCATGGGGAAAACATCCACTGACTTCAATGGGAATTTTGCTTGAATGAGGAATCTAAAATTTGATCCAATTTTTGTAAATGAAACCAGCAAACTAGACTGCCTAAACAGAACAGTGTCTACACTGTGCTCTCTCTTTGAAGGCTATGAGTTGCTTTAAATTGCCAGCAGTCACAAGTTGCTACACAGCTTTTTCTTGCCAAGCACATTTATTCTCATGGTGAAAGCATCACATAGATAACATATTAAACAAACAAACAAACAAAAAAGTTCCTATGTTTGCAGGCAGTAAGCCTACCAGAGGTAAAATTGCTTGTGTTTTCTTTTTCCTTTGCACAGAGGAAAATAAACCAAATTGCCACAAGCATCAGAAAGGCTTAGCCCACTCACAGCAATAAAAACATGTCTAAATGACTGGTCATAATGGACACAGAAGCTGCAAAACAAACCAATGCAGGAAAAGAAAAATATATGAGACAATCTTCTTTCACCTCTTATTTATGTATGACAAGAAAGCTGCTGAACAAAACAATTTATGCACAATTCCATGATGGCTCAGTGATCTAATGAAATATAAGGCAGTCTGCAATGAAGGAAAAATAACCTAACCCAAGACCTCTAACAAAATGGGAGTAAAAGCTGTGAAGAAAATACATCTCAATATTCCACATATTATACACTAAAAAACAGCAAAGTAGGAATAAGTATAGCTGTATTCTTCTCAAGATAGAGTAAGGCAGTGACACTAAAGTTCATTTGTAAGTAGCATCAGTGTAAATTATTTTTCCCCCATAACATCTATCATTGGTAGCTCCTAGTGGATCAATCAATTATATATATATAATTTACACATGCGTACCTGAATATACATACCCTATGTACATGTACAACATATTATATATATAGTGCCTCTCATTCTGAAGAATCCCAAAACATCACAAAATTACTTACATATAGGCAGCCTATTACCACTGAAATTAAACTACCTCTAGGGAAAGTGCCAGCTGCTAAGCAGAAAACGAGTACACTGAAGAACAGGGTATGTGGAACATTGCTGGGAAGAAAACTCCTTCCCCTATTATAATGGCTATGGGATCATAAACATCTAGGCAAAACAGATAGGGCCAAAGTACAAGTTCTTATTCAGGAACTTTGCACACAGGAAGCTACCAGGAAATCAACTTCTCTGTCTCCAAAGGAGACACATAGAGACAGAGCAGGGTCAACCTTGCTAGGTAACACACTGTAATTACTCAGCTGAGAACTGTTAATGAATGTGCAGTACCCTT
This sequence comes from Podocnemis expansa, assembly GCA_007922195.1. Classification (NCBI taxonomy): domain Eukaryota; kingdom Metazoa; phylum Chordata; order Testudines; family Podocnemididae; genus Podocnemis; species Podocnemis expansa. Next base: position 20,292,774 of record ML681984.1, on the reverse strand, counting down.
TCAGTATATTATATATTGTAATTAATGTGAATTTTCTTCCTGGAACAAGTTTCCATTACATCACCTTGGCCATTCAATATTATTTTCTCCATTTTTGATACCGCAGTATTATAAAGAGAGACTTCTGGTTAAATATCTCTAAAATGACCAGCACGTATATTTGGATATGTTTCAGAACTAAAGGCATAAAGAAAGCTTTAGGGTTATCCAACTGTTTGTTTGCTCCAAGTTTTTTCTAATCCATAAAGTCTGTATTTCAAATAATCATATTATATACCAACATGGTGTGCTCTAGCACCAGCTAGATAACTCACATCACCACAGCTGTGTAAAATGATGAGTATATTATGGATACAAAACCAGCACAACACCCACCCCAATTACATTTGCAGCTGCTTTTAAATCTTGTACACAATTTGTTCTCTTGGAGTGCATCCCTTAGAGCTTTCTCCAAGATTATTTTTACCATATAGGAAGATAATTTATTGAGAAGGTGCTTAGCAGATCTGTCAGGAAAACATGCAAAGCTAGAGCTACTGATGCAGAAACCTCAGAAGGGCTGGTGGTTTGATTTGGATGAGCAAATCAAAAGTTTGGATTTCTGTCTGAACGAGATCATCATCTTGGGTCTGTAAAAGGAAATCTTTATCCTACAATGTATACGCTGTGTCCACCTGCCCCAAAGTAGAACGAAGTTTGCTGTTTTACATTATTTAGGAATAAAATTTATCTTTTTTATAAAGTCAAATCAAAATGGATTTAAAAAAAATCAGTAATATATACATCTACAACTTAATACATGTGCAAAACTACAGCCTTACAAAACACTTCAGGTGGGGGTGAGAAGAAGGATAAAAACCTTCAGTAGCCCAAATTGATAACGTGTGCATTGGGACTTTCACAGAGGCAGATATAGAGGTACAACTGTCTAGCTAATGGTCTGCTGAGCATCTGTTGGTATATGCACCAAAGGTCAGAATGGCATTTTTACCTGAACTGGACTTCAGTTAGCATCAGGATGGTCAATCCCAACTAATGAGAAGTTGCCCCCCCCCACCCACTTGTTTTGGGAGATTCAAAAAGCTAAAAACAGCATGCAGCCAGGCTGAAGCACTAGTTAGAGCATGGAAGCATCCAGCCAATTCTATCCTCTCTTCAGTCAAGAAAATGTTTCCTTTAGGCAGCTTACCTGTGGTGCAAATCACATCTATAGAGACCCTGAACCACATCCCCAGCTGGTCAGTGGAGTTTTGGCAAATTTACCCAAGCCAGGGATTTGACCCTTCACTTCCTCTGACAGCAAAAGGGGCAACTATGTCTGTGAAATTCAAGGCTGCTCTGCTAGGATATTCTTACTAGAACACAATTTCTCTCCAGTTTTCCTAGTAATAGGCAATTCACATGATGCTCATGGCCAAAGAGCTTAAAGTTCTGGTTTTAACGTAATCTCCACCATATGCAGATACATTGGTTTAGTTTTCCCCTTACTTAAGTTCTTTGCTTCCATCTATGTTTTCTTGACAGGACTAAAGCCAATGAAGTCAGATTATTTTTGAAGCTGTCTCACACTACATATTCATTCAATGTCCTCTCTTGCTCTCCTGTAATCACTCTCTTTTTGTGAATGTCACAGAAAATCAAGATAAAAGCTAAACAGAAAAAAAAAGTTTAAATCACATATGCAAGAGCCAACACTGTGTCCAAGCAAACCCCCCTCCTCTCCAAAACCACAGAAAAGTAACTGTAAAGATATCAGTAAGTTCCAAAGGGATAGCTGTGTCAGCCTAGTTCAGCAAAACAGTCTTGTGGTACTTTTAAAGCTCATGAAATAAATAAATCTGTTAGTCTTTAAAAGTGTGTTTTGCAGAAAGATGTAAGCTGCAGTAGGATTTCCTAAAGAATCCACCTGAAAACCAAACTACCAGTCTTAAGGAACTGTCATTGTGCAAAAATTTATAAATCATGTTTTAAAACAGCCAGAATGACGACCCTGATTTAAAGGAATTGTTTTATGGGTGTATCTAAGAATGGGTACTCTCCTGCCCCTTTACCGCTTCCATTTGTTCTTCTGTAAGCATCATTAGTAAGTTGTATTCTGACATATTTGCTTACCCCGCCAGAATAGCCCATGCTTAGGACTACTTTTCATCTTCCATCTAGAAGTGGGATGTGTCACCCAGGTCAATTTTCTCAGCCTTTGCAGGGCAAAGAAAGCCAAAGTTGTCTTTAAAAGTATATCTCCAAGTCAGCACAGCAGTGCAGTGCTCTGTCTCCTTATCACCAACTTGAGTCAGGATATGCGATGACAGGTAATTACTGTACTAGAGTTAAATAGGCTCTGTGAGATCATTTTTAGGAAAGGCTAGTGCACTGTCCTTCAGTGTTCTCCTAAAACATCCTACATCTAAAGGATCTGTCATTGTCAAGATTTCAGAGGACTAGTCTAATAATACCTCTCTCATAACTAAACTCTAGAGTGTCCTACCGGTAGCATTAAAGTCATAGATATTTGAGCAATATTTTAATCCATCAGAAGGAGTTTAAAAAAAAACAAAGAAGGGGTACAATGTATAATTGGGTGAATGAATCCGAAGTACTCACCTTGCAACATTAGGTTCAGCATGAAGGATTTTAGTAGTGAGAGTCTAAGGACAACTGATTTCTTTAGTCGCTTCAAAGTGATCAGTCATCACTAGCTAATACTGCAGCTGTTTGATTACAGAGTTATTCTGGTTTACTTGTACCATCTGCAGCTGTAGGAAAGCATGCCCTGTGCTTAACAGTCTCAGGGCACCTTTGGCATTGCATAGCAGTAATGTTTTGGTTGATACTATTACGTTTTAAGGGAACCACTATTGCAGCTTTGGGATGAAGAGCAAACCAGGAAGGTCCATGGTACAGCAGCATTTTATTAGTAATATTACTTAAACCAAGACTAGCCACACCAGTTTCTAGAATGTGGTGAAAAGTTTCTCTGGAGAGCTACTGACCTCTAGAAAAAAGTGTTAGGAAGACTACCTAGGCTTGCTTGATGACACAGCATATCTGCAGCTGCAACTTCCTTACAGCTTCAAGGTTGTCTGTATGTAGAACCCTGCAAATGCACAGCTGCCCACATTATGTCCACATCCACGGATACCAGCATTATATCTGCATCCACATATACAACACAGCTTTCCACAGATCATTTCCTGCAGATACAGACAGCTGCAGATCCATGTTTTGGTATTCACACAGCTCTCCATCTATCTGCTCTTACACTGGGAGGTGTAGGAGAAAGATCTGCATCTGTAGGCAACTTTTAGAGGTTGAGATTTTTCAAAAGAATAAAGGAAGTTGGTGGTAAGTATAGAAAGATTAGCTGACATGAATAAACAGTTTTTATGTACCATCTTGCTAGTGCTGGAAACAGATACAGATGCCATGTGGTTTTTTTCTTTTTGTTTTCTTAAAGATTGATAACTATTTCCTAACTTTGCAAGGTGACTACAATGATAGGCTCTCAAGTTGCCTTGTTTCTCCTTCCAGACTTTCCAGTCCTTATGTGGGCAACAGCTAGAATGCAAGGGAGTTGAGGTGTAAATGAAGTCAGCAGGAGTTTGATTCAAGCAAGGGGTGAAGGTTCAGGGTCAAATATATTCTGAAGGGCAAGAACCCTTCTAACTTCATGCTCATGTACCCTTCCACTGTCTCTCTCGATAGCAAGGTCACAAGGCATCCTTATGTAAATGACTTTAATTGTATTTTTGCTTTCACCTTCCCCAACATTTCTGCTGCACTTTCCCTTTCCTTAACTTCCTTAAATAGAATTCCATTTTCAAACCCATAAGGGAAACTTCAACATTCATTGATTAGAACTAGTTTTGATCTTTCCTAATCCCACCTCCAACATGGCACTCCAATTTCAAAATAAATAAATAATGTTACAGCCTATCACAGGGAAATTAAATAAATTACCAGATAGTAGATGAGCAAACTGAATCGTCCTACTCCTCTTGGGCACTGACATGATTTGGAAAAAGACTCAGATTTTCTTTTTCTTTAAAAAATGTCACCACACACTGACCCACATATGGAGCTACAAGCTTTACATCTGCATCAGGAACCAGGCTTTACTTTACAGTTGTCATCCTAGATCTGCAAGAATCCAACTAATTGCCACAAGAAACCATGCATTCTAGCTTCTCATTCCTTTAATCATAAAGGATATATTACTAATAGGGAAAAACAGCCTGTATCTGTTCTGAACATAGGACAGATGGCACATCAGTAAGACTCTGATTCTTGATTCTGCTCCCACTGAAATAAAGAGGAAAACTCACAGGCTCTTCTGCGATCAGAAGCACAGAATCTCCACAGCAAGTTATCAAATCCTATAAAGAGGGACTGATATGAGATGATTTGCTGACAACACATGCTACCATCATCTGAACTAGAAACCCACTGCTTTGTTCTTTACTTTACATAAAGTTCAGTTTACTAAGGCTAAGAGAAACCTTCACTGGAACTGATGTAAGTTAGGGAAAAGGAATGATCACATGCAACATCTCAGGCAAAGAGTGATTTTAATGGAGCACGAAACAAATGTAGGAATTAAAACGACAGACAGACAGTGCGCACACCACAACTGATACATACAGAAATTAAAGCAAGTAACCTAATCTAGAAATTACTTGCTAAAGTCTGATTTTTGGTAGATATATGGAGATTAAAAAGTAGTCAAGAAATTGAATTGTGTAGCATTCACATTTGACAAAGTCCTACTTGAATGTTTCTTTAGTTACCACTTTTTGTCATAATTTGGGGGTGGCGGGAGGAGTGGTGCTTCAAGGACTTGCAATGTCTAGACATTGCAAGATGTGGTGACCTGCACGTGTTCACAGAACATGATCTACTGTGACCCTCTCAGTCTCAGCTCCCTAATACTCCACAAACCACGCCTAGCAGGTAACCATCAGTGAACGCCAATTCCTCAGTGAAATCTTTCTCTGCTATGCTCAGTCCCTATTACCGTAGAGCCCACAAAACCTTACCGAGTCTGCTGCTCTGTTAAAGAGACGGTACATGACAGCTTATTAAATTAACTGGGTTGACAAACCCTCCATTTCAAGCTGGTTTATGGTAAAGTTAAAAAGTGATTAAAGAAAGAACAGGGGTTTAAGTGATAAGAATAAGAAATAAGGATAGAAATGGTTACAAACAAATAAAAGTAAAAATACCCTTCTAAGAATAAAACTCATCTTAAACCAGTCTTTTGTTCAAAGCAGTTTTTCACTCTAATCTTCTAGTACAGCTGAACAGACTGTAGCCAGGTACCAACATACAGAGCACAAAATGGTCGGTTTCTTTAACTCGTTTAGTGATAGTGGAGACTAACGAGCAGGCTTACCTTGCTCCTTTTATAGTCCAGTAGATCTTTAAATGTTTCCTTTTGAACCATATCCCAGCTAAAATGCCTTTCCCCTACTGGATGGAGACACCAGGCTGTTTTGCATAGCCTCTGTGCTGGTTCCTAGTGATTTCAATAGTGCAAATGATCTTCCTGCAGATCTTCAATAGCATGGGCACCAGATATTAATAGCAAGGGAAGGCTTGGCCTTTCCAAACTGCCAGGCATGGCTCTTCCCTTAGGCCCCATCCCCTCCTGTGTTTCCTGCTCCTTCCAGCCCAGGCAAAGACAGGCCCCTACAGGCACCGCAGCAACTGCTCCAGCTCTTGCTCAGCCCAATGGGCCTGAAACAGGTATGGCTGGAGGGGGAGCAAGGATCCAGAAGATGCCCCAGCATTTGGGCCACTTGAACCACTGGCAGGTACTCTAGGGCAGCTTTGGCTCCTTGCTACTGGGACCCCTGTCCAGGACTTGCCCAACTTTGAGGCTGCCAGCCGAAAGTCGGGATGGCTGGGGGGGGGCACCTGGTGCTTGACCACCTGACTAGTGCTCTATAGCAGCTGGGGCCTTCAGGTGCTGGGGCCACTCTGCCAGGCCTCAGGGCAAACTGGAGCTACCCAGCTGGATCATGGGGTGTTCCAGCAAGAATGGGGTTCCTTCAGCTACAGTGGGGTGGCAGCTCGGGTGTTAGCAACGTAACTGCATTCACAGATTCAAAGAACCAAGACGGACTTAGAGAAGACTTAATCCACTCGTCTGCTCTCAAGGAAGGACTAAAATATTACCCTAGGCTACCCGTGACAGGTGATAGTCTCTAACGTGTTCTTAAAAATCTTCAGTGGTATAGATTCCACAACCTCCCTAGACAACTTATTTCAGTGACTAACTACCATGACAATTAGGAAGTTTTTCCTAATGTCCAACCTAAACTCCTCTTGCTGCAATTTAAATCCAATCCTCAGGGGTTAATAAGAACATTTTTTTCTTTCTTCCTTGTAATGTTTTATGCACTTGAATGCTTATGTTCTCCATCAGTCTTCTCTTCTCCAGAATGAACAAACCCATTTTTAGATGTATTTTCATAGGTCATGTTTTATAGAGCTTTAATCATTTTTACTGTTCTTCTATTGACTCTCTCTGATTTGTCCACATCTTTCCTGAGATGAAAGACAGACACAAGAACTGGACACGATATTTCACTTGAGGCCTTATCAGGATGGAGTTGAGCAGAAGATTCCCTTGCATGTGTCTTGCTTTCAGCTAATACATCCCAGAATAATGTTTGCATTTTTTGCAACATTGTTACACTCATTTTTAGCTTGTCATCATATCAACTCATATTTAGTTGACTCATATTTAGCTTGTGATTCACTATGAAACCCAGATGTTTTTGCAGTACTCCATCCTTGGCAGTCATTTGCCATTTTGTATTTGTGCAACTGATTTTTCCTACATAAGAGGAGTACTCTGCATTTGTCCTCACTGAATTTCATCATAGTTAGTTCAGACCATTTCTCCAGTTTGTCTGAATTTTAATCTCATCTTTCAAAGCGCTTGCAACCCCTTTCAGCTTGGTACTACCCCACAGGCTTTAGACTGTACTCTCTATGCCGGTATCTAAATCATTGATGAAGATATTGAACAAAACTGGGCGCAAGACTGATCCCTGAGGGACTTCACTTGATATGCCCATCCAGCTTGACTGTGAGCCACTGATGGTCAGGAATTCTAGAAATCTGAGTGCTATGGGGGGGAGCCCACAGAATTTGCATTTTTACAGTGAATCTTTAGTTTTTACATTTCGTGAAAAGAATAAGAAAAATATACATTGGAGGCAGCCTCCGTTTTATGGGGCTCTCCATATTAACTGAACCACCAGCCTCCCAAAGTTTATTTGCAGCGGAGCTGGGGACCACTTGAGTCCCTTGACTCCTCTAAAGTCAGAGCCTGGTATTGAAAGATTTATGTCCCAGGTACAAAGAGCAGTGGCAAGGAGCCCACTGAGATAGTGCAGCAGCTCAAGACAATAACTGGTGGTATGGTTGCATCATCAGTTGGGTGGTAAGGAAAGTCCCAAGAGACCCAGTAGGAAAATCTGTAGAAGCAGCGTGACTGTTTAGGGTCCCAGAGAAGATGGTAGCATTAGTTTCCCAAACTATCATAAAATGCCAGAAGAAAGCCTGAGAGGAACAGATGTAATCCTTGTAGTGCACTAGGAATTACTGTGTTTTGGATACTGTTTTCTTGTAACTAAGTACAATATTCCTGTTCTGAGGGCTTTTGCATGACTTCATTCTCTCAAAAATAGTAAATATTCCTATTTTTGTAGGAATTTGAGTGATTTATGTGTTACTGATTAGATGGTAGAGCCTTGCACAGGAATTGCCATAGCGCTTGAATTCAATTTTGTGGGACAGCAGTCATTTACACAAGGTCTCATGTCACTATACAAGTATCAGCATATGATCCTAGCTTTAACAGCTAAATCAAATGCAGCATTTGCAAAATTCTGTGTGGGCGTGCTTTAAAAAGTCACATGATCTAGATTTGAGTGCTAGAGGTTTTAGAGACCAAATAAAAAAAAAATACAGGACAGCATGAATTGGAAAACTCCATAGTGAAAAAAGATCAAAATTCTAAAGTTTCCTTTCTTGGCAGCAAGATAAAGAGGTGTCTTGTGTTTATCATATGCATAAGCTTAGCGAAAAACTAAATATCTGAACTTGTACAACAATTTTTCCATATTTCAAAACAGATGAGAATATAGCCTTATCTTGTCTTTAGACTTGATTGATGAAATGCTAAACAACTTTCTGGAAATTGTCTGAAAAGTTAATCTATTCTCTTCAATTCCTTTCTGAACCAGATGAATGTCTGAAAATATGTTTTCCAATCAGGAGGTGAAAGCTTTAACAAGAATTTGGCAATCAACAGTAATAAGTGGTACTGGTCTGTCTGCCATTGCCACAGAAGATTTCTTGTTTGCTTTTTCGAGAATCGTTATAATTAATGCCTCTCTCATTTCTCCATTGAGACAGCTCTTATTGAAGGCTCCTTGAAAGGTTTTTTGCACAACAGAGCTCAGCAAATTCTAAAAGGATTTATAGAAGCTAGCAAGCCCGAGTTTAAGGCTTTCAAAATCAAATTACTTTTTGTTTTTAATTACAAGCAACTTAACCTCATGAAATGATATAAATACATCATGATGTAAAGTCTACCTTAATAGGTACTGGAAAGCATGCTCCTAATTTAATATGTAACCGCAGGTGTCTGTAATCCCATGTGCATGAATGGAGGAAAATGTATAAGCCCAGATATTTGTGACTGTCCATCTGGTTGGAGGGACAAGTGGTGTAATAAACGTAAGTATCTCTGCCTCCCATCAAACGCAATATTGTGTTGCACTTAGACCTGTCAACATGAATTGTAATCATTTTAATATTAGGAAACAATATAGTGAATAGACTAGTTTGCTACTTCAGCATTTTGCAGAGAAAACTGTTTTAGGTACAGGTGATAAAAATGATATAAACATTTGATGTTTACAAAAAAAGAAAGGTGGAGGGAACCATGATTCTATCTCATGCAGCTGTCTCTTATGCATATTTTTTATGGAAAACTCATTTTTTTTTGGTATTAAACTTGAGGTATTGATTTTAGATCTTACCAGCTACAGATATTTTGTTATATTTTACAGAAAAATGTTATATTTCAAGGCTGGGACTATTTAAAGCCTGTAGTAAAGCCTTCTAAACTGATATACATTCAAGGTCATCAGATGAATTTCAATGTGACTGATGTGTTCTTACATTAAGCCTACTACATCTCACTGCAGTTTACATAAAAATGCAATTAAAAAATCACCTTATCTTAAAATATTTCAAGGAATATTTTCTCTTACATAGTTATTCATTGCCATGATTTTTGGCAGATAAGCTGAATAAATTTAAGATCAAGATGACATGCTGTATAGGAGATGGATTAATTTATTGGCTGTTTCATTCTAGGAATACTGGTGGTGAATAAGGCTTGGGAATCAGCACAGTGTTAATGTCAGTACTGTTTCTAAAATATAGTATTAGTCTTTTTTTTTTCCCCTCAGTCTATATCAGGCTCTCAAACTCAAATCACAAAAGAACTAGTACAGGGCCGCATGAGAACCAGTACATTAGCCCAAGGGCTGCACCACTGAAGCCTTGTCATTCTATGATATTGCAAATATCAGTAATGATAGTGTCATTGCGGGCCATATGGCTTTAGGGGCCGTATGCAGCCCGCGGGCTGCGTGTTTGAGACCCCCTGGTCTGTATAAACACACACAATTAATGTACTATCTATACACTATACATATACATACATATAAAATAATCCCAGTGGCAAACTTCACTTAAAGTGTCTTATGATGTAGATCAACATCATGTCCTATCTATGTACACAATCTGACACAGGTGCACTATATATCATACAGAAAAAAGTTTAATTGTTTGGTGTGCAGGACAATAGAGTTAGTTTAGGGTGTTACTGGAAGGCACTCACTTTGAGAGAACTATCTTCAGGAGAAGTTGGTGTTACAGAAATTCAAAATACTAAAATTATCTTGTGAAAAAGACTCATTAAATTCTTTGAGATTCCACCATGTTGAAAATAATTACATGAAGCAATTACCTGCACGTTACCTTCTAAAAGAGCTCATTCACATGGGTACATGACATGGATCTTCTCATTTGCCTGTTTTGTCAGCTGTTTGTCTGCAGAAGTGTCTAAATGGTGGAGAATGCATAGGCCCCAGCATCTGTGCGTGTCCTAAAGGCTGGATAGGAATGCTCTGCCAGACTCGTAAGTACTTCTTTAATTAAAAGACTATGATCACTAGCTATTTTGGGATATAGCCTTATAAAATACATGTATTCTCCAGGTACAATAGAACCTCAAAAGATACGAGCAGCAGAGTTACAAACTGACAACCAACCACCATGTGAAACCAGAAACAAGCAGTCAGGCAGCAGTGGTAGGTGGTGGGGGAGGGCCATCCTTAGAGGGCAACGAGAGAAGTAACCACCCCTGGCCCCGTGATTCTGGGGGCCCCATGCTGCCCTGCTACAAGCAGGGCAGCACGGGGCCCAACCCACTGCTCCGCCAACTGCTGTGCTGTCCTCCATCCCCACTCCACTGCCTTCAGTGTGAAACCAATTGGCCCTGGGCCCCACCTCCCACCTAGGGACGGCCCTGGGTGGAGGGAAGCAAATTGTCCATTCTGCCTGTATGGCATCTTAAAAGTTGGCATGCAGAACAGAGACGGTTCAGATCTGCACTGTTTTCTGAAAGACCATGGCTTTGTCTCACCCTTCCCAGCCTACCCCATTGGGCGGGGGAAGATGTTTTCATCACAACCTCTGACCCTAGGATAGAAAGCTACTGCAAGGAGCTGTTGATGCAGCAAGGAACTAAAGGCTGCAGCCAAAGCCTGGAGCTGAAGTGGGAGTCAGAGTTCAATCTGCAACCAATGCACTACATTCTGGAGGAGGTTGGAAGGGCCACACTCTGTGCACTGATGTAGCCCAAACTTTGCCTGTGGCTCCCTTTCTGGATTCTGTCGGCACCTCCAGGAATGCAACGGGCAGAGGACACATGGAGTGACTGGCAGCAAGCTGGTGCCAACTTCCTACTGTGTGCTGCACCTGGAGCGCAGCAAGCAGTGCACTGAGCAGCTTGGGCCCTGAAAAGATGCAACCGAGGGCTTGGGCTATAGTGCCAACAGTGTAGAGCAGCCCTCTCCAGTACAGCCCACTGGCAAGGAAAAGGAATGGGACAGAAAGCTGCTTGCAGACCAGGCACTGCTGCCAGGTGTCACCATGGAAGAGATCTCTTCTAAGCCTCAGCTGGAAGACACTAACCGCAGGGTACTGGACCCTAATGTTTTGTTCAGTCCATTCCCGAGGTGTTCATATCTTTGAGGTTCTACTGAATACAGTGCTGTTGTACTCATGTCAGTGCCAGGATACTGGAGAAAGAAGGCGGGTGAGGTGATCTCTTTGATTGAACCATGTTCTGTTTGTGAGACTGACAACCTTTTGAATTCCCACGGAGCTGTTCTTCATCTCTTCAGGACATGAAGAAGAGCTCTGTGTAAGTTCATGTCTCACCCACGGAAGTTGGTCTAATCGAAAAAAGATTTCCTCACCCACCTTGTGTCTCTCGCATTCTCTGTGATACTTACCTGTTGTGAATAAGATGGTTGCAATACGTTTAGGACTTAGTTCTGCCTCCACTACTCTCATTGAGTGTGTAGTCCAATTGTTCTCAATGGGACTAGTTGATTTAGTCTAAAGGCTTGTCTACATGGCAAGGATATTGTGCATTTTACAGAGATGTCACTTCCAAAGAGCATAACACGTTGCACATTAATAGGCCCATACAAAAGCTTGTGGTATGCACAAAAGGTTCTCTAGTGAACTTTACCACTGTACTGTTTGAAACAGCATTACTATAGTGTGAACCAGCAGGGGCTACATGCAATTATAGTATAAAATGTGTGCACTCTAGAAATTATGCCACTATAGGGTGATTATCCCCCATTAGGACAAGCCCTGAATAAGGCAAACAGAATTAGGCCTTCATTTATTTAACTGGACACTATTTAAAAGGTAAGAAACTCTGCACACTTCCAAAATGCCATCTTTTAAAACAAACCTTTACTCTATTTGCAACCCAAATGCTCCAGCACTGTGCAAGTCAGTAGGCCATAAGGTTTCATGTGCAAAGGGACAGAATGGTGTGGTCTGAGGGCAACAACACCGGTTATTTTAGAATCGTTCTTTTGATACATGCACATTGCCAGCATCACTACAGAAAGACATGAAACGTTTGTGGATATAAAGTGTCACTCCTTTTCCCCTGTTCCACTGGCAGTGCCTAATTATATATTGCAATATTTCTGGCCTGGTTACATCTAACTGGCTTCATAATTGTCTCTTTGAGCCAAAATATATTAGTTCACATTTGTAATCCTTTAAATTATGTATGAGTCAATGATTTATGCCTGGTCCAGTTCATCCACTCTCTTCCCTCCTGCCCACACCCCAGGCAAACAAAGGCAGATTCTTCACTGTGAAAGACTGCCAAGGCTCAATATTTGTAGCACTTTCTGCTGCTTTACACAGGCAACCAAAGTGCAGTGCCTAGGCATGTTTCTCTTTATTTAATCAGGCCTTTGGAAGGCAATTCCAAAACTGTTTGTTTGACATTCACTCTGTTTTTATTAGATCCTCTATTGTTTTCACTGCACTGGACAATTTAATCAGTTTTTCTCCAAAACAGAACTAGCTGAAACTTCTAGGTCTCACAGCAGATCTGAATAATCACTGCGTATGGAATTTTGCTATTTAAAAAAAAGACAATAGTGGGAGAGCAGATGGTTGGGTCTTAGAGTGGTGCTCTAGAGTATTCAGTGCTGCGGCAAAGACGAGGCAGTAGAACCATAAGTCATATTCCTTACAGATGTTAAGTATAAAAAAAAAAGTTTTCCCATGGACATAAAATGCAGTAAAGTAGGTCTTTGATTTTTGCATTTTGAACACAGGGTTGGGTATTTTTTAAATTAATATCCAGAAGCCTATACAAAAATATGTATATGCCCAAGTGTTATTTGCTTTCGGAGGCAGCTTACTTATAGGACAGCCCACTGGTGTGATTGCTGGAACTGACAGGTAGATTGCTTTATGACGATGCTGAGGCCTAGAACTAATTACTGGTTACCACTCAATCCTTTTTTTTTTTACCACAGCAGTGTTAGGTCTTGTCTATACTCCAGAGTTTTGTTGACAACTTCTGCTAGCGTACGGCTATCACAGTAATTGAACCACTGTTCCATGTCCTCACCATGAGCCGCATGTCACTGGTGTGCATTCACACTAGCAGCTCTTGAATCAATACAAGGAGCAACACACTGTGGGTAGCTATCTCGCTGTACAACTGCATGCAAGGGACTTTGGGACGGGTTTGCAATGCTTCATGGGACATGCTCAGCATCATATGATGAAGGTTTCTGAATCCCATTGTTCCATAGGCATCTTATTTGACTGACAGCTGCTTTTCAACTGACATGTCACTAACATTGCTTAACAAACACACGAAATCCACAGAAATGTGTAGTAAGAGGCAGGAGCTTCGCTGCCCCGGGGAAGGACCCAGGGCACCGCCCAGGCCCCACCCCCTGACCACAGGCCACACCCCTGGCCGGGGACAGGGCAGGGAACGGCGGCCGGGGCCACGGGGCTGCTCAACTTAGGAAGAGGCCGGAAGCGGCCGCTGCCACCGCGGGCAGCCGGGCCCCAGATCTCCGGCTGAAGACCAGGAGAGGCAGGGTCCCCGCCAGGACCCAGGGCACTGGCACTGGGATTCGGGGCACGGGCCCCATGTGCGAGGTGCTAGCGATGCCCCTGGTAAGAGGAGAGGGGCAGAGAGGATATGTGTATTGGGAAGAGGTGGGGGGAGGACAGTGAGAGCGTCCATAAACTGCATCTTGGTTCAGATAGTGGCCAGACGCCCTCAATCCTGACACAGAAGCTAGAATACAAACAGCTGGTGTCCCCCACAGCAGAGACCGGTACGTTGTCAGGGGCAGGGGGACAACCCAAAATAAGTCTCCTCCCTGGCTGAGCACAGCACGTCAGGAGTCCTGTCCCAGTTCTTCCCTAGCAGTAGCCCACATTGTCTGCAGCATACCTGCCATAGGAAAGCAGGACTGATTCCTTCCATGTTCCCCCTCTGCCTCATCTCCCCATAGACCTAGGGGAATGATCCACCCACACCCCTGTACCCCTGGCAGGAGCCAGCAGCTGTGTGAGCATTCCCCACCTAGGGGCAGATTAACGCATGGGCCAACTGGACACATGCCCAGGGACCCTCCATGATGTGGGGACCCCTCCACCCTGCTGGCACTTGAGGGAGAACGGGGTGCACCAGCCCAGAGGCTAAGCTCCACGTTCCCACCCCACCCCTGGACTGGCCAGTCCACCCTCAGGAGCAGGGTGGGCCGGTCCAGAGGCTGGACTCCACATTCCCACCCTGCCCCTGTGCCAGTCACTCTGCCCCCAGGAGCGGGGCAGGCCAGTCGAAGCCTAGCTGGTGAGCCCCCGAGGTGATGGGGCTGGCTGGCGTGTCCAGTACAGCCTGTGGTGCAGCCTTCATACTAGAATCAGCGCTGTGCATGCCAGTTGGCCCTGCCACCCCCGGGGCCAACCTGCCAGGCCATCACTAGCTTCAGGCCCCAGTCTGCCCCCCACCCCCAGCACTGGCCCCCCTATGCCAGGTTGCTAGGCTGGTGGGAGATGGAGAGCCAGGGGGCAATGCCAGGCAGGGGGTAGGGGTGGAGGTCAGGGCCAGATGTCGGTCATGGCCTGGCTGGTTGGCCCCTGCAGGTGGAAGGGCCAACTGGCACGCAAGATGCAGCTTCCAGTGCACCATGAAGGCTGCGCCAGAGGCTGTACTGCATACACCAGTTGTCCCTGCCACCTCGGGGGCTGGGGGTTCACCAGCTATGCTGCAGCCGGCCCGCCCCACCCCTGGGGGCAGAGCGCCCTGCAGCCCCTGATCTGCCACTGTCCACACTGAGCAGTTTCAAGACTTCCTTACATTTTGAAAGGGGAGGCACCCATGCCTGTGTAGTTGGAATGCAGAAAAGTGCAGCAGAGCTCAAAACAGCAAGCAGAGTGGTCTCAGTGGATTGTGGGATAGCTCCTGGAGCCTTGACACTTTAGCACAAAAACCTCTCTCTTTGATGGTTTTATTTTGTCACCAAAGCCAGGAAGTGTTGTCAACAGAAGGAACATTCTAGCGCATACACCACCGTTTTGTCACCAGAAGCTGACTTTTGTCAATAAGCTCTTTTGTGGAAAGCAGCACTTACTCCAGCCTGCTCGCTATCACCAATCAGCCGCCACACATACTACGCAAATTCATCTGTGGTGTGACTGTTGAGGCTAATGAAATAATATCAAGGATACATTTGGCTCTCCATAACCTCTCCTACACAAACCTGCTCTGATAAGCCCTTCAGGCTCAAATGTGCAAGCTTTCTAAATGGTGTGCTAAGTATCTGGAAAGCCTGCATACTTTTCAGCTTAGATATAGGACCAAATTCTGTTCTCAAATTGTCAAAAAAATTCAACAGATCTACTCCACATTTGCACCACTGTAAGCATGCACAGATTTTTGCCCATAACCTTAAAAAAGTCAGAGAGAAACATTTTCACAGTGCTGTATAAGATTATTAGAGCCACCAGACATGCAAGAGAACATTGTGGTAGGTTAATATCACTGTAAGTTTCAAAAGAGTTTCAGCTTTCTGAATTTCCACTCCAAAAGTCCCCATCCAGATCACTTTTACTGGCAAGCATCAATATGTTTGTTTTGCCTGAATTCAATACTGAATAAAGGAATTGGTCACCTGATTGGAATTCCATCCCAATTCTACTGGACATAATTTCATTTCTTAGACTGATCATCTAAGCTTCAATCTGAATTCAACGCTGAGTAAAGTAATTGGTCACCCCATTGAACCTGAAAGAGATAGAAATATGAAACGGGGAGTCAGTCATATACAGAATAGCTACAGCTCATATTTCTCCATAAACACTTTAGTGGCCTTATCAACATGTGAAGCCAGAAAAAATGAAAGAATATATGATAGGATTTCTCAAACAGAAAAGAATGACTCCACTCAATGACAACTCCACCCAATAACTAACAACACTTCATGGTTAATGGTGGCAGAGAGCAGCTGAGAAATCTAAAAAGAATCACCATGGACACTTGATTTTACTCCATCACCATGAAGAAATCACAAACCACCATAACCAGTGTGGTCTCTACTTCATAGAGGCCAAAATCCAAACCATTTGTGGTCAGAGATATTTTTAGGATCCAGATATAGGTGGAGCTGCCATGCTGTGCAGCCATTATCAGTTTTGTCAATCTAGAAAATTTAAGATATGGAGTTCTTCAGCTTTGGAAGCTAATAATTACTTTAAATAATTAAAATAATAATAATGACCCAAATCCTCCAACTGGCTTTTGCCAAACAAGGTAGACGTCAATCTATATTGCAAGCTGTACTCTGAAGTTCCCCCAGCATTCCAGTAAGCACCAACAGCTGAACCACCACTGAGAAGGCTCTGTATTTGTCCTCCCCAATCTCAGTTCTTCTGCTCTGAAGATTAACTCGGGCTAAATATGAATGATTTTTCTCTGCAAAGCACATTGAAAATGCACCACTGAGTGCAACACTTGACTTTGTAACCAGATGTAAACCTCAAAGATCAATCAAGCTGTACATCACGTGGAACAGTTGTGCTGATTACTTGTTTTGCAGCATCCCCAAAGTACCAAAGAAAAGCTTTTCACTGCTTTTGCAATGAATAGCATAGAATTTAGAAACTATGCTGTAGTAGGTTAAACTCAGAATCAGACTTCTTTGACCAGGGTGCTGGCACCTTGCCTCCACCTATCATTGCCTCTCAGTACAGTATGTGATAAAATTGCCATGGATAAAGATTGGTATGAAGACATTTAGGAGCCATTGTTTCCAATAGCCATGGACAAAGCACAGAAGAGCCCCATTCTACTACGCTTTAAATAAAGAGGGTGGCTGGCAGAGCAGTGTTCCTCCTCACTCATCTGTAACTGAAGAGAATAGCTTCTGAGGAAGGATCAATAAAATAGGTTTTTCACTCCAACAAATAAGGTCTATGGTGATTTACACATTGCTGTGTGCATCCAGTATGATCTTGAAGCTATGAGGGATTAGCAGTCAAATTGCACACTTTATTGCACATCCAGAGAAATGATCTTTCGAAGAGTGATTTTTTTTTTTTAAATATTCCATGGATACATTAGTTGCAGTTTTATAGTTAAGATGGAATCTACATTTCTGTTCCAAACCCTGAAGTAATTTTACCTGCCTCCTGTCCCTGTCTTTAATTACAGAAGTGCAAATGTTCTAAAAATTATTTTTTAAGGTAGTACATCACTGAGGCTGTAGCAGATTCCTACCAATTATTTTAAATTTGAGGCCCCTTCTAACCTCCTTCTGCTTTGTCCCTCCTTTGTTTGTGAACACAAATCTCTCTCTTTGAGCCATCAAGGGATCATTAAGCCAAAAACAAGACTTAAAACTTAATCCACACTTACAAATTTACACCCAAATGGAAACCCAGTGAAGCCAGCAGAGTTCCACAGACATAACAGTCTGTCAGTGTGGATCAGATTGTAGGATTGGGATATAATTCCAATAAATTATAAAGTATAAGGAGTTTATAGTCATACAGGATCCTCATTGTTAAAATTCATGCTGGTTATCTGTAGTTCTGAAATTATTGAACACATCCTGGCATCTCATTTGCCCTTCAGAATATCTTCTCTTTATTTGCATGTTATAAGTGTCAAACTGATAGCCTTATAATTTCCTGAGCATTCTTGCTCTCTCCCTCTCTCTGAATAGTGTTTCAGACATGCTTGCCTCCAGATTTTCTATGTAACCCTTTCAATACTTAAAAACAGAAAAAAAGATTCTCAATAAAGATCATCATTTGCATGCAAATTACTGCTATGTTCTTTTAACACTCAGGGATAAATCCCTTATTGTAGTGGGCATTTATTGATTATAATTTTAACATAAGCTTGGCTTATTAAATGGCTTTCCTTGCTGAGTCTGTACAGGATAATGCATACATAGCCTGTATCATTTTTAGTGTTTAGTGGCTTAGTCCCTTGTAAATGCATTTATGAAATATTCATTTGGACGTCAGCTATGTTATTATCCTTTCTGATTTCAATTCCAATTGTCTTCTGAATATTTTTGAACTTTTTCCCTAACTGAAGTCTTTTTTCACTGTACAGGGAGCTGGGGGAAGGTTTTTTCCATTTCAGAATATTTTTTTTCCTGAGATTTTCATTTTTGGTATTGTCTGAGAATCAAAAACTAGTCATGGTCTAGATCATCTAAACACCAACCCCTGCCATTTTCCAGTTGTTCACTGGATACATCTGCTTGTGTCTTGTCTCGTCTGATTACACATATCCTAAGTAATGAAATGTTATCCCTCCCCACTATTTCACAGCCTGAGTCACTAATCACATTATACCTTCTAATACCATAAACAGTTTCTCCCCCTTTTTAGGACCAAAAAAAAAAAATAATTCTGAGCTGTTCTAATGTGATGGAGTAAGTAGCATAGGGAACTTCTTGCCCCAGCTATTGCACAAACAAGGCAAGGTACCACCTCTACGCCCCCCTGGGCTGCACAGCTGATGTCAACTTCTGATATTCTTCACACCCAAAGGGGTACTATATGTAGTTTGAGGCCCTGGCCATCTCTTTTGTGTGCTTATGCCATGCATGGTAGTCCATGCCAAGGCAAAGGCAGGTAGTGAGGGTAAAAAGTACACCATTCAAATCTCTACTGAAGCAGGGTGATTCTCCACCATAGTTCTCAGTTCAAGAGAAAGGGTTTGCCCTTGCTGTTTATATTTTTTAGGTGAAACACTTGTGAATTGTCATGATGCCTCTTTCTCCATTCAACCAACCACATATGTTGTGCCTTAGCCAATCTATACAAATTTAGTTTTTAACCTTTCTTTATAAGGGAAACTCACCAATCCCTAAACTATTTTGGTTCCTATGACAATGCTGTAAATTTGCCAATTATTTCCAGTAGTAGTTCCAGGCATCATTTAGAGAAGCATAAGGATGGGAACCACTATTCAGAAATATCATCCATTTTCCCCACTACCTACTAGAGCTGTTTATGACACCTTATTGTCTGCAAGAGGATATGATTTGATGCCTAAGAATCTGATACCATGAGTTCCTGAAGATGTTTCACTCTGACTTCACATCTGAACTAGGCTTATTCCATACAAATCAAATTGGTTTATGCATATTTGTACACCTAGGGCAAACAGTTTTAGAATAGAATAGAATTCATAATGCCACATGTTACAAGCTAAAACTGGGATTTAGAATAGAATCAAGTCATAGGGCTGGAAGGGACTTCATGAGATCATCAAGTCCAACGCCCCGGGGCTTGAACCCAGGACCTTCTGCATATTAAGCAGAGGTGCTAGCATGAAAGCTTTACCATGCGCTTTTGAAATTCTGGCCACTCACATGGTTGTCTAATTATGGGTTTTGGAGACTAACTTTAAATACGAAGCTTTAAAAGTTTTGTCACTAGGGTCTCCAGAATAAGACATTGGCATTCCAGAAGTATTGACTTGACCCTTCAACTTTAAGGTAAATACACAGATGTTCACAATGTCCTTTGTGGTAAACTTCAGGATGAACTATAAAAGTGCATTGTCTCAGAAATGTCTATAAAAATGGAGCATCTCTTACTTAGATACTGTAATGAGGGGGGAGTGTTACAATCTTGATTTAGTGATAGATAGATGGATATTTTTATTTTAACTCTATCTTGACAGTGTGCGGTTAAAGGCTTTCCAATAGGCCTCTGCCAGTCAGAACCATAAAACATATTTAAAAGAATCCACCATCTGTTTCAAATCTGATTGGTTGTATGAAAGGCTGTCTACTTCTGGCAAACTTAGTTTGGACTTGCTATGAAATCTGAGGTTAGTTTGAAATAACCGTGAGCCACTTAGTTCAAACTAACATGTTCTAGTTTGGACTAAAACTTAGTTCGAACTAGAATGAGTGGTTAGTTCAAACTAACTGCTTAGTTCAAACTTCTTAAGTTCAAACTAAGCATTAGTCTGAGTCTTGCCCACGCCTAGTTCAAACTAAAGATCAAACTAAGCGTGAGAGTCTGGACTAACCCCCAGTACTTACAAGTTCAAACTAAGCTTTCCTCAGTCCGAACTAAGGAAAGCCTATTGTAGCCACAGACTAGAATAGTCCGGACTAAACCTCCTTAGTCCAGACTAATTTGCCAGGGTAGACATAGCCAAAAGACTCAGCTCTACTCCAAGGTACTGCTATGCTAGGCCAAAATACTTTGGCAATATTTGATAGAAAGTTTAACTCCTGAGATCTAATTAAAATAACATGAGATGTGGTGTTCCTGGATTGCTTCCTTATGAGTTGGTTGTTCTCTGCTTTCCGTGCCAAAACAATGTGAGAGGAGCACAAGCTGCTAACTAGAGTGAGAACAGGCTAGAAATCAAGTAGTTCTTACTTTAAATAAAGTAGAACAGATCATTTTATTAGCTGAATATATTTAAATAGGCTATATTATAAGTGAAGTGATGCACACTTATAACTTTGCACCAAAACTACTTTTCCAATTTGATGCATGTTTAACTTAAAATGGGTTGCAAGTAATGGTTTCTCAAAAGCATGACATTTGTCCTTATGTCCTGATTTCTAAAATTATACATGATGCAATTCACTAAATTGTATAATCTTGTTATTTTTTCCCTTTGTGACTATGTAGTCTTTGGAATTGCATATTTAAAAATTTTTCATGTCAAGTCAAAAAAGAGCTTAAAAGCTGTTATTTTTTCTTTTATTTAAAGAAGGGAAAAATCAGTTAGGGCACACATCTGATCCCAATCACCACTGCCCACACTACATTTTCTGGCTTTGAAATTTAGATCTAATACTTATCCATTTCTGCACAGAGCTATACCAATTGTTCTCTGGGCACTGCGCTAACCTCTCTTCCCCTATCATGATTGCAGAGAACAGGGCCAAGAGAACCCCCAGAACAAAAAAAAATACCCCCAAAACTATAAATGCAATAGAAAATACATGAGAAAAAAAATACTGGGATAAATAATTCTTAACCATAGAATGCATTGAGAAGTCACCTCTTCCTCCCACCAGAATTCAGAAGCTGGATTGCAATTGACTGTGATACATCATGGAGAAGGGAAGTTAAAGCATATTGCCTAATTTAATTATGATTCTTATAGAAAAGGTATTGAAAAAAATAATCTTTTTTATTTGTAGCTCTTTGTGAGAAGAAGTGTCTATTTGGAAGCAGGTGCATCAGACCAAATGTATGTGCCTGTAGAAGTGGATATACTGGCGTAACCTGTGGTAAGAAGGTAAATGTAAATTTAAAAATTCTGATTTGTACTAGAAAAATGGGGGGAATTTAGCTTAAGAGAAATATTTTTGCAAAGTTTTATAGGAAAGTATTCATTTGCAGCATTTATTTTATGAAAGAGATGAATAAGATTATGAAAATATTTTAAAGAACATTTGATTTCCATATTTAAGAGCTAGGGAAAAATCAAATTTTTCCACCATTGCATAACACACTGAGAATTATGACATTCTATTCATATATAAAATATACACTGCACTAAAAACATCAATTTTAATGCACAATTAACATTAACTGCATTTTGACACTTACAACTTCTATATTGGCAAAGAAATCAAAAGATGCAGATAAAAATAAATGAAGTTCATTGTAATTTTCTAAAACACACTAAGAGTCCTGTGGCACATAAAGACTAATACATTTATTACAATTAATAAATTTGTTAGTCTAAGTGCCACAGGACTCAGTGTGGTTTACTGAACTAGATTAAGACAGCTGCCGCTTTGGAACTTTGTAATTTTCTAGGTATATAAAAATCTAAAATGGGTCAATTATATCTTGGAAATATGCTATTTTCTAATATACTTTATATCCCACTTAGACTTTTCATATGAAGTCAAGATAACCATAAGCAATTGTCTGTGTATGTTTATGTTCAAAGAGATTTTCATTAATACAGTGCGAGATGACCTTTTCATATGAGTGAACCACAGCACACTAAAGACTGCGAAGAAAGAGAAGCTACTATAAGTATTTCCATACTGTACAGGTTTACAAGAGCCAGACCATCTACAATACCTGTTAGCCCTATGGGATCCTCAATAATGCTAGCTAGCACTCCCTCACACACACAACTTTTTTAATTTGGTGAGTTAGTACTGAGTTTCATGATTCATCATGTAAGAACATAGAATTAAACCCACACTTTAAGATCAGAAAGGACCATAGTGATCATCTAGTTGGATCTCCTGTACACTGCAGGTCACAGATCCCCACCCACCCAGACCTGTAATAGATCCCTAACCTGTGACTGATGTCCTCGGATCATAGTTTAAAGACTTCAAGTTGCAAAGAATCCACCATTTCCATTAATTGAAGTCTGCAAGTGACCTGTTCCCCTTGATGCAGAGGAAAGAGAAAACGCTCACAGAATCTCTGCCAATCGTTATTCTGCTATGACGATACATTGTCCCGATGAGAAGATGTAAATGTTGTAAAGGAAAGGGGCTTAGATGCCTTTTCCTTACCCCATTACATAATAGGCTCATTATACCCAGCATCCTAAAGTCAATACCGATTCACTGGAGTATGGTTTCATTCCACGTACCAGCTTGTGTTGTCAGGAAACCTAATTAGTCAAAACCCAAATAGCTCCTTCCCTCCAATAACAGAGTTTATTAGAATTGTTAGTAATAAACTTGTTTATTAGCATAATGTGAAAGAAATGTTGCACAGGAATAGATATATATACATGAGTGCTTTTCTGTGTTTCTATTATGGACTTTCAGATAACAGGAACAATATTATAATAATGGCATGTAATAAAAAAAGGCGCAAAATCCTGATTAAATTGCTACTGGACAGCCTCTTCACACAGCACTGGCTGCATGAGGAGGTTTCAGATGATTACACCTCTGCACCTGAATTTTTAATCTCTCTTCTTGTGCCTAATACAAAAAAAGAAGAGTAAAATGTAAGGCAATCACTAAGTAGTCAGTTTAGAAGTTTGACTTCCCTCTCAACAGCCAGTTTGATTGGCCATCAGAAGTAGTCTCACAAAAAGTTAAAACCAATGATATATTTTTAGCAGTTCTTTTCTAGAGCCTGAGTAAGAAACCATCTTGAAGACAGACATAGGAGAGACATCTCTACAGAGTAACTGGGTGGCAATGCTCCTTTCAACAAGCAAAAAGGAGTCTTAGGACAGTCATATTTAGCCAGACCATTTGGAAAACTAAGGTAGTCTACCTTTCTCAAACCAAACTGCATTCTTTTTCTCCATGATATTCTTAGTGACAGTTCCCTTATGTGTTGTTGGCATTCGTGAAGATGGTTCTTGAAGAACCATCTACACTTCATGAAATTATTTAGCACTGTGTTTATGTTGCCAAGTGAATTGCAATTCATTTTGTGACATTTTTGGTATACTTTGTTTTGGGGTTTTGTTAAAAGCAACCTGCCAAAAGCATTCCTGAAGGAATAATGAATTTTCTAGCACAATTATTACTCTTACACCTTTTGTATATTTTGAATTTGAATCTTCCAAATAGTCAATTTAGATAATTAATCAATTTTAACATCAAAACATGACAAGTGTTCCTGCTAGCTTTTAAAAATCAAAGCAGCCATCAGGATAGACTTGATTATGGGTAGTGGCAGTGGCACCAACAAAATAATTCAGGTATAGAGATGCCTGAAGTTAGCACACGACTGGATAACAATGAAACAAAAAGTAAACCCTAGCTGATTGTTCCTACCTACATATGGAAACTTTACTGAAAAATGGCTCCTTACACTAACAGTGTCTGATGCCTTATCTAAAATGTCTCTATTACCTTTCAAACTCTGCCCCTCATGGTTTTTCTTCCTAATAAGTACAGAGCCAATCAACAAAAGCTAACATGCAGTTGTGCGTTTGGTTTTAAATGGTACAGTGAGACCACACTGAGACCTATCATCTAAACTGTAGTTTTCAATTACCCTGTACTAATATTTTTATATCAACAAACTGTACCAGCTCTCAAAATGCCTGAACATTTATTATAAAGGGACTTAGATGTTCATTGCTCTAGCCACTGCAGCATATAATCATAATTAAAAACACAACCCTAGAGTCAGAAATTGTTTAACATGAATCCACTTGTAAATCTATATGAAAGCAGCAGCCATTCACTCCCTAAAAAATGAACCCAGTGAGCATTGTTCCAAAGATTAAATATGCTATTGATTTCAGTAAAATCCTGAAAAGGCAAGAGAACAGGCTTTTTGGTATCCTACAATACTTCATTGGAATGAGGGACTTAAACATACTGAATATCAATATTTTGTTCAGTTACACACATCCCCCCCATTATTAAACCTCACTTTTGATGCTTGCAACTGTCTATTACACACCTGTTAGAGTATACTAAGTCAGAAAAGAGATGAAGTAGAGGTTTTTAAAAAAATGAAGTACTCAAAAATACTTGGCAAATAAAAAGGAAGCAATATCTGGGGGGGGGAGTTTAATTTATATGCTTCGCCATTACAAATGTACGGCATGTGCTAGACTATGTGCTAGTCAGTTACAAGGGAATTTGTAAGAGTAATTACCCTGCTATTTAAAAATAAGTTACTATAGCAACCTCAACATGTTATTGCTTACCTACAGTTGCTTCATAAAGTATATGCTGAAAAGTATTTAAAGAAATATGCTGTTGTTAGACAAAGTGAAAGCCTACAAAGGACTGCAGGGTGAGGAAGACTGAGAACTCTCTCTGTAAGAAGCTAGATAACTTTCAAAGAGTTAATTCTATTCCACCCCTGAACCACTAACCAACACCTTCCACTAATGAAGGGAAGGAAGCATCTTCTCTCATGCTTCCTCCTTAAAGCCAACACGGGATCAGTGTAGCATGCTCATAACAAAATTCATGTTTTTGCCACCTGTCAAAAAAAAAACAAACAAACCCCACACACATACAAAAACATCCTGAAATAACCTGGGAGACATAAACTGACATTGTTATTTGAACTATTTTGATTTCAGCTACCATAGTCTCACAGAAGGTGCTTTTGAGGTGACTACAAACATAACACCATAATAAGAATGCCTAGCACTTTCTGCCCTTTTGCCCTGCTTAATGAATATTCCAACTTCCAGGATATTTTTGCCCAAGGACTAACAGACCGTTGTCACGGGTTACACTTAAATATTCCACTTCGATTTATTTTTAATACCTGACCTCATGCATGCCTGCCTGAATTATTAGTCTATAAGTGCTACAAGGCTCCTTGCTTTTTATGCTGACCTCGTGCAGTCATCCTATAAGTTTGTGTAAAGTAGTATTTCCCTATACCTACAGAAATTTCTAGGTAGAAATTTCTAGGTAGAAATTTCTAGAAATCTAGGTAAAAACTAAACCCCACTCCAAATAGAAATAGATAGAGGGTGAAAATACCCTTTGACATGCCAAGTAAAGCCATCAGCAATCAGGCTCCCAGCTCTATGGAGAATGTCTCTCAGTATGTGGAGTGGGCAGGTCCCCACCCTGGCTACATGAATCAGGAGCACGATTTGTCTGGCAGAGGGGTAGCGGATCAGGCCCTGCTCTCTGGTGTGTGGAGAGCAAGCTTGCCCACAGGGGATGTTACTATGGAGGCTGACACAAATAAAAAGGGGGGGCTGTACGTCAACATGTGCACTCCAGTGTGACACCAACAGTGTCTGAAGGAAGGAGGCAGACAGTAGGACACCCTGTATCTTGAGTCTGGGCGCAGGCTGCTCTCTATTCTGGCCCACTGGCTCTTGTAAGAGCCTATTAAAGCATCACATGCAAATGGGTCCTTCCTCTCCTTGCTCTTGGCAGTGCCACACAGAGGTTCTTCGCCTGCTAAGCTCAACTCAGGAGGACTGAGAACCCTCTAGCATTAGCTGACTCTGCAATTAAGCCTGCTGAAATGCATGCAGACACTTGCGGAAATCATCTTTCTTAAAAATTTAAAGCACAACAAACCAGTCTCCCTATTGCAACTAAAGCATAGCATTTTAGGGGTTAAACATGGGTATGATGCAAATATCAGGGTTGACATGTCATATCAAAGAAAGATACTGCAAGATGAAGAAGCACCTTTCCTCCTGTCCTGAATAATAAATTAATGTCAGAAACTTTATGGGCTTTATAATGTGGACTCCATAAAATTGTCCTTTAAAAATGGGTACTTGAACGTATACATTAGCATAAAATAAAGCTTCTCACATTATCTATTATCTTGTTTTGGGACCAAGAAGATTCACTCAAGTACTTAAACTAAGATGCTATTCACTGACAACCTTTGCAGTGTGAAAATGGAATAAGTGCACTGAAACACCTACAGGCAAGGTGCCAACACTCTCCATGTTTTATACAGAGATGGCATAGTGGTTCTGTAGACATACTTGCTTAAGATGACAGAAATTGAATTCCAACTCCATAACTGTCAAGCACCCCTGCAAATAAGAGAGGCTAAGCCAAAACTATTATAGCAACATAGCTATTTTTGTTCTAAAATGATGGAGAAGAAATCAGCCTTCACTAGATGATATCACTTTATGTGCATGCATTGGAAACAGTTCTATTAATCATTTCATTGCTCAATTCCTTTCAGAATCATGTTTTTCGTTACTTGCATATTACTAAATTTCACATACAGTTTGGCTGCTTGGGTCAAATTGTGGAGAATGTGTATCGTGGTCTTGCCGTAATTACATAAGTTCTGAGGGAAATAAGGCAGCTACAACAAATTATTTGGACATTTTCACATTAAACTCGTTTCATCACACCATATGCACAAGGCTATTTCTTACATAATCCCTTAAGCAGATGAATACTCATTTCTGGTTTGCAGATCCCAAAAGGATGAAGATAACATCACAGGATGACAAAGACAATCATTTGGATGCTAGTAATCTGGCATTGTGCACGTTTTTCTTCTGGGCTGGCAGTGTGAAGAAGTTGTTCACGATCTCCCTCCAGCCTCATATAGTCATGATGAGGAATAATTGATTCCAGAGCATACACCAAGAGAGTTATTTACTTTTGTAAAGTTATATAGTGTGGCAATGTTCAAATCCATGTTTTTGTAGCTGTAGTGTCACTACCTCCAGTACTTGCTTCCTTCCGGAAGAAAATTTTACAGTAAAATGCAGCTCATTATAGAAAGACTTTTTAGTTTGGGAAGAGGGTATTGATAAAGTTTGGAAGTAATCAATTGCCTCATTCATTTTATTTATATATAATATAAAAAAATCAGATGTGTTTATTCACTTTCTTGAGAAGAATGAATACTTTAGAGATTGCTTTTTACTAAAAAAAAAAAGCTGTTATCAACTTGAGTACAGGCAATGAGGTCATAGTTATGTTGAATTGCTTTCTGGAACTAGCTTCAGACTGTGATCTCGCTTGAATAAATGTGGAGAAATGGAGGCTTGCTTAGCAAAGAAATCAGTAACTTCACTAGTATTATGATTACCAAAAAGTGTCAGCTTCTATTTGGGATTCTTTGTTTCCTCCTGTGCTCAGAGCAGGAGGTAACTTTACAATTATCTGTTGGAATGTTGATCTTTAGACTTCACGAGCTTCTCCACCCCAAACAAAATTTCCCAGTTTGTTCGCCAGTGAAACACCTCTAGCAGTATATGTGCTAATATAGACAAGTTTCCAGTCCACTCATTTTATGTATGTAGATGCCTCACGATGCAGATAGGCAGCTAATGAGGTTTGCTAAAGGTCCTAAGGAGTTGGATGCTGAAGCATTTTTGAAAAACCTATTAGGAAGCTAAATACAAATACAACTCCAGCCCTGTGCCAACAAATGGAATTAGACAACAAAATGGTTAAAATGCCAACAGCTGCCTGCAGTCCTGGCTACTTCAGCATGGCTAATGTTACTAACACTGGTGGAAGCAACAACCAGAAAGAAGGGCACAGAAGATCAGCCTATATGTTTGCTGTTAAAAATTGTAAATCTGTGACAATTTCAGGTACCACACTAAACTCAGAGACAGAAACTGGAATACCCACATGTACTCTTCAAGTCTTGCTAGAATACTCAGATGAACTGCAGATCAGAATTTAGGCTGTTGACAGAGGTGCACATGGGAGTTTTGATATTGCCTTCTTCACTTAATAGTAACTCCCTGAGACAGGATTGTTTGAGCCCCTTGTTTTTCTTGCAGCAACAAACTGATGCCAGATTTGATCTGTGGGTATTTTATATATGAACACTGATGAAATAAATAAGGATTTTTTAAAAATTGTAATCTTATCAGACTTGATAATAGAATGTTTGTGTCCTCAAACATTACACACTAGCTGTTTCCTGCTTAGAAATGCTGCTGATATTGTAACCCTGCAGAAAGATTCTCACTTCTCCCACTGGCCAATCACTTATGGGTAGCATATATTCATTTCTTTCTACACCTATTATTGTAAGTAGAAGGTATGTTTAAATGTATCCATACTCAGTTTTTTTGAATAAATGGTCTTCTATTCCTTACCTTTCTGCAATATTTTTATTCAGTTATTCTGAATTACTGATGTACACAATTTTGCACAGGGAATAATAAAGATGACCAAACTAGCATGAACATTACAAGTTTTCTATCAGTTATACAGAGACAAACAATCATGAGTGCGCTGTGGTACCTTAAAGACTAACCAATTTCTTTGGGCATAAGCTTGCATGAGTTACAACACTCCTGCATCTGATGAGGTGGGTTGCAGCTCACAAAAGCTTATATCCAAAGAAACTGGTTAGTCTTTAAGGTGCCACAGGACTCACTGTTTTTGCTGTATACAGACTAACAGAGCTACCCCTCAGAGATTAATAATGATGATGTTAGTGAGTCTAACGGATTGCACCTTTAATGGCGATATTAAAAGAAGGACAAAAAGAAGTTTAGCTCCATAGGAAGCTAAATCTATAGTTACATGGTGCTAATCTCAGATTAAGCTTTGAGAATTCAATTCAATGGTTCCAGGAAGACATTAATACTAAGGCAGAATGTTGGCAACAGAGGAGTATCTATGACATTAAATTTAGGGTGGCAATTATGCCTTTCTTCAACTACTGCCCCAATCAATTAGAGAAGGATTTCCATTACCTTGCCTCCATAATATCTATGATAGACAGTGCTAATGAACAGAAGATCTGTGCCAAGATTGGATTTGGCAGCCTAAAACAGATTTCAATGCCTCAGTGCATCTCACTCTATTTCTAGAAGAGGCTACTTAAGATCATGTACATCTTCATTTATCTTTAGAATAGTAGAAATTGAGCATTTAGCAGAAAAAAAAGTGAATACCTTTGCATTTGCACCACCAGTTTGTACAAAATCATAAAGCAGATATAGTAGTTAGATAGCACAACCTACCCAGTTCATCAACCAGCTCTTCTACCACAAAACCATTGATAAATCGGTATATCAGCTCAATCTACACATTTCTAGTTTCAGAATCATTGACACACCTGACTTCTGGGAAAAAAAAAAAAAAAAAAAAAAAAAAAAGGGTTCCCAGAACTGCTGTTGGCTGAAACTGACATGCTTCTTGTCAATTTCACCACCAATGACTGCTGAACAGCAGTCATGAAACAGACAAGAAGCATGCCAGTTTCAGCCTGCAGCTGCCTTGTCTTCTGGATATGTGGCTCAGGGAAAAGAGCTCCGCAGATTGCCAGGGACCCAAGGACTTTCAGACTCTCAGGCCTGCTAGGAATCTAGGCTGCCCTCCTCCACTTTATCTCCCTGCCAATGCAGGATCTTGCTGTTCCAAACCTGGTTTTCTACATATACATCACTCTGTGTTTATTGTCGTCCCTTGCTTTATGGTGTCAAGATTAGACTATAACTAATGCAAGGCAGGAACTGGCACGGCATAAATAACTTACTTCCAGCATATCATCTTGATGCCTTTCAGTATTTTGCATGTTACTTCAAAAATCATTTTAAAGCCACAGCACAGAAAGTCCAAATAAAATAAGTTGTTCATAAGTATCATGCCTGGGAATAAGAGAAACAAACAGTAGAACCATTAGTTAGTTGATTTTTAACTCATCATTAACAGTCTTTCAGTGTGTTTAAGAGTTCTAATTCACTCTCAAACTCTCTATATCCATTTAGCTGGATGTCTCAACTCTTCAGACCCAGCTAAACTTCACTACTAAAATTAAAACCAAATTTTGGGGGGAAGAAAAGCATGGTGGGGGAGAAGAGTTAATATTCCATGACCTTATCATTATTCTTACTTTAACGTTATCCTCTCTACATGCATACTTTTTTGTTTCGTTTTGTCTTGAGAAAAAAATTACTTTTCAGAATTTCTGAGAAAAGGAATATACAATAAGGGAGGAAAATATAGCAGAATTTTAGTGGAGGAATATGATCGTGGTAGCTGGCATTTCAGCAAGGAAGAGGACTACTATTACCTACCATTAATATTTTAGGCTTTTTAGAATTAAGTTCAGTAAGTATTTAAATAAAACAATTTTACTCTCAGTAGAAAGTTCTAAGAATTGAGCTACAGCATTTGAATGGTTTTAGAATAAACTGGATCATGCTTCTGATTGAAAGGTTGCAGATAGAATTCCTCTCTTTACCCACAGAACAGGTACAGCATGGGCAATAGAGAGTACTAATGTGGTCCTAACAAGGCTATCCATAGTGGTGAGAAGTATAATCCAGTTTCCATGCGCATTTAATGTTTGGTCTTACTTTTTAAATCTTACTCCATATGAATCACTAAAAAGTTAACAGATGAAGAGTTAAAAATGGAGTAGAAACTTCGAGATGTTTCAAACAATACACAGCTACCACTTTGCACACCAGATATTATTTGCACTACAGGAGTACCTAGGAGCCCCAACCCTGAACCAGGATTCACTGTGCAGGGGCTATGCAAAATACAGAACAAAAACAAGATAAATGCCTGGAAAATTCAATAAAAGAAAAATATGTTTTGTAAAGAGGCCATTTTCATTTAAAAATAGAAGTGAAAAATTTAAAGCAGTTCATTTCTGTATATTTAACTCTGTCATGCCTTGATCCTGTGCCATTTGAAGTCAATGGGAGTTTTGCAATTGATTGCAACAGCAAAGGATCAAGTCCTTATTTAATTTCCTATTGAGGACTTAATATCAGCAATTCAAATCATGCATTTCATTAGTACCTTTGCCATAATAATATCATACTCCAGCAGCTGAATAACTGCTGTGAATATTTTCCCAGTATAATCCAAAGAATTTTGCTCAATTTGCCCTGGGCCTCAAGGGGAAAGAAACATGCCAGTGGGCTGCACTTATTCTCTGCTTTTTTCTCCCCTCAGAGTAGCTTTCAGAATGCATTATCCATGATAGATTTGTCAGACTGTTAGTGCCCTAGAAGTGTGCCTGCTGCAAGGCAGATGTACCATAATAGTATCGTGGAACCTGACTAACCTATATAAAAGCACTGTACTCCACCTATATTTTACTGTAGGTTTCTAATATTGAACAGGTTTATTCCTATTAAAATATAAGTATCATGATAAGATCATTCATATACTCATGACCATCAAGCTTATTATTTTCAATCATACCTAGGAATTAAACCAGGTGCCCCGAAAAAACATCTACTAATTCAAAATGCAGCAGCCTAATTATTTAGCAACACAGATCACTGTCCTTGCATCGCTCCAGAACCATGCTTTCCCCTTTAATGCAAAGTCCAGTTCAAAATCTATCCTGTTATTCAAAGCCTGTTATAGAATACCATTTGTTAACCAAGAGATTGCTGCTGTCTCTACATCTGTGACACACACAACTACATTCAGGGCTGGTCCAAGGGTTTTGGTGCCCTAGGTGAACTCTAATTTTGGTGCCCACCCCTCGTTGTAAGAGAGAATATATTAATATATATAAATATTTTTAAATATAGAAAAAAATCACTTCTGTCTAATTTGGCTCCCCTGAAAACCCAGTCCTCTAGGCGACTGCCTAGTTCACCTATACGGTTGTATCAGCCCTAGCTATATTACAAGAACAGTCAAATTGGAGCTCAACAACAAGAGAATCAAGAATGTAGCAGACCAAACTTTGACAGGAGCAAGACACTGACTGGAATTCACTCCCACAAGGGATAGAAATGACCATAGAACTACCATCTTGAAAAACTCAATGAAAAAACCTCATTTTTAGACTTTGCTTTCCTTCATACTCATATATAAATCAGCAAATAGACCATACATCTATGAAGCCTATTTTGCCTTAGAAGTACAAAAAGAAAAATTGTTATTGTTACTTCCATTGTTAAACACTTATGAACCTAAAATATAATGATAAGGTATAAATAACCAGATAAATAAATGTGGTTTTGAAGATCATGACTATAAGGGTTGTGGCAGAGTGATCAGTTACGTAAATGATACAAAAACAAACAAGGAGTCCTGTGGCACTTTTAAAAACACATTTATTTATTGCACAAATTTTCATGGGAGAAAATCCAACTTCATTAGATGAAAAGTGGGATTTTCTCTCACAAAAGCTAATGAAATAAATTAGTTTATTAGTCTTTTAAAAGCACCACAGGACTCCTTGTTTGTTTTGCTAAACTAGACTAACATGGCCCTTTGGAACTTGTCTAAATAATGCAATATGTAAGGTAAAGGATTTGTCTGTGTAAAATAAAATAGAATGACATAAATAAAGGGGGCTGTATCTAAACAAAATAGGAAAACAGTGGCCAGTACTGAATATTTTACATACTGAAGGTTAGAAGTAGGGAAAAAAAGAGGGAGAGGAAAAATAAAAGAGAAACAAGATCAGCAAATTCTAAGAACTGCTATAAAATATCTTGCAACACCTGAACACCTTTAAAAATCCAGGCCTAAGTGACTTACTGAGAGTCACAAAGGAAGTCAGTGGCTGAGCAGGAAATTCAACTCACATCTCTCAGGATCGAGTCCTGTAAACTTATCCAGTAGGTACTCCTACCACCCAAGGAGAGGCTTTAAATGAACTGATACACCCCCCCCTCCAAAGAATTGACCATCCAAATAGGCAAGACAAATAAGTGAAGTATCATGGCTTTCCTTTTGTAAAATGAGAAACTGAAGCAGAGGTACACTGAGAGACTTCCCTCCCCAAAGGGACTTGTAAGAAGTCTTTGGCAGAGCCACAAAGGGAACCCAGATGAGCTGAGTCCAAGTCCAGGGCTGAATACACAAGATCAACCTTCCTCTCTAAGGCTCTGTTGACTTTACTAAAGGGGTAGCCATGTTAGTCTACTTCAGTAAAACAAACAAGGAGTCCTGTGGCATTTTTAGGCTATGTCTACATTAGGACAAGTCAGTTCAAACTTGTTAGTTTGAACTAATCAGTTCGAGGTTAGGTCAAACTAATCTCAAATATAGTTTGAATTAACAACATGGACGAGTTTGAACTAATGCTAGCTCGAACTAGTCCACTCTGTTAGTTCGAACTTATTAAGCCTGGACAAAGGGTTAGTCCTGGTCTCCACTTTACTTAGTTCAAACGGACACTCGAACTAAGTGCTTATTTCAAACTAACCGCTGGTAGTTACTAGTTCAAACGAAGCATTCACTCACAAGGAACTCCTTAGATCAAACTAATGAAAGCTTGATGTAGAGAAGTAAACAGTTAGTTTGAATTAAGCCTCCTTAGTTCAGATTAACCGGCCAGTGGAGACATAGCCTTAAAGACTAACATTTATTTATTGCATGAGCTTTCATGGCAGCAAAATCTATCTTAAAGAGTCTGACGAAGTGGGATTTTCTCCCACAAAAGCTCATGTGGTCTTTAAAAGTACCAGAAGACTCCTTGTGTGTTTTGTTGACTTCACTGTAATCAAAAAGCACATTCTATATAAAAGTATAATATTGAACAGAACCTGAACATCCTTCAAAGGTTTCAAAGTGAAGTGTGTGACAATGCTACAGACAGGGTGATCACAGAGATCAGCAAAGCACACAAGGAGCAGGCTCTAACTAGGATTTCTAAACAGGAATGTGTACACAAGCTACAGTCCCTCAAGTGCACCTCTGCCTTCCTGCACCTACCATTCTCAAACTGTTTCTGGATGGCAGCCCCATTGTGCTACTATGACAGGCTCAGCTGGGTTTGGCAAGTGCCAGTCCTTTTTCTTCAGGGAACCAGTGAGTTGATGAGAAGGTCCCAAAACCATTTTATTCAAAATAAAGCATTATTTATTCATTCAGCGAAAGGTACAAAGCATTCGGAGCAAAGAAAAAAAAACAGTAAAGGCCTATACATGAATTTCCCCTTATTTAAGTCTTCATCTTTCCTTTATCTTTGGTAAACTGCATTCAGTACAGTTCTCTGTGCTGAGATACACAGCCTGGTACCTGCAGTTTCTGTCGGCAAGTCAGTCTCTCTCTCTCTCTCTCTCTCTCTCTCTCATCTCCAGCCAGTGCTGACAACCCAAACAACCCCTCCTTTCTATAAGATTTCAATACCCAAAAAAGCAAACTTTATGAGCCTAGATGAAGTCAGGAGGGGGTATTTGCTACTTATAACTTTCCCCATGGCTTTCCCCAGAACCTTGTGTTTTCTAGGATAGCGCCTTATCCATAGCA
This sequence comes from Podocnemis expansa, assembly GCA_007922195.1. NCBI lineage: Eukaryota > Metazoa > Chordata > Testudines > Podocnemididae > Podocnemis > Podocnemis expansa. The sequence goes on along the minus strand of ML681984.1, from coordinate 20,257,987 downwards.
TTGTTTCATTTCCTGTTGGTTTCTTCTTTACAGCCTCCTTTCATTTAGATCTACTGAACAGGTAAATGGAGGAGTGCATGCTATTTATTAAAAAAATATACAATTCCCTTATTCTCCACTAAAGGAAAGCATTTGGATGAGGTGAAGTATTGTATAGATTGAATCATGAGTTTAAATGGAAGAACAAACAAATGAACACTCCCCCAGAGAGAGAATTAAGAGATATTCAAAAGGTAAGTTCTTATGTGCAAAGCTTCATAATAAATATGAGCAAACTACCTGTAACCCATCATAAATGACAGTGGAAAACCAAAAGGAAATTTATGAAATAGTTATTTATTCTAACACATTAATAGCTCTTTAATTACAACATTTTTTTGCAACAGTTCTATGGTCAGCTAAAAACTTTTCCTTGGTAGTTCATAACCTTCACATAAATTTTCAGATTTTCATGGTTTCTTCCCCAAATGAGCACCACATGCAATTGTCTGAAAAGTCAGTGTGAAATAGTGGAAACAGCTGAAAGCACATGGAGAGCTTTATAATTCTGACAAGTTCCGAAGGGGCAGCCACGTCACGACAGTGAACCATCCCTAGTATTCACTGGCTGTTACTGTCCAGTTTTTAAATCCTCAGCCATTTTGCCTTTATGAATTACAATGAGGTATGCAGCTACAATAAGGTATATATCTGTGCCATGCCAACACTCCTAGACCATTGTGATGTCAAAGGTGACTCAACCAATTGTTCCCAGGCATCACAATGGCTTGTCACATGGTACACTTCACATCATGCATGCATGCATATAGCAAATTAGGAGAGATGATAATAATGAGTATTTAACAATGGAGTTCAGTCTGATCCCTCACCATCTTGGAACACCCATTTAGGATAATTTTTTCAACTTCTTAATTTGTGCTGGAATTTTAAATTATGAGGAGACAACTGGGGGTGTTTGTCGCTTCACTTTGCAAAAACTGCATCTGACAAAGTGGGTTGAAGCCAACAAAAGTTTATGCCCAAAGAAATCAGTCTTTAAGGTGCTGCAGGACTTTTTTTTCCCCTCCAATCAAAGGTAATTATTTTGGGTCAGACTAGGCTTGCAGTTACATCAGGGTAACACTGTTTCTCTTAGACATGAAGCTGGTGATTTATAACACTCTGAAATCACAATTCACCCCATCCTGGACCTAGACGTGCATTCACTTTTCCATATATGTGTTAACTGAGAAATACTATTGCTACTGAATTTAACCATTTGTATGGCGGCGTTACTTTGTATAAATCTTAGAGTAATTCTGTAAAGCTAAAAGTGATTTAATAAAATTCTATTAAAAACCCTGGTAAAAGGACTATTTGCTTTCTTTCTACTCTGATACAAATAAACCAGACCTACAAGTAAGGCTGCCTGAAAATTAGAGAGACAAAAATTAAAAAGAGAAGTCAAATTTAACCCAAAATTTTAGGTTTTGTAATAGCTGGTTTTACAAATCTAAAAAACAACAACAACAACAACAACTATTGAAATGTTTGCACAATTTCTTCTCTTTCATTATTTTTAAAATGGAAGACTATTTTTTAAAACTATGTAACACTCATATGCAGTGTTTCAAGGCCAAATACTGCAGCTCAGAGGAAGGACATGAAAACATTAAATCCATTAGAAAGCAGCATCAAACAAAACCAAAACTGATATGTTGTGTATTAGTTGTCAAAAGTAAGAGAATAAGGACAAGTGGTATGAATAGTGAGAAGTGTGTTAAATTTACAAATCTATGGAATTCTCTGTCAAACCGATGAACAGATGTTTGTTTTAAAAACAATGTTTTTAACCCAGCAGTCTCTTCTGAACTCCTGTGAAATGTTGCATTGTAAAAATGGTCAGTTTAATGGTACTCATCAGAACCTCTCTGATATCATCTGTGTGAAATGACTATAAAGACTTATTTTCCGGGTACATTACCAGATACAGGTGAAAATGCTTAACAATTGCTCCTTACACAATCTCCAGAGCAGAAACAGTCAAGCCAGCAACTGCAATAAGCACTAAATCCCCTAAATAAAAACCAAAAAACTGTAGTTGATTACACATTTAAGTAAGTTTGTGCCAGGACTGGATGTGAGATACAAATAAAACACACAAATTGGTGCACTTATTTGAATATTTAATTATATATACCTCGTGTTTATTGCAAATCTGCCTAGCCTTGCTGTGAAACCAAATTCTGTTGTTATACCCATATAAACCCAGACTGAACTCAATAGAACTATTACACTGAGGAAACCAAGAAGAGAAGCTGACCCTTGTATAATCAGAAAAACGTACTTTTGAATGTATTTTTTGCTTACTTTTAGCTCCTTTGTTCTTCAACCAAACCAGACTGTTGACAAAGCCGGCAGAGGCAAAGATACTCCTCCCATCTCCTGGTCAAGTTAATGGCAATTCAAAGTTTCCCAGAGACCAGACTGAACAGAACCATATTGTTGGATTTCTTAGTATTAGATGTAATGGAGGAGGATGCTTCGATTCTGCATCAGGTTACTTATTGCAAACCCGGCAGTGTACTAAAGTCAGCAGTTGCTCTGCATGGGTGCAGTTGTACATGCTGTCAGATTCGATTGCAGAACCAGGGCCCTAGTGCCAGATTTTGTTCTCAGAAGTCATTATGCCATTAACTTCAAGGAGAGAAGGATTAATACTTCAGGTTGACTAAAGGGCCTACTTCCATTTCTGTAACAGTCCATGCTTTTGTATAACTTAGGGCAACAGGCAGCTTCAGTTATTCAACAATTCAAAGTATAGTTTACAGACATTTGGTGGGGGAGAGGAGACAATAATGAACATTCTTGCTAATGAATTCATCCTTGTTTTCAGACATAGTACCAGTAATCAGCTGACACTTGAAAGAACACTTTTAAAATAGCCTTACAAAACATATCTGGAAAAACTCAGTGAAACTCTTTGTTGGTCTTTAAAAGTGCCACAGGGCTCCTTGTTTGTTTTATTGGAAAATAGTTTGAAAATGTTTGCAGGTATCTCAACGATACATTTTTCCATAGTTCCAACGTGATTTCCAATATGTAACAGAAAGGATGAAAACCTTGCCTTCAGTGTTATGCAAATGCTGATAAAGAGATGATGTTAATTCCAGGCTGCATGCTTTATTGTCAATTCACGTTTCAAAGTGAAATTTTAAACAAATGCCATGCTGTATTTTGCTGTATTTCTGTGCCTTTTTGTTAATATTCATGGCAGGAAACCATTTTAATCACAGCATTTTTGAGTCTGTAAAAATATATTAGAGGTCAAATATAATTTACAACGTTTAATATTTTATTTTTAAGAGTGATGACATTATACTTCATAAAATATTTATGCAGAGATGTAATATTCTCATTTTCTAAGGAATGGCACTACTCAGAAGTGTTTCCATAGAAGTAGTAGTAGAATTTAATACAGCTTTGTCTTTCTTGTCATCAAAACCTAGATTGAAGCCTTTGGTATGGTCAAACCTTCCCTCTGTAAGGACTGCCATGTTTTTATATAATACCAGGCATTCAAATCTCATGAAGACCACTTAATCATGAAGCTTCATTAAGGCATCTCAATGCACGTTACTTTGAATTCCAGACATTATTTTCCATGGAAACAATAACTTGTGTTAAAAGCTCAAGAGGCAATCTACTAGGAAATTCCCAAAGAGTTTTACAAGAAACACCAAAGGACAGATAAAGGAGGCACTGCATAGTACTGCTTCAAACTCAGCCACTGGCAGAGGAAAGCACCAAGGTTAAGACTGAAGACCATACCTTCAGCTAGTATAATTCATCATAACTCCACTAATTCAGTTTTCATCAGTTGTGGCTACAGCCCTAGTGTTAAAAACATAAAGCCCTTTAACAAACTGAGTCCTATATATATTTTACTGAGCTCTGACACCTTTGTTTTACTGCATTTTCATAAGTCAGCAAGTATGGGAACAGGTACAGCTTGCATCTGTCTTTACACAGCCCACATTTCTGGAGTATCTTACCTTGAGCTTAGACATGCATGAGAGGGATGAACACAGGCTCTGACTCTCAAGAAAATAGCAAACTAAAAAGGGCAGGACTTCATAAGGAGGGAAAGTGTCATCAGACAGCAGAGTACCTATTTATTTTTCCATACAGCTAGATCAGTGATTCTCATACATACTCAATCATGGCCCCTTTCACATCTGTGATAGCTAATGCCTCTCCCCCTGCCATACAAGTACATCCATCAATGAAAGAAAAATCAACCTTCAACTCATTAAATATTAAAAACAATATGGCATCGATTGAAACTGAGCAAATAATCCATTGTAATAAAAGGAAAACAAGAACTGCAATTGTGTGCACACCGTGTCATAGCAAAGGGATTAACGTACAGAGGATGACTTTGTATATTGCCATGCAAGCTGAACAGAAATCCATCAAAATGCACAATGTGTTTGAGTGAAATACACAGCGCCATCTGGGGACCAGATATGTTGGGAGGAATCAGCCATGCTGGTTATTCATTGCTGTGGGTAAAACGTGTGCAATAAGGTTTTTTTATTTCCCTGAAGTTTGCCATCTGCTGCTCCTCCCCTGAATACATTCAGCGCATCACTCTTTCTCCCCTCTAATTTGAGAGCTGCTGGGCTAGATTGTAACTTTATAATCTAACCTAGCAACAGCATACCTCAGAATCCCCTGTACCTTGGTCACAAGTCCTCCTTTCCTCTCCCCTTGCTCTGCACATCAGTCCATGAAGAAGGTAAATGCCCCTCATCTGCAAAGCCAGCTCTGCTGACTGGGAAGTTGTGGGGTAAGGCATTAAGGATGTGGGGCAGGAGTAGAGCCAAAGTTTCTTCCTAAATAATTGCTCATGGGAGATAATTAGTTAAGCTGGCTTGCTTGCCTATCCCCCTAGTGACAGTCACAACCTGAGGATCCCCTGCTTGGCTGAACAAGGGGAGAATTTTATTTCTATAGTGGTGTGAAATAAACAAGCAAATAAGAAATGCAAAATACAGTCGTCACAAGCTGGCAGCAGCCGTCCCATATTTAGATTGCCTAACACTTTCTATTATAAGGAGTCTTAATACTTCCCAAAGTGGGGCGGGGGGGGGAGGAGCATCAACACGATTGTTTGCAATGTGAATAATCCCTCAGGTTAGATGAGGGCTTTTCTCTTTCTTGTGAAATTCCAGTCAGTTTTGACTGTATTGTAAAAAAAGTCTTAAAGAGCACCATTTCCCTTGTCTCACATTCTGCAGGAAAATTTAGACAACCAGCTAAAAAAGACTGAACAGTCTAAAGCACCAGTCCCTCAAGCAGCAACAGATAATGCTACCCTGGGAATACCTGGAAGCTACCAGAACAGCTGGAGATGGAGAGAAAGCCACACCTAGCTGTCCCTGAGACACTTTTCCCACTCACCCACCTCTTTATATTTATCACATGTGGCTGGTGTTCCCCTATTGCTACATATGGGAGAAGGAGAGATCACAGAGCTAGGCTGCTTCCATAAGCCCAGACCTGGCATATTATTCCAGTGTCTCATACTGTCTCTAGAGCACTACATGGAGCAGGAACTTATCCAAATCCAGGAGTTAACAAGGGGCAGAAAAGTCGTGCTCCACTTGAAAACGCTACACTCCAAGAACATGGCCTGAGCAGCCACATCCCTTCAAAAACACATTCCAGGGTGTAGAAGAAACACCCAAGACAAATACCCTTTCCCCAGACACAGTGCATGTTATCAGCAGCACATTCCTCCACTTTGGATAACAGGCACCTCCTGCTACCACCAAACAGGTACTCCTATAGTTCAAGTATGTAGGCAATTATACAAAAAACTACATTAAGAAAATGTTATTTATGTTGCAACGTCACACACTTGGAAATACGGAAATACCAGATTTACTGTTATCTATACAAGCTTAATTATGCCCCCAATTTTTTAAGACATTTTCATTAACACAGCCTAATTACTTTATCACATTTTCTGCTACAGGATCCCTTATTCATTCAGTGCACAGGACAGGACAACAGAGGAGCTGAATTAAGGTTGTATCAGCAACTTAAATCTGCCATTTACCAGCTTTCAAGTGCTGGATTTTACATTCTTAATAAAAGCTTCCATGGGATATAGTTTGAGGGATTCAAGTAATAAGGCATATATCAAATTAAATTTAAGTCAACAGCTGATTGCCCCTGAACCACCTCATTGATTCCCTCCATATGGACTGGTTCTCTCTCTCTTCATTCGCAAAAGCACAAGCTTCCTCCAAAAACTACCAAATGGACCAACACAGCATCACGTTGCCCATCTGAAGTTCAGATGCGAAGCAAGCCCAGCCGTCTCAGAGAAGATTTATTTGGGACTTTGGCAGAGGAGCCATTCTAGCACTCCTCCTCATAGCACAGCACAGCATTCCATCAGCTCTGCCTCAGTTTCCCCTTTGGAGTCTTCAGCACTCTTCATTGAAGGATGTAATTTAGGCCTCCAATCCAGGCAGAGGGAACTGAATAACTTACAGGAGAGCAGTGCTCCAATGTCAAAATCCAACATGAACCCAACCCAGATGAATCTTTGACCCTGCTGGGCTCTCCCTTTCAGGCAGACCCCAACTACAGTAGCTGGACTTAACACCCACAGTCATGATCCTGGTAACCAATCAGACTACCAGTCTATGTCAGGCCTACCTCCCGCGTGGGAAGCTCTAGTAGACTGCAGTTTTTAGTCAGAACCTGATTATAGCTAGGCTTCTGATGTAGTGAGAGCTGCCCATTTGCTCTCCGGCTCAGTCAGCGCCCAACTGAGTTGTGGTCCCTCCCTTCAGTTTCTCTGTCCTTCCAGGGCTGACTGGCATCACTCTCACTCACTATCCCTGCCTAGCCGGCATACGATTCACATACTGTATCAGAGAAGACATTTAATGAAACTTTAAAACAAGGTACACAATTCTATATAGCTTCACACTTCAGCACGCTCTCCACCTTCCACCTGAATTTATACATCGTTCTCTTCCCCCGGTTCCTTAAGAATCTTCTCTTGCTGCTTGGGCACAGGATGGAGGAGTTTTCTTTTATCCCAGAAACCTTTTCTCTCCTCACAACTTTCTGGGTGCTGAATAGACATTCCTGTCTCAAGCCAGACACCTTGTTTGACTACTACAAACTAAAAATGCAATCTACCCTTGCTATCAGATGAAAAAGTCTGCAAGCAATGTCCAGTGCCTAGAAAGATTGGGGGATAAGAATGAGGAAGCCATGTTTCCAAGAGTATTAAGGAAAGAGTGGCTTGAATTTGAGTACCTGTGGATTGCATTGAAAAAATAAAAAATGTAGGGCATATGATATTTGGAGTACAAAGTAATAGAAGGTTATGCATTTATCTTTTGCATTGTTAGAGCTGTCATCAGCACCACGCAAACTGGACTTATTAGCTTTCAATGTGTTTTGCAGGTTTGAAGGCACATTATATCACAAAGTTTTTGTTTTTTTTTTTGTTAAAATTAGCTAGGATACTCATTTTTTCCTTTACAAATTGTACAATTGCTAAAGTCAATTGGTGGGGTGCAAAGAAAATCTTTATTCATGTGGAATTATATAAGGTTTGTGCATATGCAATGTTTAAAATGTTCTTAAGATGATACTAAAATGTTACATAAGAGAAGAGACCAACCTTTTAATACAAAAATCCTTGGGGAAGGCCTACAGGGGAATGCTCCTGTAATGCCACACTGAGCATCTGAGATACTTGCCCCTAGATTTCCAGCAGTAATGGTGACAGATTCAGGACTCCCAGATGGCCGAGGGCAGGGGTCTGCAACCTGTAGCTCCAGAGCAGCATGAAGCTCTCTGGCTGCTCCCTTGAGGCTCTGGACTTTGCCCCCCTCACCAGAGGAAACTGCAAGTAGCCTGTTCCTGCTGCCACCCCCCCAATCCACCAGCAGATCCTGCAGCAGGCACCCTGCCCTAGTACCCCCCTCCACCAGGAGGCTACACCCATTGTGGCTGTCAGAACACTTGATTATTGCAGAATTTTTTTTTAAAATGGCTCTTATTTTTCAGGTTGCCAACCCCTGGCCTAGGGTCCATGTGAAGACAGAACCAACTAACTCCTCCACCAAAACCCAAAAGACAAAGGGTTTGGTTTCACTTGTGGTTTTGGCTATGTTTGGAGTTGAAAGAGGGAAAGAAACATCATAGCTAGGGTGGACCCTTCTGTCCTCCACATTCCTACCAAAGGGAATCCTTTGGGAATTGTTGGGACACCGAACAGTGTCATCACAAAGACCAGAAATCTAAGAGACTGAAGAGGCTATTCTTCACACTGGAATCCAGATCAGAGAGCCATAAGGATGATCTTATGATCCTTGGATGTTGTGTAGACTTTAAGAACACTGTGGTGTTGTGCTTTGCTTATGTTGTTTCCAGCCAGCTAGTGACTGCCGCACCCCCCAAAGACTGAGCCTAAAATCATTAGTTGCAGGACTTCATCAAGGCCCAGGAGGTCCCAGGACAGCCCACCCTTGTAGGTCCCCCTATTGTTCCCTGTGTTGGGGGGTGGGGTCAGGCACCGCACGACCCCAGCCATGGCAGAGTAACAGGGGAGCTGCAGCCTGTGCTGCTGTGGGTTGGCACAGCTGTGGAGGTGGATGGGGAGGCTGCGCTGCCACACAGGAGGCTATACTGCTGTGGAGGGGTGGCACAGGCTGCCCTGCTGGGGGAGAGACTCCAACGGGGGTCTGTAGGCTGGGGCTGCTGCTTGGGGTGGGGAAAGGTGTAGGCCAGAGACCGTGGTATTCCTGCCCTGCCACTAAGGTGACTGGTGAGCAGACCAGTCAGCCCTGGGGCTGAACAGGCAGGCTGAGTAGCAGTATGAGACTCAGACTGGCTGGGATGATTTTTGGGGGGGCCATGTGGTCCCCGTTCAGGCCAGAGCCAGGGTCTGTAGCTCCTAAAGCCTGTCATTAATCTAGCCCTGACTATTTTCTAGGAGAGCGCACAGAGTCATTTACACTGGTTGTAAACGTCAAGAGAGGTATAATTTACGTATTGCTCTTTTTGTCATTTATTATCCTAATCCCTATTTCCACTGTCCCTTACCATGTTTTCCCCAGAGTCCTAATAAAGCCGCAGTTACTGTTTTATCACTTGGGAATTGTGATAGTCATTTTATATTAGTGTGTGCTCTGACAGACATTCCGAGTGTTTAAATATTTTCCCAAGGCCAAGTCTTCTGTGTGCCTCATCCAGGAAGGGGGTTCTGTGAGTGTATATGCCAGACACCCTTACAGATGAACCCAGGACCATAACACTGTTAAGAAAAGGAGAAGGCTGCAGCCATGCCTCAGGGTTGAGGTTACATATATCAAAAATAATTTCATCAGAAATTCTAGAAGACATGTCAGTGAAAACTTTTTAATATAAATAGTTCACATTATTTTTAAAATGGTTACCAGCAAAACTCAGAACCGACTGTAAATGTTGTAAGATATTACACAACACTTGGCACTTGATGATCAGTTGACACAGCTGGATAAAATTCAGCTCTGCTTTAATGTTGTGGCTCCGTCATAATAGCTGAGAATTTTTTCAGTTCATAAAGATACAAGACTTATTTTCTTTTACTTTCTGTGTTGGCTTATCCAGGTTAGTTCAGTCTATATAAAACCCATAGACTGGCACTTAACCTTTAGTTAATACATATTCCAGATCTAACAAATTGGTTGTCTTTACCTCAGAAAACAGGTTAGGCGGTTTTTAGTGGTAAACCTCTCCTAGTTATCAGAGATACGGCTGTGAAGTATTACTTGGCACCTATGTGCACAACTGCTGCCTAGTGGTTTGGCCTAAGAATACAATCGAAGTGTGACTACCACAACTGCATGAAATAGTAATGCTGAATATCACATCCGTTTTGCGCTAGCATGCATTTTAGATCCAATATATTCCATTAGTAAAAGCAGAAAATATCCACAGAGCTATAAAATACGCAAACTTATCACAACTCCCCTTTCTCCCCATTTCTAGTCCCTAGGGAGAGGATTACCTAGCCTCATCCTAAAAGAAATCCACTATTGTACAGTAGCTGTCCATGGTGCTGCAAAATCAGTATTCCAAAGCTTATTTGAGAATCCCCCCCCTCCCGCCCACCTGTTAAAAACAGCAGGAGCCCAGCAAAGGAACAGGGAATTCTTCTTCAAGTTCTCTCACCACTGAGAACACTGGTGGCAGTAATTTGAAGGTTGCTGCTTGAGAAAGTTCCATTAGTGGTTTTGCAATTTTCAGTCAATCCCCTTCACCCCACCTTCTAAAACTTTCATCACTTCACCATGTAGGACTGAAACTTCTGAAAATATGTATGCTACAAACATAACAGAGAGGCACTGTATACTATTGCATGAATGCCTCAGGGCATGTAGCTGAGTTTGCAGCAAATAAGCAATGCTAAATTGTGTTAATGGTGCAATGTTACCAGGCAGTAACAGCATCATTAATATAGACCATCCATGACTACAAGTAGCATGCACATCTCCTTCCCTGCATGCTTCTGATTTTCTGCTCTGAAAACATGTTCATTAAATGAATGAGAAAATACAAACAAACTGTTTTACTAAGGTTATATTATTTTAGTATGGTATCTCAGGTTTTTGCAGAGAAACCAACTATGAAAATTTATTATAGCTACTGCTGCTTAAGGAAAAGTAAGTTATTTTCTAACCACTGTGGGAAAGCAAGTAACATTTATAAACAATCCCTTTAAGGCAAAAAATAGATTTTCCATAAGCTGTCATCTCTTTCTGGTGGTTATATTAATTTTCTTTTTACTGAAGTCACTAACTTTACCAATAACATCATTTCAGCATTCTTATGCAACAAGCTAAGTAATATTACATGTAGCCCAATATTTCACTTTAATAACCATTTATTTCTGAAAGATCAGGTTCTCAAAACTCCGCTGAAGTAAGCTGTCTCTTGTGAAATACTCTTAAGTATGATACATTATATTCTGTTTGGCCTTCAGTAGACAGAGATTTTGCCACACAATAGTAATCTGTTAGCAACACCACACACACACACACACACACACACAGCCAACAAGTTACAATTAAAAGTCATTGGTCTGCTACCTAACTTGTTTCCCTCATGGAAGTTATTTTAGAATCCACTGCAACTTTTGTTTCTCCATGATAGGAAATGTTAGAGTTATTACTCGACAAGAAACATTCTGCAATGAGCCCACATTTCTTCAAATAGTTCCAACATTATCAAACACACTTAGAAAGCCAAGCTCAGCCAAAGATAAAACAAGAAACCAGATCCTGGTCCCAGGTCTGACACCAGTTGTGCCTCAGTACCTCATCTAGGAGACGTGTATATTGATATTTCCCACTTTGTAAAGTATTATTTATCTCTAGCTCCCCCACCGACAGGAAAATCCACTAGAAGGGATTAGCAAAGTGTAAATCCCCCACAAGTTTTAATCAGAGGAACAGAGTTTTCCCCATACATCAATTCATGGACTCTGACAGGACTATTACAGAACTGTGAGGAACAGCTAGGGGTCAGATCCTTCCTTGCAGGGGCTTTATATCTCTGCAGTAACTCTGGCTATTTGTGGCTCTTCTTGGCTGACTTACATAGCCCTCACCATCCCCTTCATATTTGATTTTGAAATCAACATGCAAAGACAACTAAACCTTTAGAAGCTGCTAATAGGATTCCTTCAAGAAACAATTGTGTACTTCCTCAGAGGGTCATGAGGTTTTTTTTAATATAGTAGAGCCTTAATTAAATGCTTATGGAGTGACCTTGCCTCTGTGCCATTCCCTCATGTATCCTCTTATAATACCGTAGATTTTTTTTAAAATCATCATCAGTTTATCTATCACAAAATGACCATGTGCCAAGTAGGAATTTCTGGGAAGAATTTCCTTCATTCCTGGAAACTGCTGATCATTAATTAACTCAATTATGTTAATTGCCTCAAGTTAACTGGACAATTAAGTAACTCAAGACAGAAGTTCTAGTGTAGCCATATCCCTTGATGGGCAGATATATAACAAGGAGTGCTTCCTTAAAATTGTAGCTTATGCCACCAGAAACGAGTAGCAGCAGTTTCTCTCCTGCTCTGATAATGCAAAGAAGATAAGGTATCATTGACCCATTAGGATGCAACATTTAACACCCATTAGGTGTTAGATTTTAGGAGAATTACCTCAGTAGTATCAATACAAGTCTGACAGACACTGAGGAAAAATTAACTCCAACTAATAATTGGTTTTAAAAAATCTGGAGCCAAACTAGATCAGACTTCATGGGGTGTCTATAATGAAGCAAAAAACACCTACAGCTGGGTCTTGGAACCCAGGCTACAGCACAAGCCCTAACATCTACAACGCAATTTTATAGCCCTACAGTCCAAGCCAGCTGCTGGTATTTTATTGCATTTTAGATATATCTTGTGTGGCCTGAACACCAGTCTATGATTTGGTTCTAACTGGCTTTCAAAATTGATTTAGCTAAATTAATTTGAATTTTGGGAGACTTTTTCCCAGTCTATGTCAGGCCTCACAGCAGACTACAATTCTACTGGAAGCAAAGGAAAGCATCACTAAAAGCAGGGTAAAAGTCAGCTTTATACACTAGTCTTCGAGGTAGGAAGGGGGGGATTTTCACTAACACTTTATTTTTTTTCAGTATCTCTGCATAAAAAACAGTAAGAAAGAATTTTTGTAAAACATCATTCTTACAAAAGTATCACAGAATGATTCACTGCCAATTAGAGACTAAGAAAATTGTATGGGATATAGTATATTAGACAGGCAGCCCACCAGAGTATCAAGGCCACGTTTTAAAAACAATGGAACATGGCTAAATAAATGAAGGTGACCCTGAAATAGCAGAATGTAATTAGAACTCCCTACAGACCAAGAAAAGAATAGAGTTTCCATGTCACTTCTCTTCCCATTTCTTTCTGTCTTTTGTAGTTCTCTTATAAATACTGCACAGTGCAAGCTGCAATCTTATAAAAGAGCTCTATTTCACAAGTATTTCACAAATGGTACATTTCTAATTTTGTTTAGAATTATCAGAAAATGCCAGAAGAAAGCTGCTACCTATAGGTAGGACTTAGTAACTGAGTTTGTTAAAAGATCTCTCTCCTTGATATCAAAAACCGAGATGACATTTCAAAGCATATTTTCTGTATCTCAGTGCAGATACTTGTTAATTCAGATTTCTGGGAAGTTATATGAAGAGGTTTTGTGGATAGAGACATAACTGCCCATTGCCTATCTTCAAGGAATACTACCTTCTATATTGCATAGTTCTGTCTGAACTTTGTATTGATTTTCTCTGCCTATTGATTACTCAGAGACACAGATTACTCATTATAAACATGTTTTCACACCATCAGGACAAATGCTGCTGCAGTACAATATATAGTTGTAAGCTGTGTTTTATATAATAAAGCTCCAAACCAGATTGGATTGCCAATTCTCTCTCAAATTTGCATTAATGCAAGAGAGGCAGGGTTTGTATGAGATCACACATTTAGATCCATTATTACAGCCTCTGCACCCAGGGCCCAGAAGGCATTCTAGTACCAGCCAAGAAAACAGCTGTTGAGTGAGAAAGGGGAGCTCCATGACTTCATTTTTTGTTCCAAACCACTAAAACCTTCCTCTCCTTACAGTTGATATGGCCTAAACTTCCCAGGTTTTTGAGAGCTGCAGTGGGAGAGGAGGGTCATCTTTGCAAATAGCACCTCTATAGCAGAACCCCAGGGATATTCCTAATGGAGTTAATAATGAAGGGTCAACATTAACTCGTGTGATCACAATTCTTGCACTCCTTCATGCGGATGCCTTCAGGACTTGTCAAAATTAAGAAAAAAAAAAAGATGCATTCTTGACTCGAGCTAGCCAGCTCAAGATAAAGTCTTTGTTAAGATGAAACCGTGTGTTCTTTTCACTCAAGTCAGCAGGCTGAGTTATAGATCATAGTAGGGAGCCCATTTGTTAGTCTTTGTGTGTACAGGACTCCTTGCTTCTAATCTTTAAGGGTATATATCCATGGGTGACTATTACTCAGTAACAACTCAACGCACATACAAGCTCTTAAGATTTGTCTACACCAGTGGTTTTCAAACTCTTTTTCCTTAGGACCCAGTTGAAAAAAAATCATTTATGCCCATGACCCAGCAATTACATCTTTAAGCTGTGCATTCCATTCTTTTGGCAGCAGCAGTGGGGATGCCACAACCCCATACCTGAGGGTCCTGACCCTAAGTTTGAAAACCACTGGTCTACACTTCTGCTTATGCAAGCAAAACTTGCATAAGCAGGGGGGGGGTCCTCACACACCTGTGCAATGATAGTTTTGGTCAGAATAAGCACTTCTGTAGACAACCCTTCATTAATTTGGGTTTGCTAACTCCAGAACAAGATGGTGAGATCTCTTTGTGGGACCAAATTATGTTGTGAAACAAGCTTCTGAGTTTACACAGAGCTCTTCTTCAGGGCTGTAAATGGAATTATCAGTCTCATAGCAAATGCAAGGTGATACAGATGGTTCAACATAAGTGGTTTAGCACATTTTTCAGAGACTGTTCAAAGCATCATGGCCCATTAACCTCTTGTCTGTCCTATGACTGCTGTGTTAGTGTGTTCAGATTGTTGTAATAAGCCATAAATCCAGTATTTCCATTCAGTCCATGACTTTTACTTTTAATTGCTAGCAAAATAATGATTTTAATTTTCCAGGCTCATTTTTTGAAAGCATTCTGCATGTTTCCTTTGAGGGGGATTGATAGGTCAGACAGAGTGATCATTTTGTGAAGCGTGTTCATCCACTGGTGATATGGTGTCTTTGTTTTCTTATGGAGAGTTAATTTCAGAGGAGTAACACTCTGGTTTCATGCACATGAGTATTGTTGGAGCATTTAGTATACTAGATGAAGGACACCACACATTGTGACAGACATGGATCTTGAAAAGTGTTGTTGGCACAAAAAGCCTAGCTGGCTTCAAAACTGAGGTTAATAAATTTATGGTGGGGATGGTATAATGGGACAGCCTAGTTTTGCAATTGACTGATCTTTGACTAGTGGTGAGTGATAATGCCAGTGATCTGAGATGGGATGGGTTCTGTGTTACTAGAGGGAAATCTTTCACCAGCCAGACACCCAAGAGTCTTGCCCATATGCTCAGGATTTAACTATGGGGGTTGGTTAAGGAATTTCCCCAGCAGGGGAGACTGGCAAAGACTCTGGGTTCCCCCCCCCACACCTTCCTCTGTACCATGGGGACACATTTCACTTGCTGGTGGATTCTCTGTACTTCAAAGTCTTTAAAACCATGATTTGAGAACTTTAATACCTCAGTCATACCAAAGTGAGCAGGAGAGGTTCTGTGGCCTATATCCTTCAGGAGGTCAGACCAAATATTCATAGTGGTCCCTTCTGACCTTAAAGTCTATGAATATGAGTATTAATCATTGCAGCAGTGAAAATGTGTCTGCAGTTTTGAATCTGTTGTTGTGGAAGGGTCAGATTCCACTTTCAGTTGGTGTTTCTAAGCTAATAATCAGAAGCAAGCTTCCCATAGCCCAGGAGCATAAGATATACAGATTTTGTAGAAATTTTAAGGCCTGGATATACATCCCCCAGGGATGCATAAATAAGCTTCCTTCTTTTCTTGTAAAAGACAGATCCTAACGTATCCTCCAGAGACTTTGAGAGAGGGGAACAAGGTCAAGTTGAGCAAGAGGCTCTATCCTGTGATCACCCAAACCTTCTCCCCTGCTATAGTTATGCCTAGGCTGCTCAAATCTGCAGAAAGGCCTACTGATTTTGGATGGTATTAAGTATGGTAATCAATATTGCACCGCCAAGTGGTCTCTAGCCCTTTACAGGTCTGTCTCAATCTCCCTATACCACACCATCCTCTCTAATATGGATCTCACTTTCCTATACACAGACTTCCGTCACAATGATGGCATAGTTTTCTGCCTCAGAGATTTGCAAGACAATGGACTATGCTCAAATATGCTCTCCAACATCAACACCACCTTCCCATAGGCAGGTTGTTTGAAGACCAGAAGTGGTGGTTTAGGAAAGGTTTCTTTCAGGATGCGGCCCCATCAAGTATGGGTTGTAGTTTGATGATAACCTATATGGGGTAGCAGCAGACAACAAGAGCTGTGTGACTACAGGGCAGACTTATTTCATTACTGAAGTGGGTTCTCTTGAGGTATCTAGCTAGCCCATTCCATGACGCAATTTCTCTAGTGGAGTGTCCATGCTTGATGAAGATGTTTTAAAGTGTGTTAAAATGTACATATCATACTTTTTCAAGACACATTCTATGGTTTCTGCATACATCACTGTAGATAACATTTCTTGGTGTTTTGGGGGGTGGTTAATGGATCTGTGAAGGCAGGTGAGGTGATTGGGGGTTTCTTCTAAATGGTTATCTGTAGGCTTCTACAGTTGAAGCTGATTGTGGCCTCCAAGAAGTTGATGCTAAAGTGAGAGTGTTCTAGAAAGTTTAATGAGTGGGGTAGTGTTTATTGAAGTTGTGGTGGAAATCTGAGGGATTTTCAGCCATCTGTCCAGAGAATAAAGTATCATTGATGTATATCATTTCTGTGGTGCATTTGTCCAGAAATTCTTCTTCAGGGTGGCCAATGAAGAGGTGGGCCTATTGGACAGTCATCCTAGTACCCATTGCTGTTCCCATAATTTGGGCAATGTGTCTGTTGTTGAATTTAAAATTGTTATGGGTGAGGATGAAATAGATGAATTTGGTGGTGTTGATGTTGGAGAGCATATTTGAGCATAGTCCATTGTCTTGCAAATCTCTGAGGCAGAAAACTATGCCATCATTGTGACGGAAGTCTGTGTATAGGAAAGTGAGATCCATATTAGAGAGGATGGTGTGGTATAGGGAGATTGAGACAGACCTGTAAAGGGCTAGAGACCACTTGGCGGTGCAATATTGATTACCATACTTAATACCATCCAAAATCAGTAGGCCTTTCTGCAGATTTGAGCAGCCTAGGCATAACTATAGCAGGGGAGAAGGTTTGGGTGATCACAGGATAGAGCCTCTTGCTCAACTTGACCTTGTTCCCCTCTCTCAAAGTCTCTGGAGGATACGTTAGGATCTGTCTTTTACAAGAAAAGAAGGAAGCTTATTTATGCATCCCTGGGGGATGTATATCCAGGCCTTAAAATTTCTACAAAATCTGTATATCTTATCTAGTTAATTAGTATTCTAGCAACCTCAGCTATAGCTTGAAACTGTTGGCACAACAAGTTTTTTGTTTTCTTGACATGTTATTGTCAATATTTTTCCTGAAGCCATCAACAAAGATAAAGAGTGTGGTTTCGTCGACTCTGTGGTGTCCAGTCAGATTATTCCTTTCTTCTTATGATTGTCAGTGGGGGTGTGGTAATTGTAGATTGTATCATTATTATAGTAAAAAGATTATTTGGGCAGACATGGCATCCTACACCTGTCTACCACAACACCACATGGTACACGACAACACACGGTACATCTCATCAAGTACACTAAATAACTCAACAACAATTACGTGGGTAAAACCAGGCACTCACTAAACACACAAAGGAACTCACAGTAATATTCTAATATTGTGGGACCTACACTGCATGTAACTTAAGAACATTCCTTTTTCCTTAAAAAAGGCAAAGCTTTGAAGTTTGCATTAGAGGGCTATATCCTCTCCACACTCAGCAATTTGTAGCCGCCAATAATGAACTTAAGAAACTTGCTGAAGCTTTGTCACACTCATGCTTCAGAGCATTTTTGCAAAGAAAAGCCCCAGTACTTAGATTTTGCTTCCTGCAACCCTATGTTTGGTAGTGAGATGTAGTGTTTTGAGGGAACCAGGTTCATACTTACTGGAAACGTTCTATACCTAACCATCTCCTTGCTCTATTATACTAACCACTACCTGTGATTCAATGTATCCTTCCTACTGAATATTGTGATCTCTTTTTCTAGTAGAGTGATCCAGTAGTCAACAGACCTTATCAATACAGGATAAAAGGTAGTACCAGCTGTTCATGTTTCATTAGGAATGCCAGATGGCCTTTCTGGCTTGTGACCCAAATGGACTTGTTCATTATGTTGTTAACTCACTTTCATTTTCTAATCATTTTAATAGTTCATGCTATATTTTCAACCGGTTCTCTTACCAGTGTATTTATTATTTCAGCTAGCTTTTTTCTTTTAAGAATGTCTGCCAAATACACACAAAAGTTAGACTAGCAAAATGAAAGTTACGTTTTAATGCCCACGATAAAAGCCTAGCAAAAACTTGGAAAAACAAAAACTTTAGATTTTATTATATCCGTCGGGCTTTAGGGTTCACCTTAGATTTACTAGTATCCATAGAGACCTTTTAAATACAGTAAAATGTCTGCCCTAGGTAAAATTGCCAGCACTTTAGAACAAAGGTTTTGTAAGTGGTGGTTTATAATGCAAGTAGGATTTGGAAAGTACATTTTTTCTTGTCTTGAAGATAAGTTTTATTAAGATGGCATGCCCCTTTGAGGCAATAACATTTTCTTCCACACTTCAAGCTTGCAATAATACTTTTTCTTGTAAGAAAGGAAAAGGCTTTTTTTTTTTTTTAAACTTAGATGAGATTGATGCTCTCTGACCAAATATTATTCTAGTAGGATATATATTTAAAGTCAGAACAGTTTTTATTCCTGTGAGCAAAGAAACCATCACTGCAAATATAAGTTGTCAATTTTCAATTTATAATTAGATTTAAAATGTGTGGGTTCTCACTCTATGTTCTTTATCCCTTAAAAATAAATATGGCACTAACTCTTCTGGCACTATTTTACAATGAATCATAAAACTGAATAAACTATCAAAATATGAAAGACCTATTAAGTCATCTAGATCATCTCCTTGCCAAAACAGGATTGCTCACTAAAACACATCTACTATGCTACGTGTAAAAAAGTCTTCAACCCCTACACAGAAAGCTGTTACTGAGCTAACTGCTTCTGAGCCCTCCTAGTCTCTTTGAATTTAAACCCATGAGTTTTCAGCTCAAGTCCCTTGTCTATCAGCCCTAAACAGGTCTCAGTTACGTCTAGCACTCCATATCTGTTCCTTTCAGAAGCAGTGACCCAACAGCCTTCTTAGATTTTAAAAATAAAAAACTATATGCATGTTTAGCCTAGCTAGGTAGGTAACCACATAGAGAATTGGCAGTTCTAAACTTCCTACAGACCCTCTAACAACTGAAGGGTCTGTCTGGCACACTCCACGCCCTTAATTCACAAACTATTTCTCCTCACATTTCCGAGAGACTCTCCCTTAAAAGATGCTTAATTCTTCTGAGCAACCTCTCTGCCCTCTTTGCTTGAGAGCAAGTTGTTTTTAAAACTGTTTTATAGCACTTTGAGCTCTTCGGCTTCAGGCTGGGGTCTGGAAGTATACCACTGTCATGGAATTGCCTTTGGGCAGGTCTTCACTGAAAAACAACAGATTTGCTGCCTTCATATTGATCTTTTGAATTGACTGATCAGGTCTGTGAAGACCCGCTCACAAGATCAGCATCCTGATCAGCTAAGATCACT
Organism: Podocnemis expansa; assembly: GCA_007922195.1. Classification (NCBI taxonomy): domain Eukaryota; kingdom Metazoa; phylum Chordata; order Testudines; family Podocnemididae; genus Podocnemis; species Podocnemis expansa. The sequence goes on along the minus strand of ML681984.1, from coordinate 20,238,336 downwards.
CACACATAACCCAGTATACAGCAGCTGGGTCTCATAACCCAACATGCAGCAACTTAACCTCACTACAATTTTAGGAACATTGTATATCACGGCAGTCTTAGATCACACAGCAATTCTGGGACCAGCACAGGGACATCTTCCTTTACAGAAGGATTTCACAGAAGTCTGCCTGACTTTATTATAACTCATTATTCTCAATTCTAATCTCTCAAATTCTCCATCATTGTTCACGTCACACTTTTCAGATGTTTTTAGATAGCCATCACATCACCACTACATTGGCTTAGCATGTATGCAGCTTAGTTATTCCTCACAAGCCAAACCCAACAGCTCCCCAATCACTTTTGTGGCTATTCATTAGTTTATTAGTTTTGTGGAAGAGGCTTTGGTTCTGCTTTTATTCACATTAATAGCAACTGGGTAAAATGTCCTGCAGGTTACTAAAGACTCCTTCTCCCTACTGTTCAGACTGCCTGGACTGCTATTTACACTGACTTCCTGGCCATTTATAGGCGAAGAAGAATAAGCCGTACTCCTAAAAACACTGAAGTAATTTAGGATTTGTCTATATGAACACTTGTCTGCAGCAAGCTGGGTTGTAAATCTACCCTGCTGTAGCCTGAAGCACAGTAAGTGTCTATATAGACCCTGCTGCTAGGCACTAAAGAGTTCCCTAGCGTGCTTTGATCTACTCCCATTGCAAAACAGGATAGATCAAAGCTCTCTAGGGCAGTTTTTACTGCTTGGATGAAGGGTTCATACAGACCGTTTGTGCAAGGCAGGCTAGCCTGGGGTAAATTTACATCTTACTTGCAGTGAACCAAGTGTGCATATAGACAAGCCCTTATCCTCTCAAATTGCAGTATTATGACTCCTGGCATCAGAGTTCCTTCCTGATACTCTATCCCTTAACACAAGGCTATGCCTCAATACTCCATCAATCACAGAGCAGGCGTCTAATGAGAGCAGAACTTTCTACTAAACACTGTATTCCAGGAGTGGATGCTCCAGTGCTGACTGGAGATCTAATACTTCCTGCACTATTATTCAACTGCATAGCAGCCTAAAACTGCCTGTCCTTTTCTGTTATTATTTCACATTAAAATCATGTCTCATTTTCTCTAAATTCTTGCATCGTACTACAGCTCTCTTTCAGCAGCACCACTTTCCCAGTTTGTCTCTCCCAGTAGAGCTCACTGTTTTTGATCCCTGCCCCCGCCACCGAAATATTAGCCAGTAATTTTAGAGCAAAATCTTCTATAGGCTTTTCACACATTTTTAATAGCTCTAGGATCAGGTCATTTCATTAATCTATTTCATAAGAGGAGGTTACTTATCTGTAACTGAAGGTTCTTCGAGGTTCAAGGTCCCTATCTGTATTGCACACAAGGGTGTGCATGCACACCACACGTCTGAGTTCAGAAGCATTTCTTATTAGCATATATAACCCACACATGTGCAATGTGCAAACAAAAAAACCCACACCCTTGGAGTCGTTTGGCTAGTTCTCTGAAAACAACTACTCACCGTCAAAAAAAGTGAACAGTGCTGGGAATCATTAGGAAAGGGATATATAATAAGAAAATATATTGCCTCTTTATAAATCCATGGTACACCCGCATATTGAATACTGCATGCAGATCTGGTTGTCTACCTCTCAAAAAAAGATGTATTGGAATTGGAAAAGGTGTAGAGAAAGGAAACAAAAGCAGTAAGGGTATGAAACAGCTTCCATAGGAGAAGAAATTAATGACACTAGGATTTTTCAGCTTAGAAAAAAAAGATAGGGGGATATGATAAGTCTATAAAATCATGACAGGTGTAGAGACAGTAAAAAAATATTACTTCTCACAAGACAAGAACGGGGGTCACCAAATGTAATTAATAGACAGAAAATTTTAAAACAAGCAAAAGGAGTTGTTTCTTCACACAACACATAGCCGACCTGTAGAATTCTTTGCTAGAGGATGTTAAGGCCGACACTAAAACAGAGTTAAAAAAAGAACTAGAAAAGTTTATGCAACGTAAGTCAATCAATGGCCATTAGCCAGGATGGGCAGGGATGCAAAACCATGGTATGAAGCGTCCCTCACCTTTGTCTTTCAGAAATTGATGGCTTGGGGCAGGGGGAGCAGAGAATCGATCACTTGATGATTTCTGTTCTGTTCATTTTTTCTGCACACCTGTCATTGGGCACTGTCAGAAGACATAAAACTGGGCTAGATGGATCATTTGTTTGACCCAGAACGGCCATTCTTATATTCTTAATGCATCTCATTGTGCTCACAGAAGATAGTGTGCATCAGTGCCTTCCAGTCACCTTCTTACTGTAATGGAATATGGTCTGAGGAGATGGAGCGTAAGTAATTGAACACAAATAGGGACTACACATCTCAAAGAACGTCCAGTTAGAGGTAATTAACTGTTTCTTTTTTGAGCAATGGTTTCTATGTTTATTCCACACATGGGTGACTTGTAAGCAGTGACCAGTACAGAGGTGGGCGCGAGGATGACACTCCAAGTGAGGTCTGTCTGGCCCTCAGCAGCATCCATAGCTGCTGCTTGTGCAAGGGTGACTAGCCGGGATACATTCACTAACGAAGCCAATATGGCAGCTTGTACTCATGTAGAGTACACTGTGATTTTATCAGGAAGATTATTTTGGATCAGCTGTAGCATTCATTAATGCACCCCATGACACATTAGAACAAAGGGTTTGACCCTTGGACCATTCAGCAAAGGGCACAAATTGTTTCGACAATGTGCTAAGTTGTAATGGGGAAAGAACCCATATTTTGCTCCCCATCTTTAAGCATCTGACAAAGTGGTATTCTCTCCAATGAAAGCTCATATGATAAATAAATGTATTAGTCTTTAGAAATGCCACCAAATTTTTTTTTTTTTGCGCGCTGAACTAGTCTAACATTTTGGAATTTCACATTTACAAAATTCACCCATTAATGTACTTCAGGGGGGAACCTTTACAAAATATTTTATTAATTCATGATACCTTTTCCTCATGCTTCTATTTCTTCAGAGTATTTTCTCTTTTTATTTATTTTATTAGTTTACCAGGGCTAAAAATTATAGAATGGTAACGACCAGGCACATTCATCTTTCCTTTTCTGAAAAGCAGTACTAGATTTGTTTCAGCATCTCTCCCACACACGTTTTTCAAAACACAAATGTCTGTGCTGTGTTATGTTCAAAGAAATATGCATATGGAGTATACATTCTACCTCTGAACAAACAAGATCCATCATTCAGTATCAGATGCAGACACATTATTTTTACAAAAGTTCAATTAATGTTAAAAGTAACAAAATAAAATGTATTGTTGTTCTCCATGTTCTTACCTTAATTTAATTTATCTATTTTATCATCACTTTGTGTTGTCCCCTCCTCAGAGTTATTGAAACATTAATATAATTTTAATATAAAAGCAATAATAATTTTCCTTTGTCTGGAAACTTCTTTGAAATTCAAGAAATGCACATAAAAGGAGGACATAGATTCTCCATAATTTTCTTTAGTTCAGGTCAATAAACAAATCTAATAATCATGAACATTATTTTATTCAAATCAAGAAAACATGGGCAGATCAAATAAATACAACATTTTCACTGCTGAAATGATATAATATTGCTATAAAAACTAATGGATACTTTCACAAGTTCCTCCCCCATGGCACCCCAAAGGCTCTGGCTGAGCCTCTGATCTGCAAAGTACAGGCACTCCACAACACCAGCCCAGTAGTAAGAGACTCAGCCCTTTCTGAAGCATCAGCAAACACAAAAATAAATGAATTCAAATTGACTGTCACACAGCACAGATGTGGTAAACCTCTCTTCTCTAAGAGGACTTTTGTTAAGCAACGAGGCTCACAAACTAACAGAGAAATAGTTCTGTCAAAGGTGGATCAGCATCAGGCCCTCCCTTCCTCCCTGCAGGGAGGGCATATAAGGCATCAGTTGTCTGAAGTCAATGGAGTTGAATCTGTATTGAATGAATTCCACATGCATAAATACTCAATGTAGGAAAAGAGATCACAACCACGTCCTGCATAGTTAGCCATCTTGAGATACATTTTCAGGTAATCTGTGTATGCACAAATTACATGCAATGTATGGCATGGATACTGTATGTCTTATAAAAGGCTCTTGCGCTCTTCAGGGTGGTTACCCAATGGGGGGAAAAATGTAAAAATGTTTAATAGCTACTAAGCCAGTTCATTAACGTTATACTGTCTACTCCTGTTTGAATCTTCCATCTGAGAAACACTGCACAATACTTAAGTCACAACAGTAAAATGAAAGGTAGAACAAATAAATACCCAGGGATAAATGTTTTCAGCTTCCAAAAAATATGTATCAATTACTAGCATAGGTCACCTTCAACTTTTGTATTACAGAAAGCCCTTATTTTTATGCATAGTTCTATCTGACAGAAGGGTTCCTATTTTCCTTTAGGATAAAAAACAAATGGATTGAAACTCCTGCAAGTCCCTTAGCTCATTCATTATGTTGAGAGAACCAGAGTATTAGTGCAGGAAACAAAGACTTCACATTAGAAACTGAAGGCTGTTACGGTTGATATATACTATTAGAGTATGCCTCATCATCCCAGTGTTACACAGCCACCAGGGAGACATGGATCCTTGAACAGACCTCTGTGTTCACCAGCCTTTGATGGATTAGGCTTTTTTTTTTTTTTAAATGAAAAATACCAATATGCTGTTGCAAATGGATTAAAGGTGTGGTCCTATTTTTCACATTCTAGTTACACGTTTGAAATAGCTGTGCAATCCTGAGGTCTATTTAAAAACTTATTTTAATCTTTCTGTATAAATGGCTTGGGGGTGGAGAGAAGAGGGAGGCTAAAGAATCACTTTAAAAGCAAGTCATCTTGGCTACTCTGTCCTAAAAACCTTTTCTGCCTTTGCTGTCAAAAAGATCAATGCTAATTTTACACTGACTTTCAGACATTTTGTATTTTAAAATGTAATGCTTTTGTTTCATAAAAGATTAACATGACTGATTTTAAAGGAGGGAAAACAACTAACCAAGCCTTCTGTGACTTATAAGAAATTTCTGGGTTTCTCTCATACAAGTTACTAACTTTTGAATACCTTTTTGCAATCCACGAAAGTGACAACTTTATTTTACATCAGTACTCCCCACCCATAAAAAAGAAATGTATATACATGTTAATCCTTCTGGCTATTTTGAGCTTTCTTGCTGAGGTCAATGTGATTAAAAATAGCACACCAAATTCTGTTCCCCCTTATGCTGATGTGACTCTAGAGAAACTCTATAGAAACCAATAGAGCTTCTCTAAGTTTACTGAGACAGCAATGTATGGGAGAGCGGAATTTGGTCTGACATGTTATTTTGTTCAGAATGTGATAGAGACAGTTGTTCACATTGAATGTGAAATTATAAGCAGCATTACCACCTTCTAAGGTCAAAGCAAGCAATTCTGAGCATTCAAAGGAAGATTAACTTTGTGCACCTTCATATGTCCCACTTCTGGCCAGAAGCAGTCAACGAAAGCCTAGGAAATAAAATTTCCATCCAAGCCTCTCAAAGAGATTTACGAACATCGAAAAAATTCAGTCTTAACACTTCTGTGAGGTACTTAACTTGTCGTCCCTATCTGACAAATGGCTGACCTCAGAGAGGATAAGGGTGAATCCCTGATCCTACTGAAGTTGATGGGGCAAGAATTTCTCCATGACTGCCTATGTCACGCAACATGAGCTGTGTTTGACTCAGACATAGTCTGAGTATCTCAAAAAGTTTTATTTCCAACACTAGTACACCAAGGAAGCACTAGAAATCCTGGATTGGTGTATTTTTAAACCACTTTCAAAATTCAAAAGGATTCAAATAATTTTGGGTGAGAAACCAACTGAATCCAGCCTTCACAGTTTCTCCAAGAACTGATTAACATACAAGGTCCTTTGTGACAACTACTGTCAAAAACCTAGCCTAAAACCACCAGCTGCTACATCTGAGCCAATGGAATGCTTTTATGGTTTAGATTCCTCTTCTGCTTGTTCAAGCTAGTAATTCAAACTTTGTCACTAGCAGAGCTGTTACTATGTAAAAATAAAATAACCTCCTACCATAGTACGACCAAACATAATTCAGTTCCAGTGTCTTCTGGGCTGTGTGTGAGAACTGCACAATGCATGTGACTGTATCAGGTAGCAAAGCATCATTGCTCATAACGGAATGACAGATTCACCAAGACAAATAGCAGGACATAATCTCCACTCACTTTTCATGCCAAAACTCCAACTGATTTCATTTTGCAGCTACATTTTTCAAAAATAATCTGTTTATATAATCACTAACATTCCTTCTCACTGGGCACATAGGTAGAGTGCAAGTAATAAAACACTTGTACTACCAAAGAGCAGGCCTCTATGTTCAGAAAGAATGAAGCTTCGACAGTGATTTTAATTATTGCCACTTTAAAATATTAGCTCTCCTAGCAGAAGAAAAAACATCTAAAGTTCTATTGGGGTAAGTCATTGTGCCAAGAACATGCACCATAGTCATTCAGTTTTTCAGTAGAAAAATTGAATGTGGGAGTTTTCATCATCACCATGTAAGGGAACAAGCAATATTTTGTAACAGCAATAAAGTAACTCCAGAGAGTATAGTTAACAGGATCATCAGACAATTACTGTCTAGCTATTGAAAGATAGGACACCTGGAGCTGCATCACTTGCACCATAACACCTAGCAGAAGAAGTTTGATTATCACATAACACCTATTTATCCTATTTTACTGCTTTATTTTGTGGAATATAACGTGACAAAGGGAGAAAAGCAGCAAAACAAACAAAAAGTGAAGAGAACTTCCAGAAACAATGTTCAATAATTAGAAATAGCTCTGATTCTATCTCTGAGCAACAACACCGCTATAGTCCCATTTTTAGAAAGCTTCCACCACTGCTTCCTGCCTCTCCATTTAGAAAAGCTTAAACTTCAACACAAAAACTTAATTCCAGCTTCATTACAAATCCCATACTTATTTAGCCAGGGTTCAATTCTGCAGCATATTCATTCTAGTAAAGCATGCACCATTAAATATATAAATAGCCCTTTGGACTTCAGTGGACCTTAAGCACATCCTTAAAGTTAAGCATGCCCTTAAATGTTTTGCTGAGGTTTTCATTTTATGTATTAATTATTTAAAAAGGGAAAATATTACAATAAGTTATTAGGATAAGAAATATATTTAAAAATATTCCAGGCAGATTTAAAATACTAACACACTGTATTTTATTTACTTTGAACTAAGAATATGTTCATGGCATCCAGACCAAACTAGTTGTATGAGTCATAGCAATGGCTCAGGAAGATTTTTTATTTTAAACTCCTTACTCAATTGAGTAAATTAGTGGGATTAACAGGTACTTCCTTCATGATTAAAGGCTATTTTACCTGCCTGAGTGGCAACCTGTGTCATTCTAGAAGAGCCAATCTGCAGCCTTTTCTCAGGCAAAATTCCCATCAATTTTATGGCATTCCATTTGATTTTAGTGGGAGATTTCCTCTCCACCCCCCCCAGGTTGATTCAGAATTAGAAAAGGGAAATATAGCTGAAATTATTTCATACTAACAAATGTGAAAAATCACAACATATGTTATATTCACTGTACTGAATATGTTTTTTAGTATAATTATTGGAGGTCTGGAAGATGATTAAAGGGGATCAAGGCAAGGGTGTGATCTCAGGAAGAATGCATATGGCGAGTGAGAGATATGTACATATCTAAATATTTGTTTGCTTTCATTTACTACAATGAAGGAAGAGAGAAACTTTTGAACTTTCCAGTCTTGAAGAGCTCTGTGAATGGTAACTAGTGTCATATATTGAAAGGAAAACAATCAGGAAACTTACCTGGCGATCACACAGGAAATCTAGAACCACCATATGAAAAGGAAAAAATAAACCCAAAACTGATGACAACCAACCAACTCAAAAACAAGATGTGGAAGCAATACAGCTACAGCACCTCTATAGCACATAGAATACCACCTAAGAGGTGTACACCAGGACCTACCATGTTTATGTTATGTCACCCCAACATCAACCTATTAAGACTTCCCCTAACCAGAGCTAGCTTGTCTGTACCCTCAAAGATACTGAATTTCTGCCCCACCACAGAAATTTGATACCAAATTAACATGTGAACTAAAAATTTTCATTTAAACTTATTTTTCTATGCAAGTTCTTTCAATAGCACAATGATCATCTGATTTCACCTACATAATTGTTGAGTGTTCAGTGCACTGGATGGGGTATACTGTATGTTATAACAGGTATGTGTTGGATGCCATCTCCACCATAAAGAATTCTTTCACAACAGCACCACTAAAATCACATATCTACTGACAATGATAAGAAAAAAAAAAATCACCTGATTGGACACCACACAGACAAAAACATCCTGTTGCTTCAGGATAAAAATTGACTGAAATCTTTAAACATCAAGTCCATCATAATCTCTCTACCATTGAGAGGACAGTCATCTAGTCCATGAAATCTAACCAGCCACCAGACAGTGATCAAACCAGCAAACGAACAGGGAACCATTGTAGTCCTCCATTGTGAAGACTAAGTTAATGAGGCCAATCAACAATATTAAAGCACCACATACTACAAAAAACTCAAAGGGCTTCCCCACACCACAATTTATGCAGCACCATATGGATATCATTGAATGTTTCTGCAACAACTCCAAGAGAAACTATGTTGTTATCTTGTACAAAATCTTACCCCTACAAGGGCCTTCAGCATTCTTTCCGAGATGCACAAACAAGGGAACTCGGGGACACTCATCCCACCTGGCTGTGGCACTCTTATTGAAAAAAATATCAGATCTCATAGAAACTATCCTCAAACCATTCACCACCCAGATGGCCAGTTTCCTCCAGAACACAACTATATTCCTCCAGAACCTGTGCAACATTAACAACCTCCCTCCAAACACCACCACTGTCACTATGAATGTGAACTCCCTGTACACCAACATGCCCTACCATAACAGTATTGTCTGCCTCAAATACCTACAAGACAAGGGATAACTCATCTCTTATGCACCCCAAACCCATTGAAGTTCTTACATTTTATCCTCACTTGTAAAAACTTTACATTCAACAACACACACTTTGTCCAAACTCATGGAAACATCCAAGCCACAACAGGGCCAGCAGAGGGGAGCAGCTGAGGCACCACAGGGCCATGAGCCCCGTGTCCACTGTAAATAGGTGCACATGCCCCAGATATGACATGCGTGCCAAGGGTTGCCAACCCCTGCTCTATGCAGGCAGCATATATGACTGCAGCCTGAAGCATCCTTCCTTGCACCTTCCCAGGCTCCCAGCTAGGCCCTGGTAAGACTCCAGGCAACAAGTAAGTCCCAGCAGAGGGAATCCAACTGCTAGGCTAGGGTTAGGAGGGAGATGGTACACTAGTGGCCAATTTGGAAAATTGTGCAACAGCCAGCACCCCTAGAAACGGAGATGTTGGGGGGTAGGGTAGGAGAACTAAGCTCTGGCTCCCAGAGATTCCTGGCAGAAGCCAGGAGGATGGGTGACAAATAGTCCCACTGGTCACTGGCATCTGGGGAAGCTGGCCCTGATCCCCTCTCCCTAGCAGAAGTGTGTGTGGGGGGGGGGGTAAATCCCTACTGGCTACTGCCACCCGGCGAAGCCACATCAGGGGTTGGGATGGAGCTGCACCCAACCACTGGCCTTTGCATAAGCCATGTGGTGGGGGGAGGCAGAGGAAATTAAGTACTATTCCCTGACAGAAGCTGGGCACATGACTGGAAAAGCCATGCTAGCTATCACTGCCTGAAGAACACATGGTGCGGGGCCAGATCCAACTCCCAGCAGACATCTGGCAGGACAAAACTAAGCCCTCATCCCTGGCATAAGCTGGGCCAGCAGGGGAGCAGTCAGACCCCAGCCAACAGCCCCAATAGAAGCAAGGTGGGCAAGAACTTAGCCTCAGCCCCTGGCAGAAGCCAGGTGGATGGAGGGAAAGCCCCATGAGTAGGGAGCTGACTTGATCATTGGCCCCAGCAGAAGCCAGGCAGAGGCACCCACCAGCAAAACCAAAATTCACCACCTATGATAATTATGTGAGTGAAACCACAACAATCACTTGCTCTGAATAAGCTTGCACAGAAAAATATTAAAAAACGAGACCCAGAGGCAAACATGTTTCACCAAAGAAACAAGGAGAAGTCCTGTGGCACTTAAACACAAAATGCCACAAGACTCCTTGCTGCTTTTGCTGAACTAAAACTAACAAGGCTGCCCCTTTGGAACTTTTCACAAAGTGATCATTCTGACCTCTTAGTCCTCATTCTCAAAAGGAAATCTGGACACCTTCTAACCATTAGCCTGGGAACTTAAATTCATATTTCTGCTAGACATTAAAAATCAGATGCCAGAACGGTTTCATCCCTCATTTCAACATTTTGTAACCTACCAGCCCTCATTTGGCCTATGACCACAGAGGTGTTAAATGCCCATTTCAAGTGGTCTCCTGAAATGTGTTAACCTCTCATGTTTAAGAATCCATCTCATCTTTTACTTCTCCCAGACCAGAAGAGCTCTGTTAAGGTGGAAAGCTTGTCTGTTCCACCAGCAAAAGTTGGTCCAATAAAAGCTATTACCTCACTCAACTTATCTTTCTCTATTCCTGGCACCAAAACAGCTGCAGCCACATTGACAATATTAACTATTTTATTATTTTAAATGCCTTGCAAGACTACAGGTCACCAAAATACTTCCCCTGTGTATTCATTGTGAACAATTAATGTAATTATTTGAGAGGTTGAGTGCCAGGTAAACTAGTCTTTGAGAAACTCAAAAACTGAATGTTGCTTCATGAATCTATGTCTACTGAAAAGTCATCACATGCAAAGGTAAAAGGCTTGGCCTTCCTGTTTGTTGATTGCACAAATCAGCCCTAAAACTGGCTTAACTGGTCATTAAAGGCTTCTTCAGGTAGTACAGATCCACCAGAAGAGTCTGTATACCACTACCTCCTCCCACATCATTCTCCTCAGTCCATAGAGTCTGGGCAAATACATGAGGAGCAGCCGCTCCCTCTCTCTGCTGCCAAAATGACATCTCAGTTCCCTAGGCTGCTGTACTTTATTCAGAGATTGACCCTGCAGCCAGATGGCTTTGTGATACAGGAGATGCAATGGTATGCAAGAGATACAAACACCTCAACCCCATAGCAGAATGTGGGCCAAGGCTGAAAAACAGATGTTTCTCTAACCTGCTCTTAAAACCTTCTAAAGCTATCAGGGATAGTTTAAAATGGTACTTGGTCCTGCCATAAGTGTAGTGGAGCGTACTCGCACAATAACTTCTCATGGTCCCTTCCAGTTTCCATGATTCTGTATTTTCTAACTTTTGGGAGCTAGTTTTCTGAAATCCAGCGTTGCCTCACTAATCCCTTCATCCCCTGCTTGATTGGTATTCAACAATATTCCACCTCAGCTGATAACCTTGCACCATATAGAGCAGGGGAAATTACTAGTCCCGTACAATGGATAAATAATCAATATCATGTCAGTTTGGAAGTTTCTTCCTTACACAGATTCTTCAAAGCATCTGAGGAAGTGGGATTTTCTCCCATGAAAGCTCATGCGAAAAATAAATCTGTTAGTCTCAAAATGCCACACGACTCCTTGTCGTTTTTTTTGTTAGTGGCTGCCTTACATCCTGAAAAATTGAGGTACGATGTCCCATATATGTTCTTATTCTATGATCTCATCTTTTTCTTTGAAAATCTCAATAAGCTCTTTGCTCCACTACCTACTCTGTAGAACTCCCTGCCACAAGAATCAAGGTAAGCTTAAAAAAAGCTTCCAAAGGGGATGGCAGGTACAGGACAACAACAGCAATAGTGTTACATCAAGAAGTAAACATAGCAGAAGTATAATAGCAGAGGGATTAGAAGAATGAATAATAAGGTGCAAACAGGATAGAAAGTAAGAGGAATCAGAAACAAATGACCAAACTACTTGCTATTCTCCTCCTCCCCCTGCTGATCAATGGGTTTCAGCAACATAGGAGTTTATATTGCAGTTTTCTATTCAGCATTAAGCTGACACATCAGGTTCAAATGATTCATGGAGGGTTTTTTCACAGTAAATTAATTTGCTGTACATTAGGCATCATTCCTAGCAATAGTTTAACACCCTTCTCAGTGTTGGCTGGAAGCAGCAGCTAGGGACGTGTTTACAGTGCTTTAAAAGCTAAAAGGCAGACTTGCCACTCTCAGTGACCTCCAGACTGAGTAGATTTGCAAACTATAAAGACTGAATTTAATTCAGCACCCAGTATGCTGCTAATGTTCCATATGCGTGATCCATGAGCAGGACTGTGATGTGAAAAAGAACTGAATATTCATGAGAGTAGAATTTTCTAATCCTAATTTCAAAAGGTAATGCATTATTTTCACTTTGACAGTAATATGTAGCTCATTTAGATCCAAGAGAGTGTCTGGGGTTGTTCCAAGCATGCTGGCCAGACAGAGATGTACAAAAAAAGCTCATTAGAAGCTGTAAACCAAATGAAGAACCACTGTCCTTTGTCAGCTCTAGAAATACTTAGGATGCAATTGGCCATGCTTACATGACTCATTAGCCATAGCAGACATACCACAGCAAGTGTGTGCACAACCAAGCTGAACAACTGGGTCCCCATATTATTGTGATCCCATTTTTTTCCCCACCACCACCTATTTGTTGCTCTTATGTCATGCCTTGTCTTTTATGTAGATTGTAAGGTGCTGTTGTGTCTTGCCTTCCATTCATTCCTTTAAGGTGATAATGCCTATCCAACCAAAATGAAAATGATTTATCTTGTGCACCAGTTGACTTGACTGACATGGTGCATCAGAGGCTCCAGATGCAGACATTGATATTCTAGTACCATTGGACCAATTTTTTAATGTTTAAATGTAGTTGATAAACTCTCTAAGGCAGGGGATGGTTTTACAACATTAGAAGCCTTGGAATTCAGCAAGCTACTAGATGAGTTAAACGGCTTGGTTGAGGGCACAGGCAAACAGAGACAACACATCTTGGGGCCGAGTGAGAGCAGCAGCTTCAATAAATGTTACTGAGCATGCTCAGTACAAACCAAGTAGTAAATCTGGGGCAGGGGAATATGACCTCACATGCCCCTACTGTCATGTTGCCTTTGCAGGCAAACCTCAGCCTAAACCTTCTCTCAACCAGCAGTTCATCCCACATTAATGGCCAGTGCCTCTCTCTCACACACAGGCTGCAGATGCTGTCTGTGCATGCTCAGTGTCTCAGTTCACGACAACTGTCATGTGCATCTGCACCTCCCCTCAGTGGTCCATAGGCCCCATTAAGGGCTTTGGCAGGAGGGGAAAGGGAGCTTTCCCTACCTGCAAATCAACCTGCCACACCTATGTGTAGCTGCAAGATCTGCCAGTTAAGAAAGCAGATATGAACAGCCAAACCTCATGAAGGAGACAAAACCCAGTATAAATGAGGGACAGCAGCAAAGGAAGGGAAAACAGAGAAATCTGAACCAGCAGAGCAGTGACAGCTCTGTGCCAGGCAGCCTCCCCGAGCCTTTCAACAAGGCAATGATACGGCAACAAACTCAAGGAAAACCACCACCACCACCAGTACATCAGACACTGTCCTGATCAGGAGGCACAAACTGGGACACCTGAGGAACCCAGCAAGGGATCCAGCTCACATGCTGACAGGATCCTATGATACATGGTGCCAGAAGCGGGGATTCATTTTCTCACCTTTCACATTGTTTTCACCACACAGACTCCTTTAGAGCGAGAGATATGATGGAGATGAACCAGCTCCTGAAGAGGCCCACAGAATCAAAACCTCAGCATTGGAGGGAACAGCAGCTGTTAGAACAGATGGCAACCCAACAGCAAGAGCTGCTTCAATGGGTGGTGGACAGGATGCCCATCACCATCAAGGGCTTGCAGCTACAGTACATAGCTCCATTATAGTGCAGGACATTGCATCTACCACCATGATCCCCAAAGTGACAGCAAGAGAGGACAGTAAGCATTTTTGACCACCTTCAGAATTGTTGCCTCTACATCAAACTGGCTCAAGACTCAATGGGCAATCCACTTTGCCCCACTTCTCATTGGGGAAGCACAGGCCACCTACTGAGGACTAGACAATGCAGTCACCTAGGACTATGCACAGGTAAAAGCTGACATCATAGACAGGCTAGGCCTAGATGAAAAAGCTTCCTGGCAGCACTTCTGCCATGAGCACTATCGCCCAAGGCCTGGTCTTGGGCAATGACCTAAAACATTAAAGAACCTCTGCTATCAATAGCTGAAACCAGAATCCCAAATGGGACCCTAACTAACAGAATTCAGTCCCAGACCAATTTATAAAAATCTTCTCCCACTCCATGTGGGGCCAAGATTGGGTCTGTCGGCGCTAATCAGCAATGTTAGCAGAAGTGACTTGTGTAATAGAGAACTACTGGGCCACTCAGATGGTCCAGAAACCCCCAACCATGGATAGGACAACAGCTGGCCCACCTAGGAGGGTAGCCAGTCAGTCAGTTACAAAAAGAGTTGTACCACGTAGAACAGGATAAATGCACAGAAGAGATACAAATGGAACTGTTGGTGCCTTGCACATACCAAAGAGCGTTATTATACTTAACCCATGCAATCCCAGACATGGGAAATTTAGGGAAAGAAAACACAAGCCAGAGTCCTGGCTCAGTACTTTTGGCCCAGTGTCTTCAGGGAAATTGAAGAGTTTTTGACCTCATGCCCAGAGTGCCAATTGACAGTCCCTAAGAAGGTTCCCCCCAATCCCACTAATACATTTCCCCTCAGTAGAAATGTGTTTTGAAAGGGTGAGGATTGATCTGACCGGGCTTCTACAGAAAAGCTCCTTGAGGCACCAACACATACTAGTCATCATGGATTATGCTCTATGAATACAAAGGCCATAGATGATAAATTGCTAAAAGGTCTTTGCAAGGGTCAGCTTCCCTATGGAAGTCCTAAGGCACCAAGGAACAGATTTCACCTCCAGGATAGAAAGTGGTGTAGGGACTACTAAAAGATCAAACTCCTATGCATGTCTGTTTACTACCCTCAGACAGACAGGTTAGTAGAGAGGCTTAACAAGATGCTGAAGGGGATGCTCAAGAAGTTTCTCACACAGGATAACTAGCATTGGGATCAACTACCCCTCATGTTACTCTTGGCCATCAGGGAGGTGCCCCAGACTTCAATAGGGTGTTCACCATTCGAACTGTTGTATAGACCACGATATAAGGGTACAACTTGACCTACCTCAGGAAGCATGGCAAAGTCCAAAGCCACATGGCAAGAATATAGTGCAGTAAGTCCTGAAGTTGTGGAAACAGTTGGAATCCATGGTGCATTCATGAAAAAAAAAACTGGGGAAGCACTAATGGGGCAACAGCAGCAATACAAGAAAAGGATGCAAACACATTCCTTCCAACCTGGTGACCAGACCCTGTTGTTACTCCCAAGGTCTAAGTTAAAACAGGTGGTCAAAAGGCAGGATCCCTACAAGGTGCAGGTTAAGAACCAACTATTAAATTAGGCACCCAGATAAAAGAAAAGAGAAGCAAGTATAGCGTGAACCTACCAAAGCCGTGGAAACCCCAAGAAAGTCTCTTAACTGCACCACATCAGTAAGAACTGACACTGGGACCCAAAGCTAGGGACAGGATAAAAGGAGGGATTTGCACCCCTTTGCCTGATCTTGAACCAAAAGATGAAGCAGGCAGCCTGGGTCACGGCAGCTTTTCCCCAGGTATTCTCCACCCTACCAAGAACATCATCTGTGGTACAGTGTGATAGTCCAGTGGTCTCCAACCTTTCACCAGCAGATTGTGCAATTTTAAGTTTTAACTGCAACTGCAGGTCAGAAGTAGCTCATGGTCTACAAGTTGGGGACTACTGCAATAGTCAAATACAACCAGGCACAGTGACATGGGAAGAACTCCGCCCTATCCCTAATAGGTTGAAGGAAGCTGTTGAGAGACAAATCAGGATTATGTTAGAGTTCAGAGTGATAGACAAGTCCCAGGGCAACTGGATTAGCCCCATTGTATTGAAACCAGAAGGATTATTATGCTGTTGCACTGATTTCTGAAAGGTGAACATGATTTCCAAATTTGCGGCCTACTCCATACCTAAAGGTAGATGAACTAGATCGACTTGGAGAAGCTCAATACATCACCACATTGGAGCGCACAAAAGGACATTGTCAAAGCCCCTTGACACAAGACTCAAGGCGTACCAGATCCCCTCCACACTCCCCCCTGCCAACCTGTTCCAGCTCAAAACAACACACCCTTTGGATTACACAGAGCAGCTGCTACATTCCAACTTTCTGGATGCTTCAAACACATAGTCAATACACAGTATCATACTTGGACAACATCGTAATCTCGGTGAGGGAGCCCAAATCCCTGCTATATTCCATTCGTTACAGAAAGTCAGACTAACAGCAAATATCTCAAAGTGCATGATCAGGAAAGATGAAACATGACAGCATAGAGTGGAGTGGGCCAAGTCAGTCTATGCCCTGCAGGCATAGACAACCCCTATGATTAAAAAAAAAAAAAAAAAAAAAAAAAAAAAAAAAAAACTGCAGTGAGTTAGAATTCATATGCAAATTCCATACTATCAACTTGCATTTAAATAAGGATACTTCTTGGCTTTCTTATTATAATCTTATGTTCCATTCAATTTGAATCAATACAACCTGTTTTGCTGAAGTAATCTGACCTAATCCTGTGACTGTACTTACTTCAATGCATTTCCCTCCTTCCTATACTTTTTTCCCCTCTCACAGAAGCTCATGCAATAAATAAGTCAGTCTTTAAAGTCCCACAAGGTTTCTTGTTTGAGTTCATTGTGGCTACTGACCAAGCACTTTTACTCTAGCTGAATGTGATGTAGCCTGAAGCCAGGAAGCTCCACAGTAATTCAGACTCCTTGTCCAGAGAGAGAGAGAGAGAGAGAGCCTACGCAACTCAAGCCTGAGGCCTGGTCTTGCAGAGGACGACACATAATGGGGTCTAGTAACTAGATTCAGGACTTAGGCAGGAAGGAAAAGGGAGCTTTCCCCTACCTGCAAACAAAAAGACCTGCCACGGCCACCTGTAGCTGCAAAAGCTGCCATTTGTAGAGGCACACTCTCACAGCTGAGCCTCGTAAAGATGGCAAAGTCCAGGATAAATGAGGGAGGGCAGCAAAGGAAGGGGAGACAGAAAAGCCAAGACAAGACAGCAAAGCAGTGACAGACACTGCATCAGGCAGCCTCCTGAAGCCCTCTGACAGGGCAGGGATGCAGCAACAAACTCAAGAGAAACAAACAGACTGCTCTGATCAGAGGACACAAACTGGGACACCGAAGGACCCAAGAGGCCCAGCACAGATTCTAACAGGAGCCTGTGATAAGGCCCCATCAAGATCCCATTCTCCAGCTACTGCCTTTCTGGGTGGAGAATGGCTTCCTACTCCCTTCTTACTGAGATATTTTCAGGCCACACAATTCCCTGTCTTCACTGTGTCATTCCCAGCAAAGACAAGCTTTCTAAGCTCACCTGTTTGCTTGCTCTTCAGAGACAATTAATAAGCGCAATAGCTACCATTATATAGTATATTCTGGTTAAAAATCTATTATAGTTTTAGCTCAGAACAGGCCCACTCATCAAAAGGTGGACAGAAATAGCCTGTATTCCATCCCTTACACATATAAGTGGTTTCTGATCTGGAGTTTCTAGAGCAAGTCATTAGTAAACAATGCGACTTTCTCACCAGGACAGTTTCAAAGAGGGGATTCAAAGCGAGCCATCTGCATTCCCTCTGTTCTCAGATAGTTCTTAGGAACAAACTTTCTGAAAATCCTGGGTAGTTCCTAATACCTTCCAAAGACTGCATATATACAAACAATTCCATAATAAAACACATTCATAATTGCAAAGGATTCCCAAAGATAATAAACCCAATTCAACAAAGTTCATTCAGGATATCTCAGGAAATTGTGCCACCAGGCTCCTTGTTTGCTTTGCTGGACTAGACTAACACAGCTACCCCTTTGGACTCTGGTCTGTGTAAGAACGGCCTGTTCCAAAACCAGCAGGGATTGGAGACTAATCTGTTGGGACCTGCATTCAGGTTTATCCTAGGACTGACCACTCCACCAGGTCTGTTGGCACTAGATACTGACTTCATGTTGTGATACGTTTTTAAGGTGCCTCCCATACCCTGCTTAATTACCAAACCTCCAGGCTGCTGTGAGAAAGCATCAAAAGGCTGCTAGATACAATGCCCCAGTCTTGGCTAGAGAGAAGATACCTTCCAGACTCAGATCCTTCAAAAATCTAATCCAGTCCAGACTATAGCATACCTGGAAATGCAGTAAGAAAACTACAATTAACTGTATTGCCAGAAGCTGGGACTGGACAACAGAGGATCTGCTCAATCATCCAGCACTGGCCATTGTCAGAGAAAAGAGCACCAGGCTAGATGGACCATTAGTCTGATCCTTTAGGTTCTTCATGTTCTAATGTTCTTATGATGAACTTTTATATGTTTGGAGTGGCTGGGAAGCCAATCAATTGAATGTGCTTCACCCAATCATTGCCAACAGGTGCTGTGTGAATCCCTCCTTAACCCTTCACTCAATACATGGAGAGAAGAGGAAATGAAAGGATAGATCTCCTGCATGGGGAATTTTGGTGGCCCAGCAAAATGCCTGGGCCTCCAGCAATAACTGGAATATCAATTATCACGCTTACTGCCAAAGGCGGTAACATCAGGATGTCATAACAAGCCTCTGCAATAGTCTTAGCACATCGAAGCTAGGATCGGGGGGGGGGGGGCCATGAAGGGGGCAGAGGATAAGCTGACCCTGGGTCCTCCTTGATACAAGCTCTGTTGAAATTGCTGAGGTATGTGTTTCAAAGAAAACAAGAAGCTTATCTATACGTGCCTTTTGGGAAGTGTTAGTCAGGGTCCTCAAGATGTGCAAATTCTGCAAAAACACACCTGTCTAATTAATGGTTTGGGGAAATCACTTCCTTAAACCTTGAGGTTGTTTGCTCAACAAGCATTTTTCTTGGTGTTATTGTTATACTAACTCAATACATAAGGGGATAAAGTATAGCATGGGTAGATTCTTCATGGAAACAGTGTCTACAATAGCAGTTGAACTATGAGCTAACCAGGTGGCTGTAGCTGTACTAATTGAGAGTCATGACAAAGTTCAATAATTGATTTAGAGGGTGTTTTACTAAAATGTGATGGATGTGTGTAAGTGATTGAGACTAGACTAAAATGCAGCTTTCAGGAAAAGCATCCTTGGCTAAGTCCACACGTAGACGCTTATTTCAAAATAAGTTAATTCAAAATAAAATCATTATTCTGAATTAACTTAAATTGAGGTTCAACAAGGACAAGTGAAAAGTCCTGCACTTGCGATGGAAAAAACCCCATGCACTGCTACAGGCTGGGGAGCGATCAGCTAAGTAGCAGCACCATAGAAAAGGACGTGGGGGTCCTGGTGGATGGGAAGCTGGATACGTGTCAACACTGTGCTCTTGCTGTCAAAAAGGCCAATGGCATACTGGACTGCATCAGAAGAAGTGTTGCCAGCAGATCGAGGGATGTGATCATTCCCCTCTATTCAGCACTGGTGACACCGCATCTGGAATACTGTGTCATTTTGGGCTCCCCACTACAAAAAGGATGTGGACAAATTAGAGAGAGTCCAGTGGAGGTCAACAAAAATGATCAAGGGGGCTGGAGCACAAGACCTATGAAGAAAAACTGAAGGAACTAGTCTTATTTAGCCTGCAGAAGAGAAGACTGAGGGGGGATTTGATAGCAGGCTTCAACTACCTGAAGGGACGCTCCGAGGACGATGGAGCTTGGCTGTTCTCAGTAGTAAGAGAGGATAGAACAAGGAGCAATGGTTTCAAGTTGCACCTGGGGAGGTCGAGGCTGGATATTAGGAAAAAACTTTCTTACTAGGAGGGTGGTAAAGCATTGGAATGGGCTATCTAGGGAGATGGTGGAATCTCCATCTTTGGAGATGTTTAAGCCCTGGCTGGATAAAACTCTAGCTGAGATAATTTAGTGGGAGTGGTCCTGCTTTATTTTTGGCAGGGGGTTGGACTAGATGACCTCATGAGGTCCCTTCCAGCCCTATGGTTCTATGAAATAAGCAAAAACCTCGAATCGAAATAGCAAGTCCAGACACAGGCCATGTTGCCAGCCAATATATAGAAGAAGGCCAGCACCCAGGGAAGGAGAAGGGCAAAAAGTGTTAAATCGAAACAACATGCCCAAACAGCATTACTTCAAAACAACCATTTTGAAACAACAGCTATTTCGATTTCAGCCTAGGTTTTACTATTTCAAAATAAGGTTCTTTATTTCAAAATGACAGGGCTCTTCATTTTAAAATAGCAAAACGTCGTTCAGACATGACAACTTTTAAATTGAAACAACGGTTGTTTCGATTTAAAAGCATCATGTGGACATAGCCCTTGTGTTGTTCTGTTTGTGCCAGCCACCTATCCATCAGATAGTCACATCTCCATTTGATTTACTTCCTGACATCACTTCATCATGAAGAGCTTTGAGCTGAAACAACCCTGGCTAATAGTCCCCTACTGTCATAGGACCCAGGGTTGGCCACTCCCCTTACTGCTGGTCAAAAACTGTATCATCCCCCACATCTCACTGAAATGGAGGATGCATCTCAACCCCTCCACTGCCAATTTCTCTGTCACCCAGTTTGACTTACAATCTCAACTCAATCTCAATTTTATCCTCTTAAAAAAAAAAAAAAAAAAAAAAAAATCGCAAAAATATATGTAAAGTTCACATTAACATAATACCAGACCCTATTTCCTACCAAGGAGTGAGTTTCGGTATATATTAATATCTACCACCACAGATTCGATTAACAAAAAAGCCCACGACACCATACTTGTATTAGGTAGCAGTTAAACTAAGACAGATGAAAAATACGAATTTGAGAGGCATACCTTTATTTACATAACCCAGAACATCTATAATCAAAACCAAAACAAACTTATTTCACTTCCATCCATACAATTATTTTAATATAAAAAATATAAAGGCTTCCATGTCAGCCACTGTGTACTTTATGTTGTGATCTGTTCTGTACTGTTGTTCTGTATTAAACAACTGGCAAATTTCATGCCACAAATGGCTACATTTTGCTGGTGGATGAAGTTCTCTAGTTAAAGCTGTAACTATATTCATACACAGATATATAGGCCTGACTTTCCCATGTAAATAAGTAGTAACTCCATTAAAGTAAGTGGTGTAAATAAAGGAGAACCAGAGCTATAGTTTGTAAAAAATACTTGAAGATCCCTGTAATTACAATATTCTATATATTTATGCAACTCATTATTTTCAAATGATAATTAGCATGTGCTTTAATTTACATTGTTACTATCATTTCTTGCTTGCTTACCTTACCTGAATATATTACAGATATTCTGAAAATTTTGTACAGGAAATTACAACTATATTTTGAGTCAATGGTTTGCACCATCTTTCCATTTGTTATTGCCTTGTGATCTAAGATATGATTTTAAACAATCTTTCACTTCATTTTCCATCTGTTTTTATGAGTAGTAGTTCTTTGTACAGTTAACTTTTCAATACAAGCATTTCTGAAGAATGACTGAAATCAGGTTCTGACCAATGCATTCAATCTTCCATAGAAGAACATCTTGGTAAATATTTTTTTGTATTGTAATTTCAGCACATGCTAAGAAGTGTTTCCACAGTCACAGGCAGTCTGCATGTGGCCTTCCAGACAATTTTCTATATAGATAGTTCTATATAGATCCTTTTCTACATAGATTAAAAATGCCCTGCAAGTTGTGTTTATCATTTTTATAGGCTACAATATTTATTATCCTGTTTCATCAACCAAGAGGATGTAAAACAGCTTGGTCTATTACCACAACTGCATGATTTAAAAAAAAAAAAATATCTTTCTGTACCCATTTTATTCCTTTGAAACCTTGTATACTCCAAATGTAGCAGTGTAAGCCCGCTGATGTACTGGTCTGTTAAAGCCACTGTACTTACATAGCTTAACAGGGTAGCAGGTGAACATAGCAGGGAACACAGAGGGCATGTTCTGGGATTTGAAGAGTGAGGAACACTGTGAATGCAGAGCCTGGTATCTCAAAATTTTACAGCTGTTGCCACAGTTTTTGTTACCTATGCTGCTCTGATTTCTTTTTTCCCTTTCATTTTCCATCAGTACGTTTTCATTTAGCCTAAAATGAGGACGTTTAAAGTTGTTGAACTCCAGATAGGAGAAATGAGATGAGATTCACACTGTACTTATTGGAATGCACTGCATTTCTCGCACACAGTTTGCAGACTGATGAAGTAATTATTTCCTACCTTCAAGATATCAGTGTAGTTAGCTGATGATAACAGAACTGGAATCTATTGTTTATTCATATGGAAAAAACTTTTTGGGGGCAGCAGACGGTCAGTAAAATTCAAAATGCAGTGCTGGGAACCAGAGCTAACAAAAGCATTTGTGAAGATTGGAGCAAGGCTCCTTTGTGTGGGGGACCAGCAAATAGGGAACTGGGCCTTGGAGTGAACGAGTGGACTTTCTAGGTTCTAGTGGAAGTTCCAGTCATGAAGCCCCTTAGAATAGTGTACTATAAGTGACATCCAACTTAACTACATGGCCTAAAGTGTCATGAGTATTCATCTACTAACTCAAAATGCAATTCAAACAGCAGCATCTGAATTTGTAATGATAAACTCTGGTGGATCAGAAGTTGAAAGACAATTATGTCAATATAGTCTGTTTGGAATATGTTATGAGCACAACATTAGCACATATGCTAAGACAGACCTCCAAGTAATTATTTTTGCTATTAAAGACTTATGCCATGATAGCACCCTCAATCTGACTGGCTTCCCAATGCTAAGAAATGTAAACATATACTAAGTGACAATCCCCAAAGAATTTAAAAAGCTAGAAGACATAAAACAGCAGACAACAAAACAAAAAGACCCAAGTGAGTTTGGGAAGGCACAGTAAAAGACAGAAAATATACAAAACCTCTAGTAAAAGATGGGAACATAATACGCAACAGTGAAAATTAACATTGCACAAGCAATCTTGCCTTTGGCATTCTCTCACTTTTCAGTGCTTCTTTTTGCCATTATAGTATTTTATGCAAATTTTCTTTTAAAATTTCCTAGGATTTTTTAAATGAAAAATTAAATAAAAAAATCCTTCATATAGAACTCTTAGCCAACAGCAGCAGACTGGCATGTCCCACACGAGAGGTGTAAGTAATCAAGCTCCAATGCAAAAGTACTTTAAATTTGTACCCAATTTTACCAAGCAAGTTGTCCCAATGAAGTCACTGGAATTAGTCATGTGTTAAAAGTTAAGCCTGTGCTTACTAGCTCACAGAAGTAGGATTTCAATGAGGACTTGAACATTTACTTTTCTGCACTCAGTGAGGCAGAATCCCTTCCTACTAATCCCCAAAATTATTGAAAACAAGAGACCTAATTTAAAAAAAGAAAGAAAAGAAAAGAAAAGAAAAAAAAAACCAAACAAACAGATCGCAACTTAATGTGAAAATGTGAGAAAGTTAAGCAACTGAAAAAAGTCTACTTGGAATGGAAATAATGAGGTAACCTTAACTAAAGGTCACTATATATGCCACTTATAATACTAATATTTACATTAAATCAACAATTCTGCTGAGGTATGAGTTAGAAGAAAATCCAGCTCCATGAGCATAGCAATGTCCATGTCTGGCTCACTTAAATCTCTTTGTACTAAAGATTCTAGTAATGGACATTTGGATCATCATATCATTTTGACTCATGAGCTCTTCAAGGTCAACAGCAAGGGAATTACAAGCATATTGTGATCCCAGGATGTATACTCCAGTTCACTGAAGATTGTGAGGTCTTAGATGAAGGATCATGCTGGTTATTAATATTATTGAAATTTGTGTACAGATACTATGTATATTTGAAATATGTTTTAATATCTGCAGAGAGTCAAAAGGGAATCTGGAAAAACAGAAAAGATGCATGACTTAGGGGGAAAAAAATGTAGGGAGGGAATTATTGTTCCTGAAGAAAAATGAACTTTGGGGATACAAGTAGAAGGCAAGGAGACGTGCCTTTATCCTGCATCTAGGTAGTAATCAGGCAGCATAATTACATTCAGGAAAATAAGATCTCACCCAGGCTAGGTTGAAATACCATTGCAAGCTATTTGGAGCCAGATAAAAGTCTTTGGACAGAAGGTTAGCCTACTGAATTTAATCTCTAGAAATTGGGTTATGATTTTGTTTTGTAATTAACCCTTTTGTTTTCATTATCTTTTTGCAATCTCGAACTCGAAGCCTTTGCCAATCAGTGGTCTTTACACTATAAATGGATCTTGATTCTGTGGTATTAATACATGGAGCTGATCGAGTCAAGCACATGTGCACACTTGTCTGAGGGATAGCAGACCTGGTGTTTGAGAATGTTCAGGGGGAGAAGAGGCTGAGCAGTACAGGGGGGACTGGGCTGCACCTCATATTAACTAACTGCAAGTCAAAGGAAGGACTGGCACAGCTCATAGGAGAGGATCAGAGTGACTGGAAGTCTGGTGGTGTCAGGGAGCCAACACCAGGTTAAGCATAAGCAAGCCAAGCATAAGCAAATCTCCCTCTTGCTGGAGGAGGAGGGTTAACAAGATGACCATCAATCCTGGATATGCCAAGAACCATCAGAGTCCCCAACTGTGTCAAGGCAGGCACCATCCTATACAAAATGTTATCAGTGCTGGGGCAGGCAATTTCACGATTTGCTTTCCATCATGATTCCCATGAGTAAAATTCAACTGCTTGAATGTTTACAAGAAACGAGCCCTAAAGAGGTGCAAGCACAGCTAAACTGAATTTATATTTAAATTCAACCTGACACTCATGGAAAAAATTCAGCACCATTCCTTCAATCAGCTGTACTCTTTTCTCTTGTAATTCTTATTACATTTTATATTCTCAATTATGAAATACTTGCCTAATAAATATAGCAGACTGTTACATATGAATGATTGTCTACTAACAATTTTGGTAAAAAGTAAAATTGGAGGCACCCTTTGTGGAGAAAAAAAAAAAATCTAGTTTTGCAGCTCTCTATGCCTGTAGGATATGTTTACCTTCCATATCTGACAAAATTAGCAAATGCAGGTGTTTGATTATCCTGCCCATTTAACATAGTTCATATTGACTTACAAAATGTATATTTAACAAACACTTGTGAAATTCCATGTTGAGTTTTTTGTTTCTTGGGGGGGGGGGGGGATTTTTTCCTCCCAGATTTCACTAGATTTCTTTTTCAGGGAAAGAGGAAAGGAGAAACACATTATATATACATATGACACACATACACAGACTGTAGTTCTCCCCTCCACTGTATCATGAAACATTTAAGACTAGAGTATCCTGTGGAAGGCTATTCTATGGAAAAGATCAACACCAGTTTACTCAGTAAAGGCAAATTTTACTGCATCACCCTGCAGTGATTAGGCTTTATTGTGTCCACTAGATCTCTGCTGCTGCAAGTACACTACCCATGCTTTTGTGTGTTTGTCTGTTCGTTTCTTCGTTCCTGGGTCTGCCATACAGTTCTCCAGCATGCTTATATATTAGGGATTCACACAGAGCCTGACTTTGCCATGTGTAAGACTGCACACCCTCCCATTGCTCCGTAGAACAGAATCACTGCAGTTCTGTTGCAATGGATGGTCACCACAAAAATAAAAAAAATTAAGAAGGGATCTGCTTGTTTATATGCAAGTCTTCATGTATGTATATAGTGTACACAGCACTTAACAATACAACTTTTATCTTAACTGTGAAGGATAATCCTGTTTCAGATTTGCGCACTCTAGATTTCTGTATTACATTCTGAGTGACATGATATTTGTGGAAACATTTTTACACATGTGCACTTAACATTTATTATTAGATAAAGAGAGCAAACCATGTAATGGGATTTAAGCCTTGCTATGTTAATATGCGTAAAGCTGTAGGCAGAAGGTAACGTCAAATGATTTAGTTCCAACTGGGGAATGAGGGAATCATTTTAGAAAAAAGGATTCTTCTCAACATAATATACAAGAAAGTGCATCCATCTGACATTCACGCCACATGATACTAATGAAAACTGAGAAGGGTCATGAAGATCATGTTTTTAATCAACTTGTGTACCTTCAGGATTGAAGTTCTTGAGAGTTTCATCCAACTGCTGAAAGACTAAGCTTTTTACAGAAGGGGTTGTCTCTTACATGCCTGTACAGCACCTAGAATAATAGGGTGCATGGACACTACTGTAATAAAAAAATAGAGAGTTTGCGCACACACAGACTATTTTATATGGTTTTAAGGAATGATGGGGAAAAAAGCCCTCTTCATTTGACACAGTCTTGGGAAATCTTCCAGTACGAGAAAAAGAAGCTTTAACATAGCAGGGGGAGAGGTGTCACAGGATGCACATCCATGCACCCCTAGGTTATGGTCTATTCAACTTTCCTGTTCATCTTTGCAACGTAGATGTATGGTTTGATGCCAGTCATTCCATGAATGATTTCCTTATGAATACTTTGTCTTATTGTTATGCTATCATGTTCTCTGCAGCATCATGTACGTGTACAGATGTGAAGTATGTTATAAAGCACAGACCCTCAGGATTGCCTCCCTAGCACAAGGCCTGGAGAATCACATGACAAAGGTAATGCAAAATTAGATTGCCTAGCACAGGTAGAAGGCAGGAAATCACTGCACTCCAGGCTTTTGGCCAGGGATACCTCACCTTGAAATATTTACAAGAAGGACTGTGTTCTGTCTGAAATACGCAGAGTGACTACAAACCATCACAACCAGATCTGAGTGGTGAAATGAGCATAACTATAGTAGTGTGTTAGAGAGTATACAGTTTATATCCTTTATTATTGATTGTGGCAACTTCTGACTGCTTTATTAAAGGATTGTGTACTGATTTGCTATACGCTCACTTAAAACCATATCCTGATCAATAAACTAGTGTTTATGTTATCTAAAGCTGAGTGGATTTTACAGGGTGTGAGAAAGGAGGCTGGGCACCATCCATGTCACTGTTAAATGGACAGACATGAGTGTATGCTGGAGAAGGAACCTAATCCCTGTGGCTATGCCTACACTTACCATGTGAGTTTGAATCACTGAATTCAAAACTAGTCAATTTGAACTAAATTATTAGCTTGAACTGAGTCCATTCAAATTCACATGGCTACACAAGAAACAAAAGGGGCCATGCCACTACCCAATCCCCTGCTGGGCTGCAGCCTTCTGAGCCTGCAACAGGGAAAAGCATCTCCTGCTCAGCTCTAGCCTCAGTGCAGCTAGAGCTGGGCAGGGGATGTTTTTCCCCACACCAGGCTCAGAAGTCAGGAGGCTGGCAGGGGAAGTCTTCCCCTCACAGGGATCCCTGGGGCCAGGGCATCCCCCTCACAAAGCACAGTGGGGGCAGTGGAGAAGGAATTCCCGCCCAGCACTGTCAGCGCAGCTGGAAGAATCTCTTCTCCCGCGACCTGCCTGCGCTATCAGCACTGGGCTGGGGGACTCTCCCCCTCCTAACCCTCCCCGCACTGTCAGTGTAGGCTGGGAGAATCCCTTCTCCCCCACCCAGGCTGGGCTGTCAGAGCTGGGCAGGGGGAACCCCTTGGCCCCAGTGCTGACAGTGCAAGGGGGGTGGGGGTGAGAAGGGATCCTGGCAGGGCAGGAGCCCCCACCACTAGGAAGTCACCCCCCCTTTGCGGTTCCTGCGTGCGGCTTCTCCTAGGCCGGCCACGCACAGGGAAGACACCCCTGCACACCACCAGCTAGGCTGGGGCCACGCACAAGGGTGTGTTTCCTGTGCACGGCCAGCCCAGGAGAAGCCATGCATGGGATGTCTTCTCCATGCCTGGCCAGCCCAGGAGAAGGCATCAGCAGGGTGCATTCCCTGCCAGCAGCCAGCTCTGCAAAAGCCGCCCACCCAGATGCGTTCCCCTTGGACAGCCAGCAGGGGAGAAGCCACCTGCCAGGGTGCTGTTCCCCACCCATGTCCAGGTCTGCAGTAGCTGCCCTCCAGGGTTCCCCACGTGCAGCCAGCTGGGCTGGAACAGGGGCTGAGGCTCCTGTCCCCAGGCTGGGGACAGGAACCCCATTGCTCCCCACAGCCCAATGTGGCTGGAAGGATGAAGGCACCTTTGGGGCTGCTGGCCCCAGGTGCTGAAGGGCTGGTCTTCCTCTTAGGGTGCCTGGCACCCTAGGAAGAAGGTCAATCCTTGTCAATTAGAACTCAGTGAGTTCAAATTGACATGGCCACACTGGGACAATTCGAACTACTGGGTTCGAATTGACCCTGACTTCAACATCAAACGTGGTTTGACTAATTCAAAGTCATCTTTCATCAATTCGAACTGAGGAGGTCCTCAGTTTGAATTGATGAAATCAGGTATGTCCATGCACTTAACTGCATTCAAATTGATGACAATCAATTCAAATTCTGCTCTAAGTGTAGGCACACTGTGTATGAAAGAAGTTCCCACTGTGGTATTTGGGGCTGGGGGTGCTCACTTAGGGACCACTGCCTGAACGGCCAAAGGGTACACACCCACTGCCTGGGACTGATTACATGCAGGAGACTGGTGTGGACTGGTTCAGTAGTCAGTAGCCACCTGGCTAGGTGGGATAAACTGGGATTCAAGAGTGAATGTCAGGGGAGTCACATCAGCACACCAGACCAGATTGGAGGATCAGCCTGTCACAATAGGCGAGTAGAAAAATGATGATCCATGCAGATGAACAGTAAAGAAACAGAGGAATATATGTCTTAGAACAATGAGCAATACCAAAGGGCACAATTTGCTAATAGACATATTAAGTGGCCAAATCTGTATACTCCAGAGAAGGTTTACCTATTAAAACTACAGAGGAATAGAGGAGATTGCATTAAAGAAGGGAATTAAAAATAAAATATCAAAAGAAAAAAATGCATCATTAAGGAAATACCAGAGTCTCCAGAAGACTTGAAATCTCTCTTCATAGTTTGTCTAGGGTCAAATATTCTCCTCATCATTTGATATACAAGGTCTATGGGATTATCCCAAGTTATTACAAGGGCACATTTTGACACTTACATCATTCTACTCTAGCACTTATCTCCACAGGAAATTTGAGAAGGAAGCAGGATTAGCCCCTTTTACTAGTGCTCTGTAGTTAAGTAAATTGCTACCTTCCAATAGCATATGGAGACTGACCTGATATTTCCCATTACGCAACCTAAAAACAAAAACATTCATTTTTTTTTTCCCCAAGTACACTATTTGGATTCAGACCACAGAAAGAACAAAAACAGTTTCGGGTCTGGCCTTCCTGCGTTTTTAGCATCAGCTTTTGTTCACAGATTAAATTTAAGCATCAAAATCATTTAGTGTCCAACAGGTACAATCACAGGCCCTGATTCAGTGAAGAACTTGAGCATGTCCTACAAAGGGACACTAAGTGGTGTAAGTGGAATGAATTGAATCTAAAGAAAGAAAATGAAAAAGGTCAAAGAAAAGTGGAGAATTATGAATGTTTCAATTCAGGAAAGTACTGAAGCTCATGCTTAAGTAATGGCTTTCCTATGTAGGGATGGACTTAAGCACATGCTTAAAGCTCAGCATATACTAATTACTGTCCTGAAGAAACATGACTTCCTAAACTGGGCCATTAGTGAGCATGGGAGAGAGGATACATACAAATACCATCCACATCAACAATGCCACTAAATTAAAGTCCTCTCTCAAAAAGAAGAGAGAATGGCAAATGCAGAAATGGTTATGATGCTATTTCTTTCACCTATGAACATGCTGCAGAAGTAGCAAAAGCCTGCAGCTGGGGACAAAGTGTAATATGTTCTATCCCAAGGGATTAATCCTGGACTCTGTACAAAGGGACTTGGCCTGCATAAGGAATACAGGATTGAACATTTAACTGTTCTTACCAAATAGTGCTATAAATTGTGCAAGCACATGGAGAAAACAAACCTAACAAGCAGCAAGCATACAGATTGGGTTTAATATAAGAAATGCAATCATAATCCCTTTTGGGACTTAGAACTTGATATTTGACATAGCAGGCAAAATTCATCTCTGCTATAACTGTATTGATGTCAATAGAGCTGCACCAAGGATGAATTTGGACCATTATCTTTTCACAGACAAGCTAAGGAAATGGAAGCATGGAGAGAAAAAGAAAGCTATTTGTTGCCCCAGGCACATTAAAGTTTGTTGTTCAGCTCAGTTAATTTAAGTACTTAACTTCCAATGGTTCACTTACTAGAACATGTTATTAAAACTATTTTGCTGTGGTTTTATTATACATTTGCCATCACTTTTCATAGAAACAATATTTGAAGTATATCTGACCACTGAAGGGTTCCAGTGGTTTTCTATAGGAATATATCTTTTGAGTTCTGGTGAATTTTTATACCGATATCTTAAACTATTAGGGAGTTTAAAAATAAAAAATAAAAAGCCTGAAAACTTGAACACCTGGAGAATCCTATAAGGCTAAAAAATATCTACTTAATTCAATATTCTGTTTCTATCACCTGATATCACATCACAAAAGCATAAAATAGTACATCAATCCCCCTCCCACTGCCATAACATTACAAAAACATATTTAAAGAAACCTTAAAGGCTTAGCATTTAGGTTCAGTAAAGATGAGCACCTTAAAATTTGAATCTTTCTCCAGTTACATAGGCCTTCACCCTTCCAGCACTTGCTCTGCTCATTTTTTTTATTCTCTTCACTGCCTACAGTGTCATCTCCTATGCTTTCTCCCCTACTAGTCTATACATTATCCTGGGATGCATAGGAGATGGAAGCTAGAGGCCAAAAATCTTGAAAATACCTTGGCCAAATCAGGAGTCTTGTCAAGTAAATTACTATTACTGGTGACTGAAAAACACAACACAAACAAGAAGTCCTGTGGCACTTCTAAAAACCTTGATGTTTGTTTTTGTCCCATTTGGGGACAGAGTCAAAATACTGGAACTTTTTGTGGAATAAGCCATGATACACTGTGGCAGCTCACTCGGAGACAATGGAGAATCAAAGGAAGTTTAGTCCAGCCAGGGAGTTCAAACCACTGAAGAGAATGAAGACATGAGGCAGCATAGCTGTTCAGAGACACAGATTAATATAGGAATAACCCATGTTGAAATGGGTCAACATGGATGAAACTGACCCAAAACTAACACTAAAATGGTTTGGGTTTTATTTCTACTTCCAAACAGACAGTCAAAATCTTTGGGCAAAGAAAAAAAAAACCACGCACCATTTTCCCACCAAAAAAAAAAAAAAAAAAGATCCATTTTGCTGTAGCTGCATTTTCCATCAAAAAAGTTGATGGAAAAATCCCAACCAGCTCTAATGGCTGTCTATTAAAAGCCATCTTAGCATTTGTAGGAGACATTTGGAAATAAAACCCAAACCATTTTTCTCAAGTACAATAAATGTAATTTCCCACTGGAGGCCAGTCTTCTCTGTCTAGTAGTATGTTTTTCTTTTACTGCTGAACATGAAAAATAATATTAAAAGCAGGGTGGCCATTGTTTTAATTGCTTTTGGCTAATCCCTGTGCTATTCTTGAGTTCCTGAAGAATCACAGGCTGATCAATAATTTACATGTCTATCTGTACAATACCTTCTCTTTGCACTATTCATCTAGTATGGAATTTTTGGATACCGCTGGTAATATAGAGTCAAGAACATAGCTACCAACAGGCCAAACTCTAATGATGTGATGATCCTTATCAATTACTGACACTTGATAACAGAAGTACGCAATTTCCTTTTGATGTTGGTTTAGACCAAATCTTGGATGATGTACTGTTTGATAGACAATTATTTACTTGTGTCATTGGACATGGAGCTAATTCACTCCTTTGATTCA
The DNA here is from genome assembly GCA_007922195.1 of Podocnemis expansa. Taxonomy (NCBI): domain Eukaryota; kingdom Metazoa; phylum Chordata; order Testudines; family Podocnemididae; genus Podocnemis; species Podocnemis expansa. The sequence continues at coordinate 20,206,191 of ML681984.1, read as the reverse complement.
GTCCAGAATAGTGGCCTCATGAAAGTTATCTTAGGGGAGAAGGTACCCATAACCTCCACGTTAACAAGAGGGGCTCCTCCCAACACCCATAATAGCTTCAGAAGCAGCTGGCACTGACAGGCTATGGAAATTTTTGGACTATACTAATCCAGACACCAATTCAGCTGGCAATTTTCTAGTATGGCTTTCCTAAAGAAAGCAGCAGAACAACTGAGGAATGATATTGCCTGTCCCAACTTGGGACTTTGCGCAAAGTCTCACTGGTGATAATGTGAAAACTAGTGACAGTTCCAACAAATCTAAGAGAAGCAGCATGGACACCTGACCTTCCTTAGTTATTAAAAGGAGGCACTGACCAGATCAAATCTGCCATAAACTAAGGAGCATCCATCACTTCCCATAGGACAGCATCACTATTCCACTGTTTAGGAGGGATGCTGTCAAGTTTTCCCAGATATTTGTGTGAAATTCATCACCATTTTTTCCATATGGGATGAAATTTAGAAACTGCACTTGCCATGGATTGTCATTTCAGGGAAACTCTTTTGGGAGAGAGATGTCTGAAAAAAAGTTATAACCCAAAAGCCATTTAGCTAATTAATCTGTTCTGTGTCACAAAACTACTTATGAAGGAGTATTGAAGCTGGAGTTAATTAGAAGAGACTATGCCCAGTTATTCTAATTCATAATAGAATTATTGGAGAAAATAAAGGGGTTAACTACATAAAAGTAGTAGAGCAAGTAATTTCAGTACTTAAATGTACTTAAAATTAAATTAGATTGCCTCTGATACTAGAAAGTTTGACAAAATAAAGAAAAATAATGTTTTGAACAGCTTTTCTATTTAATGAGCAAGTTAGACCCTGTTTTTAAAAAGCAACATCTCTTTTTTGCTTCATGCATGTGCATAAATTTATCATATTTGTTCAAACTGTGAATCAGTGTGTGTTCAAGACTAGATAGGCTTGTATCTTGTCTTAATCACAGGCAAGAATCCCAGTTTGTGCATGCATGTACAACAGTGTAAAATGTGCATGTAAAAGCCCATCTGGTCTTTTTTTAAAAAAAATAAAGAACTGCCAAAGCCTCAACTTCTCTCTTCCTATCCAATATAAATGATCAATGAACAGATCTCAGTCAGTCGTATTATCGGTTTAGAACATTTGAGGAAATTATCCAAATGCATCTTTTGTACATGTATGGCAGACTACCAATGGACATAGAATTTTTAATTATTTATATGCAAAAAGTATAGTGTATGACCAAAAGGTATATTTAAGAGTGTGTGTTGGTATGTATTTCTGATCTGAAGTGTCTGAGGGCTAAGCACACAGACAGCAGGGATGTGTATAACATGGTTTGGTCCTGCCTCTGCAGTTTCTGCCAAGTTATCTCAGAGGTAAATATGGATAAAGGATTATTCAGACCATAATCATACTTAAGCAAGATATGGGTACTCGTATTAACCAGCATAAAACTCAAAATGGCTCAGTAATGCTGGGTTGGAGGGACATGCAGGTCAGAATTAAAGACCATCTCCTTGAGGAGCAAGAGAAAAAAAGCAAAAAAAAAAAAAGCCTCTTAAAAAGGTTACAATAAAGCAAATAATAAAATTGCAGAACTTCCCTACTTGTTTGGGTAGACAATGGAATATTGGTGATCGATAAATCACCCCCCAAATCATGGCAACAACGTTTGTTCCTCCTGGAAGGAGGAATTATATCTTAATACATTCTGAAGGGGAAAACATACACAAATGACCATAAGGAATATAGCTGGTTTAGTTACACATGATACACCCACACCATACTGTAGCTGTGAATACTCAGTAGCGTTTGCCACTAAAATCTCTACAGCTTTGTTTTTGTAAGTTGATATTACAGTTGTACTAAAAAGGTGCCAATATTCAGTATTTTCCTGCTACTAATTCCTTCCAATGCCAGTGTCCCATTCCTAACAGCATAGTCGTAATTCTGCAGAGTGGTAGCAGAATTCCAGGGCCTTGAAGGCTAGCATCCTTGCAAAGAAAGCTCATTGATGCAGTCTGACAAACAAGGAGTCTGGGAAAGCACTTTTAAAGACTAACATTTAACACAAGCTTTCACAGGAGAAAATCCCATTTCATCAGACACCTGGAAGTGGAGAATTGTCAAGCATCTGACAAAGTGGGATTTTTTCCCACAAAAGCTCATACGACAAATATATGCTAGTCTTTAAAAGTGCCACCAGGCTCCTTCTTTGTTTTATTGAATTAGGTTAACAAGACTACTCTGGAACTTGTCATGACGCAATCTGAGCACAGTCAAGTTATAGCATTCATTTACATGTATTCTATTCATGAAATGGAGGCCATCACAAACACAGTCAATCCCTTCTTCCAGAAAGTCTTAGCCCACACATCAACCACCAATTCCCAGGAAGCAACTCTGTACCAAGAAGTGATTATGGAAGAGAGAAAACCATCTGGCTGCTCTGAGCGCATTTCTCTAAATGGATCCTTGAGTAACAAAATTAAAGGTAATGAGGGCTGGCAAAATTTAATTTGGTTTAATATATGATTTGGATCAGGTTCCTTTATTTTTAAAAAATTCTCACTATTGAGAAAAATTATGCTTCTAAGCATTTTATTTTTAGATTTGTTTTTTCATAGTTGTGGAAGATTATGGAGAGTCACAATAGCAAATCAGTCAAACAATTATTTAATGACAGTACACACTGGATGTTCAAAAAGTTAGAGATTTTTAATCATTAAAACAAACTGCCAACATGTCAAAATTTTATCCTTAAATCAGACTAAGATCTCAAAACAGCATTTTTCTGACTTTGCATATTTAAGTTTTGGTTATCAAATGGAATTTTTTTTCCTGCATTAGTTTGTGCGCGCACACCAGGAAATCAGCTTTTATTGACAAGCTAACATACAGCAAATCTTCCCAAGACTGAACAATTGCTTACATGCTAAAAAAGACTTGGTAGATATATGTAACATATCACTTAGTGACACTTGCCATCACAACTTGTCCAGCTCTTCTTTTGCCACTGAGCCAAAGGAGCCCAGGATTCAGTGAACTGCTAAAATTCTACTATGCAAAAAATCTGAGTAACCTGAACAGCTATGAACAGCTGCCTCTTTGTTTTGGGGAGAAGGAACACCATGGCCACACAGAAACAACAACTCCTCACAGGGAAATGGATTCTTTCATTACCTCAAGATCCCTATGGTTGTCTTTAGCAGACTCCTGTATTCAAGCTGAGGTGTGAAGGGAATAGAATTTGAATATTTTTGTCTAAAGACCCAGTGAGGAGCAATGCATTGGTTCACATCTGGATTTCACCTTTACAAGTGGGGGGGAGGAGGGAAGGTAGGGACCACTTCTTAATAAAAAGGGAGAGATGAATTGGAATAGGCACCATTTGACAGAAGATGTTGGTTGAGGAAGGCTAAGATTAAAACAAATGAAAATGGACTGTGTACAAATTATTAGAATGCCAGAAATTAAAAGAAAAAACCTAAATAATGCATATTTTCCATAGCATTAATTTCTAGTAGCATAGCCTAGAGGATCTGTAAATTTAAGATTTGGAGATACTTGTCTGGACCTCAAAATTGCATGCAATTGGCTGGAATTAACCATAGCCTCACCTATTGTATTATTTAAGAGAATGACCATATGATCAGGACAATTTTTTTTTTACTTAAAGTCTCATTATCAAAACTTAAATTGTTTTTTCTCAGAGAAATTCTATTGTAGAAATGCCATTATGAAGTTCCACGTTAGCAAGTTTCAGTAACATCCTATGAATGCAATAAGCTCACAATATTAAAAACTACAACAAAGGCTGCGTCTTATACAGTTATGAAAAAATTCTACCCAAAGACTCCAAGCCCGTAAAGACATACAGGATTAAGTTAAGCAAGTGAATAGTCAGCATGAACTCATTGGGACTAAAGTCTCCTTGCTGCAGGGTTCAGTTTAGTATATGTACTTGTGCTCATTGTTAAACAAAGGAAAAAAAAAAAAAAAAGAGATTTTGTAATTATATTACCATAGAGCTAAACGTAGTCATTTGATGATTTGCTGCATCAAATGTTGGAACACTTACTATAAAACACACAAATAAAACTCAGGTACTTAGAAATTTCTATGGATGATGTAGGAAAAGACAATGATGCATAAGATGGAAAAAAGAGGTTTCCCTTCTCCCTTGTGTTTTCTAACAAATTAAGGACCAATATAGTACTAGTTACTACTGTGTGTAATTCCAATGACTTCTGCAGTCTGACTTGCCATATATGCAAGATGAAGCTAAGTTACTTCTAAATGAAATATTGTATAACATTTACATTATATTATATGTTATTTCTATATATTGTAGAAATTGATACAAGTTACTCTGATGCAATTTCTGGCATTTCTCAATGCTTTCATTTTAATATTTTCTTAATATACCAACAACATCCCTTGTCTCTGTTTTGTCCACTTGTTACAATTTACAGCACAGGAGCATTGGAAAAGGCCATCCGTTCGTCTGCTGTTTGTACAGGCTAACTGATAGACAAAGCCCACAGCACTTCAGTCCCCAGAGGATTTAAAACATACCTGTTACTGCACATTCCAAAGAAAGTTATAGGTAGAGAAGACTGTTTTCCTGCTTACCCTGCAAACTTTGAGATAACATATAGGAATACAGAAAATAAGGCTTTCATGAAATACAATAAGAATTACAAGATCAAGTTTTTGGCCCTTGAAGTCATTAAAAACTCACATTTGAGAAAAACTGGTCTCAGATGTAAAATGATTGGCTTACACTCTCTAATTTACTGCCTTACCCAGTTGCTATCCTTCTAGTCATTTGGAGAGGTTAGACTTGTGGTCACCCCTCTTTATCAGCATAAATTCTCACACTCTTGCAGTGGATCTGCAGACTTTTAACCCTCGTACTCAAGGCCACATACTCTTTTAGAGTGAGGAAAAGTGCACTTGAAGACTTCATAGCCCATTACAAGAGAGCTCACATTGACATATCCATAAACCCACATTGACCTGGTTTATAAGAACTCACGGAAATGATTTTCAGCCCAGGCTGATAAATTCACCACAGCTTTTAAACTTTTCACAACCTCTTACCATCAGTTTATATTCCTTGCACTACATGGGATGTCTGCAGTTAAATTGCTAACTTTCTACCACAATATTAAATTCTTTTGCCCTATCAGGAGATGGTAATATTGGTCTCCAGGTGATACAAATATTTTGATGGTATTAAGCCCTAAAAACTTTTAAAAAATATTTTTCTATATTCCTTCAAAAATATTAATTCCTAGAAGATTTTAATACTCTTTGTTAGTTGTCCCCAAAGCAATAGCAGCAGCTCCACCAGAAGGCTCCAGTAATTGGTCTAACAATTAAAACAAATACCAAGCTACTGAGAGAAGATTACTGAGGTCCAAGTAATTTGCAGTTCTATTTAGCAGGAAAGGATGCTTGAGGGCATTACACAAATCACTAAGATATGCTGTATAATGGCAGTGACATTTTCAGCCATCATTATTGTAAAAGGCAACCAAAAATAGTTAACTAGCATACCTGTTACCACCAACATTTTAAAAACACATTCAAAGAAACCACATCAAAATTGTTCCAAAGGAATTGATTTAGGCCACATCTTTCTCTACATCAGTGATTTTAAACCACATGAATTACCCGTGAAAGTCTAGAATACAGTCCTTTATACTTAGCCAGGGTGGACAATTTGAAAAATCACTTAGATACTCTGGTAAGAGTGAAGATCACAAAGAAACTCCATAGGGTTGGATCCTGTAATTCTATCCTTGCACATTTCTTCACTGGCATGAGAGTCAGAAGTATGCACTTTTGGATCCCCTTTAGGATGGAAGTGAAGACAAAGCCACAAAGTGTGTTTACTCCCTTCTCCTGACCCACTCATGAAGATCCCAAAGGAGCATGTTGTGGAGTAGCCTCCCCTGAATTTGATTTTCTTCTGGTCAGAGAATGCTCATATTCCTAATTATTGAGCTCAGCTAATGAAAAGTGACTCTGGTATCTTCTCCATTGTTCTATTGGTTTTCCCAAGGACCTACCATTCAAATTAATGGAATACATTAAAAGTGGATGAAGACAATCTTTTGCATTCAAGGACAACATCCTGTGGGTTCCCAATTATATATCCACACACACACACACACACACACACACACACACACACACACAGGCAATAAAAGAGCAGAAATAGGTCTTTTGATCTAGTACATTATGAGCCAGACTACGATTTGCAGAAACCCAAAAATGATTGAGACACAATTCCTGGAAATCTCACCTTTGATTCTGATGATCTCACTCATGCGGGTGTAAACCAGGATCAATTCCAATGAAGTCACCACAGGTATGGTAGCATAAATGACAGAAGCAAGTCAGATCTTTCTTTTATATAACTCCCCCCCCCAAAAAAATGTTTAAAAATGATAATTGACTGCTGTACCCATCAAAAAGAAATCCTAGTAACAAACGTAAAAGACAAAAGCAAATAATTACAGGAAGTCCAACAGACAAAATAAGGTGTATATGCCAGTTATGGGAATAGAACCTGAACTAGAGAAGGGCTTAACAGTAAAAGTTTAATGTCTGTCTCCATGTCAGATCTGGATCAGAACTTCCTCAGAGTTCAGAAGAGTGTGGATTAGATTCATGCTTTTGGCTCAGGCCAATCTCTATTCCTGAGGTTTAGAGCAACAAATTAAGTTTACCAGAGCCCAAAAGCATGTTTTAGAAACATCACCAAAGATTCATACCAAGTGGGAGGGGCCAGAAATGCTTTTGCATTTACTACTTAATGTTCAAATGCTCATCTGCTGAATTGCAGCTCCTTAGTGATATTTTGGTAATACCCTCAGGACTCAGTTCTGCATGTCATTGATGGGGCTCTGTAGGTACCATGTTTTCAAAGAAAAAAAAAAAAAAGACTTAAAGCACAATGTTCTCTTTTCTTACTAAAACTGGCAAAATTTGGCATTAATGCCTGACTGAAGATGTAGCATCCAAGACAGTGTAAAGAAATCCAGGGCCAAAAAAGCCAGTAAATCAGTAAAGCTCCTGTGAAATCAACTGAATTACACTGGTTTACTCCAGCTGAGGACCTGAGCCTCAGTTTATATCTGATCTAAAATAAGTTTTACTGTGGAACATAAGGCTTTTGATCACATCTCTTTCCCCATCCCTTAGCTGCTGCTTGTCTTTAAGAAATATTCTCTACGTACATTATCTCTACATGCTTCTCAGACATTTATAAATGTATCCTCATACCTATGTGAAATAGAGAAGTATTAATATCTGCATTTGAGAGAGAAATACAGAGAGCAAGTGATTTGCCCAATGTCACACACAATTTGTGGTGGAAGCAGGAATCACATACAGGACCTCCAGCTCCTAGTACAGTAAACTCTTCCTGACAGGGAAGATGTCTTCCTGAACATATAGAAGATGCCTACCACATTTTGGGTGTTATCCAAATAGTACTAATAAAGCATCAACAACAAAAGCATATTAGACCATTACCGAAATTGTATGGAATTACAAATGCATTTTAGATGCAAACCAAAAAGCTGTTAAGCAGAAACCTGAAGCCTACCAACATCAGGGTTCCTCCTAAATTCATGGAGTTTAATTCCAGTGGGGACCATAAGATCATCTAGTCTGATGATCTCTCTGTCACAGGACACCAACACCACTCAGTAGCCGCATGCTAAATCTGACAACCACCTCAATTTTTGCCAGTTGTGACTCACTTGATGGCATGTCATGATCCTATGGGACACCCCAACCCAAATCCAGCCAACTCCCCAACTCTCCACTACACACTCACCACTGCGTGGCAACACACTAACATTTTCCGACTTAGTGGTTGAGAACCACTGAGAGAGTATTCTGTGCCACAGGCAGAGAACAAGTAGGAGCAAAAGTGTGTCAATACCCAAGATGCCCTAGAGTGTCCGGGAAATGTGGAAAAATGAGAGCTGCTCTACACTGGCCAGAGTACTTGACAATGTAGCTCCTACTGACATACTTACATTGAGGTACTGCTGCATCATCATGGCACTGTACTGACAGAAGACACTTTCCTGTTGACACTTCATTTTACCTTTTGGGAGGCAGGCTAATTGGGCTGACTGGAGGATGCTCTCCCATCGACTGAACAGGTCTACAAAGACCTGCTCAAATCCATGTCACTACAACAATGCCTGCCAGACAGACAATACTGTAGACATGCCCTCAGATACAGCCAATAAATCCTGGCAGGCGACTCACACCCCCGTGCTTAGAGGAAGGTGAAAAACCTCAAAGTTACTACCTGTGTGACCTGGGAATTTCTATTTGACCCCAAATAAGGTGAACAATTAGAACTCATTTACATGAGCTGAAATCTGTCAGCCAAGCACCTAGTGTGTACAGCACAGCATCATCTCAGGGCTCCTGCCTACCCCATCCAATGTCTCATCTCCAGCTGTGGACATCCCTGATACTTCAGAAGGAGACGAAACAAAAAGAGCACACCTGTACCTAAACAAACAAGAATACATTGGGTTACGTCTCCTGTCCTGAGCCCTACACATGTTATTGGCTGACACCCTGAAGCACGAGGTGTCAGGAACACAACATCTTAAATCAGAAAGAGCCTAGAGGGTTGCAGAGCCTAGCCTCTCACCACTTCATGCAGTCCCATTTCTAAATTTATCAAGCTACATCTTAAAACTAATTAGGTTCTCCTCCCCACAACTTCCATTAGGAGGCAGTTTCAGAACCTCACCAAATCATTGACAGAAACCTTTATTTAAATTCTAGCCTGAACTTGTTCATAGCCAGTTTATATTCATTTGTTCTTGTGTTAATATTGCCTTTTAGCTTAAATAGCTCTTCATGGTCCCAGCTGTTTTCCCCCTAATGCATCTAGAGAGCGATCATGTCTCTTCACAGCTTTCCTCTTGTGAGGCTAAACAAACCAAACTCTTTCAGTTTCCTCTTGTAAAATATCCAGAGGGGTAGCCATGTTAATCTGTCGACAGCAAAAGAAAGAAATCTGTTAGTTTTTAAGGTGCCACAGAACTCTTGTTGTTTTTGCTGTACACAAGCCAAGAGATTTCTTCAGGCATAAGTCTTCATGTGCTCCAACCCATTTCATCAGATGCATCGGACAAAGTGGGTTGGAGCCCACGAAAACTTATGCCCGAAGAAATCTGATAGTCTATAAGGTGCCACAGGACTCTTTTTTTTTGTAAACTAGTCCATTTGTTCTCCTGATCATCCAAGGAGCTATCCTCTGCACCTGTTCCAGTTTGAATTTATTCTTCTTGAACACAGGTGACCAGAAGTGTATTCAAGTGAGGTCTTACCAATGACCTGTACAACAGCACCAATACTTCCCTAACTCTACATTGCTTAACATATTCTAAGGTAGCGTTTAGCTTGTTCCTGGCTACACCACGTGGCTAGTTCATAGCCATTCCGTGACTGACCCACTCACTCAGGCCCTTTTTGCCTCTCTGATGAACACTCAGTCTATAGCAGAATCTTTATGAGTCACCAAGTGCATACCTTTGCACTTCACACTGTTACATTTCATGCCATTTCTACAGAACCTGAAGAAAAGGACAGAAACTAAGCTGGGTATGACTGACGACTTGGCCCCTAGTTGATGATTACGACCACTGGCCTACAAGGCCAATTGGGTTCTCCAGTAAACTCTCCTGAACTCTAGTGTGGCAGGCTGGAAAAGAAAGGAATTGCTAATCTTTACATTAAAGATGCTTATAAGCACAAGTTTCATGCAAGTAACAAGAGATTTCTCATTATTTGCAGGAGACAAAGACTTTGCTTCTCTTTCTTGGAATGCAGACCCTTAATGTTCCACTTACACTTTGGACGATGCAGCCTGGTGCCTGCAGCAAGGCTTGCTGTTTCAGGCTGCACAAACCTTGTTTCTCTACTGCCTCTTTAAGGGAAGATTTGTGACCTTGGAAGACAGAAGATATGGTAGTATGGAACAATGCTGAGTTCTTCTGAGATCAGGGACTGAGATAAGCCCCTCTCGCTTGCACAAAAGGCACAGTAAAAAAATGTTGCCTGTCCCTTCTTCCCCACACAATCACCTACCATTTCAGGTTATGCAGAAAGGTGTTTTTGTTTTTTTTAAAAATTGTTCTATATTCTTCCTGAGACATCTCATTAGCTTCCACCTGAAGCTTACACACTGTGCAAGTTTGTTTTATGCTTAACAGTTTGTGTTTTGAGGATTCCATATAATGGTTAAAATTTTCAGCTGATTGAAGACTATTTTATTTAATCGTAACCTCGATTCACTATTGGCATTGCATTTCTCTGTGAAATCTAGGCCATGGTTTAAAAAGTAACTGCACTGGGCCTAACACTAGAGAGACTGACAGAACTTAAGCAATTCTTTATAACAGTTATGGGGAGGAAATGAAGAATAAAATATTCAGTTCAAACTGCAGGGGGGAATTTAGGCAGGCAGAATGTAATTACACAAAATGGAAATTGACTAGAATTCACTGGACCTAACACCTTTACTTCTGTAAAAAGTGCCATGGGTTCTTATCAACCTCATCTTAGATGCAACACTTAACTCGCAGTTTTCATATTCGTTAGAAGTCTATATCAATTAAAATCTACTTCAAACTGCAGTAGTTTTTAGCCATTCCATTATCATTTTATCTGTTCATTACTGAAGATGTGATAGCCACATCTTAATTCACTCTTCAAATACATATTCTACTGCATTCTTGGCTTTTTTTTTTAAGCTATCAGTTCTCCAGGGGATCCTCCTGGGAATGTTATGCTCCACTGTGAAAAGCTCTCACAGCAGTTATCTATTATGGATTACCACTAGTAATCTAGATCCTTTTACGACTGGATGCTTGTTAGTATAATTAGAATAGATGTATTCTGAATGCATCATAAACAACTCCAACTTCAGGAAGTTACTATATGCATCTCACATTTGAGTGCATCACTGAGTGAGCACAGTAGAGAAAAGGCAGTGATAAATGGATTTATACAATGGCCAGAAGCTCAGAAATATATAAAATGTATGGATGTCAGACAAAAGCAAATGTTTCCCCTTTTCTTATACTCCTAAACTCCACCACCATGACTACCCACCCAGACATGCTCACCCAACATACTGTTTACTAAATAAACAAATATAAAACCTCATGAATTTATCTTACTGTAACCAACGGACTTTCCATACCACTCCGGACAGCATATACATAACCTGGATACGGTCCAAAAGTTACTAGTTTCTTGAACTTTTTAGTCATCTTGATATAAAGGACTTCATGGAGGGTTTCGCCCAAGCCTGTTCATAAGGTGGCATTCTTGCAGAATCTCCATCACACCCCATAGTTCCCTCTATTCCAACAGACATTTCAACCTTTTATTGCTATTGAATCTAATAACTTCTACTAGCTCCTGTAGAGCTAGTTCTCCATCTCCTGACAAGGGTCAACAGCCTGAAAACCATGACGACTCAATTGAAGAGTTTTGCATCTATATTCAGACAAGTCTTAGAATCTGTCATCCTGTTACATCCAACTGTAAAATTAAGTTCAATCCTCTCACTTTCTTCTATTTTTCTGTATTAAAAATGGTCAAACAGGCTTTTGAATTACCATAAATGACTACCAAATACAAAAATCAAATATTCATTGAATAATCCTCAGACTATTGATACAGATTCAAGTTCTCAGAAAGACACTGAATTTTTTATCATCAGTTTATATGTTGGTTCTCTCTGAAACAATGTGTCGTTCCCCCACTTAAATGGGAATTGGTCTGGAGGCTGACTTAGTAGCAAAAACATGCCTGAAATGTGTCTGTCAAGTAAACTGCACAGTATGTGTACAACACCAGTAATCAATCCATCTGTGGAACACATCAAGCAAGTGGGAGATAAGTGCTGGGAGGAGTAACAGAGAAAGTGAACATCACATTGAAAAGTTTGGGGCTTGATCCTGTGAGCTGTATATGAATAATCTTTACTCAGGTGAGCATTTCAGCTGAAGTTAGAATAAATTATTGCATGAGATTAGACCACCCACATATCTGCAGAATCAGACACTGATGTTTAAATTTGAGTTCAACCTTTTGCTTATGTACTTTTCTGTCTCTCCTTTTTAAGTAGGTCATAACTGCTTGGAGAGAAAGTTTGGTGTATCTGCATAGGCCTTGACCAGTCAAGCACTCTTATGTTTAACTTTTAAGCACGTGTGTAAGCATTTGCAGGACCTAAGCCTTACTTTGGAATTCTTGTCAGCTAGCCAGATGACTTTCCTAATTTAGCCCACTTTATACATATTTTATATCATTCTTCAGAGATTTCATATTCATTTGGATGCCATCAGAATCCTCTGGTGTTCCATCTGCATGAAGAAATTCCTGCAGGAATCTTAGAAAGATTAAAACCACACCTGAAGAAATATTCTCACTGTCAATTAAACATTGTGGAAAAGTAGATTAATCTCAGTGGACCTCACAGTTAAAGTCATTGTTTAATGTGTTTAGATACAAAGCTAAAAGAAATTTGATAATAGCAATAAGACAGCACAAACAGTGAAGTTATCATGAAATAATTACATCCCAAGGGAATTAGAGGTAATCAGCTGCACTGTGTCAGTATACCTCGGGGGTGTGATTATCTTACCATATACCACTACCCATTGTATCTCATTGCTTAAACATGTGCTGAAGTTTTAAAACCTTATTGTAGTTGTGTGTGTTTGGAAAGGGGCAAATCAGAATTATAAAGCTGGAGTCCCTCCCTGACCTCAATTTTGCATTTAAAAATAAAACCCTGCCAGAAATTCATAAAAAACATTGAGCAATAAGGATCTGTTCAGTGTTCAGATTGTGCCATAAATCATCAAAATTAGGAAATTCAAATTTAACTTGGCAGGTTGTCCTGATTTCATGCTGCTATGACTTCAGTTTGGGTCACAATTGTAACATTATTTAAAGACATATTTTAACTTAATGTATTTATGAATTGCCAAAATGAAAGGAAATATTGAAGACCTTTTTTTAAATAGGCAGTTATAAGCCACACAATACCATTTATTTGTGGTCATTTAGGTGCATAAACACCACCTAATAAATTCTAATCTCTCAAGTAAATTAAACACTTAAGCTTGATTAAGTATACTTATTTGCACTAATGAATAATAATCTCTGCAGAGATTAGTGTCATTTGTGAAGCACTGACATTGTATTTGGAAGATACAAAATTTAATAAATGTATAAAATAAACAAAAAAGCTCCACTCTGATATCTCAGGAAGTATATGAAGATGGTACCTAGATTGATACTGATATTTATTTTTCCATTTTCTCAAATCTGTGTGCTGAGACTGCCAGCAAATGTCATTTTTGATGGTGGAATGCAAGATTTACCATACTGTATCACTAATCTATCAAGTCCAATATCCTGCCTTCAATAATGGTAGGTACCTGATGTTTTAAAAGTCAGTAAGTTTTCAACTACAGATAAATGTGTGATAAAAACTAATGCCTCCATCCATCTATCTCAGAGTGACAGGATTTAAAAACACACCACTCTGTTGGCCACCTTGTGTTGGCTAGCTTAGGCAGGGAGCCCCTAGCCTAGCACACTAGCTTTTATGGATCATACTCTAAAGGCAGTGTTTCCCAACCAGTGTGCCATGGCACACAGTGTGTCCTGAGACCTGACCAGATGTGCCATGGAATTTTTTGAAAAAACTACTCAGAGTTCTGGATTGGCTCATGAATATTCATGAGGTCATTGGAAGGCTATATGGTGGTGTGCCTCAAAATAATTAAAGGTATCAAGGTGTGCCACGGCAGAGGAAAGGGTGGAAACCACTGCTCTAAGGTGCCTGTCTCTCCCCAATGCAATTAATGGGAGCATAGATGCCTGCCTCATGTTTTCTGGATCCAGGCCCAAGTCTCTTCATCATAGGATTTACCGTCACAACCAGCATTTGAGTGCACAGCTCTAAGCCAATAGCAAGTGTCCTCTGAGCACCTGATTCAAAAAGTTTTAGACTCCTGGAGCCCCAGATAACAAGCAGTAATTTACAAATGGAAGGAAATTTATTGAGAAAAACTGGAACAGAGAAAAATCTGTGTTTTGGCCCATCTAGGCCTTTAGCAAGGCTGGACTTCTGACTTAGTATTTAGGCTTTGAAGACAAGTACAGTGTTCAAATCAGCAATCCTAGAATTGAATTATGTAGACTACACAGGGAACTTCTCTAACCTTCATGTACCAAAATGAACATTTCACTTTGAATTAAAAAGCAGACAAATTCCAGTGGCAATCTTTCTAAATGCATTCAAGGATATTAAACTCCTAATTGGATAGTAGCAATTTGAATGCTATGTGCCACAGTAGTTCAGACATCTGAAAACATTTTTCAAATAAAACTATCACCAAGTTTCACAACCTTCCTGTGAGGTCAAATTATTATCCCCAATTAACAGAGAAAGCAACAGAGGCCCAGACAGATTAAGACACAGGTTTTGACCCCATACATTCACTGCCAAGATAGGAACAAAATTTAGATCTCCAGGCTCCTAATTTGATGCTATGTAAGCACAAGACTACTTCCTGAACCATCGGCAAAAAGTACCCTTTTCAATAACTAGTTTTGCTAGATGCTTGTCCAAAGCAGGCTGGTAGTACACAATTATCCAAAAATGGAAATTTTAAAAAAAATAAAACTGCCTTAATCAATCAAGCCATTTCCTGCCACAGGACCCTTTCTGGCTTTCATCCTTTATCTTTCCATTCATATCCTAAACATCTAAAAAAGGAACAATCCTTCATATTTGAAGAACAATAAAAATGAAATCCAAAGAATAAATGCCACCTCTCCATTTCTTCTCAGCTACCCACGAGTAAGAAGGAACAGTCTTTCAAACAGCAGTAGTTTAAAGCATGAACCACAGAACATGAAGCACAACTACCCTAAGCCCCTTTTGGCATGTTTGACCAAACTGATAGGTTTCAAGGGAAGATTTTCTTTTTTAATTCTAAAAAACTTGTTTCCCCTTGGTATAATCACCGCTGTTTAAATCTCACATTAGGATTGACATTTTTGCCTTGACTATTCTTTTTTTCTAGTAATCATGTCTGCCTATTCAAGTAAAGGTATGTCTACATAGCAATTAAAAACCTAGCAAGGCGGGAGGATGACAGAGCTCAAACTGTAGTCTGAGCCTGACATCTATACCAGTGGTTCTTAACTGGGGGTACACATACCCCCAGAAGGTATGCAAAGATCCTCCAGAGGATACATCAGTTCTTCTGTGCATTTTGTCTAGTTTTACAACAGGCTACATAAAAAATACTAGCAAAAGTCAGAATCTAAAATTTCATACAGACAATTATTTGTTTATATTGCTCTATATATTATACACTGAAATGTAAGTACAATATTTATATTCCAATTAATTTATTATAATTATACAGCACAAGGAGAAAGCAAGCTATCTTTTAGTACTAATGTGCTTTGACTTTGTTATTTCTTATGTTTTATTTTGTAAAGAAGTAGTTTTTAAGCAAAGTGAAACAGGACTCCTGAAAAAGAGAGATAGTATCTGGAAAGGCTGAGAACCGCTGATCTGCACTACAGTTAAACAGCCCCTTTGCTGATCTGCACTACAGTTAAACAGCCCCTGAGCCCCAGAAGACCAGGTCAACTATCACAGGCTGGCCACGGGTTTTTAAGCGCAGTGTATACAAATCCTAACCCAGAAGTTGTATTGACACAGTGGGCTTTTCAAATTGCAGTCCTGATTGGGACACTTTTCTAATTCTCTTCAAATGCTCCAATATCATCTTCATAGAAAGAGTGGGTACTTGAGATGGAGAGGATAAACTCCACATTGCAGAGACAGGAGCTCAAGAATCTCAACCCTAGGCAACCTCTGACAATGGTGCAGTTGGAGGAGGGTCTTAGAAATGGAATATTTAATACAGCAGTGGTTGGCAGAGAGAAACAAACCTGCACTCACCACTACATGGGGCATATCCCTGGAAGAAGGGCTCCTGCACAAAGTCTGGACTTTAGAGGCCTGAGGACCAGGTTGTAAGGGACAAACACAATCCATAATGTGCCCAGAGCTAGGCAGATGTCCAGCTAGGGTATTAGCTTAACTGCAAATAGCAGATGCCTTCTTAAGTGCCTAACACAGCTTTGGGTTAGAACTTGGTGGCTGGGGGGCCAGGTGGTGCCATGAACTTTTAGCAGAGTTGATGCTACAGACT
Source organism: Podocnemis expansa (assembly GCA_007922195.1). Taxonomy (NCBI): domain Eukaryota; kingdom Metazoa; phylum Chordata; order Testudines; family Podocnemididae; genus Podocnemis; species Podocnemis expansa. The sequence continues at coordinate 20,189,852 of ML681984.1, read as the reverse complement.
ATTACTGCTAGGCAGGGGTTTGCCACCACTCAACTTGTGAAGAATGGGCTATTCAGCCCCACCCTGATGAAGTACATATGGAAAGCCTACAGAAAAGTTTAAAGAAACAAAAAGAGGAAAGAAGATTGATGCAGAGAAGTTGCTGAAGTAGGAGTTAGGTAGCCAAGAACAGGCACTCCAGGAGAGTCAATTCCTAAACACAGATGGCCAACGCAACACAAGCAGCAGCAATTCATTTGAGAGAAGACCACCCAAATGCAACCTGGCCCACCACAACTCCAGGGTGTGCTTCTACTCCAGGATCAGGACATCCTGAAGCCAGGGATCATGGTCTGATGAAGATAGGCCTACTTGATGACCCCAAAGTCTTCTTGGCAAGATTTGACCATTTGGCCACTGTCATGAGTGATGCTTTTTGGTCCAAACCTGAGAGGACTAATCCAGCTACTCTCTAGGGCACTAGACCCTATAAGTGTTCAATACTACCACCAATGTCATTTTAAACTGTTTCAAAATCTACCTTGAGATCTCTCAGCACTTCTGAAGAAAAAGATACCCACTTGGGGCCCACCCTCAGGAAGAGGCCCTGCCCCTCAAGAATTATTGCTGCCACTGACTAACCATGGACAGATTAACAGAGTGCAAACAACAGTATATTTTGCTTGAGCAATTTTTCCAGGTTAGTTTGGTTGAGGGTACAGACACACCAACCAGATGCACTGTCTGAGGTGGTGGGCCTCATGGAAAATTACCTGGAAGCTGAAGAGGCACTCTTTTTGGTCCCATAAGCTGGGGGTTTGAAGGGTAGGACATCATAGATGTGGCTGGGTGAGCATGATAGAGGGAATGGGACACAGACGGGCCTATAGGACAAGACCCAAATCTCTTCCACAGCAAAGACTAAGACTGAGCAAGAATGTCCAAAGAAGCAGAAGCCTAGGGATTTGAGGAGCACAGAAATTAAAGCTTCCCTGAGCACAATATCACCAACACAGGGAAGAGAAAACATAATAGTTCTACTGACCAGCAATTTCTTTGAATCTAGGCACTACAGCCACTTTTGACATGATTACCCCCTTTATGAATTGGAGCCATGGACTAAACAGCCACTCCAATGCCTGCAAAATAGGACTGACTAAGATGATAAATCACAGGAAGACTCTACAAACCCAAAGTGATGGACTTAAAAAATTTGGGGCAGAGACAAACCCCCATAAGGGAAAGCTGATTGAAGCCTATAGGATATCACCTGCCACAATCTTCTTGCTGTGTATACAAGAAGATGTGCACCTAAACTCTGCAAAGGAGATACAGGTGACAGTTGGGAATGACACAGAAACTCAGTCTATGGCTATGTCTCCATTAGAAAACATAGTTCAGACTTGCTTAGTCTGAACTAAGCAGTTCTGGGTTAGTTCAAACTAACCACAGCTAGTCCAAACTAAAAAATATGGCTCAAACTAACTGCTTAGTTCAAATTTATTTAGTTTGAACTAGCATGACTACATCATGCAAGTTCAAACTAAAAAGTTTGAACTAAGTTTCAACTAAGCATTTAGTTCAAACTTACTGTTCAAACTAAAGAAATTTTTTAGTTCAAACTAAGCAAAGCCTAACAGACAGGAACCAAATTAGTCTGAATCAGGCCTCTTTTACCCAGACTAATTTGCTAGTGGATACATAGCCACTGTGGCCTCTCTCACAAACCTATGGTCCTAGACCATGCATAAAAGTACTTTGGTGAATTCTTGCAGATGCAAGAGGAAGATCCCCAGTGCTGGTTGATGTAGGAGTCAGAGAAGACCTTGGGGAGAAGAATTCAATGTGCAGAAAAGTCCTTGATGGACCAGCAGGACAAGCAAACTCAAGACCACTTGATTACTGAATGGCTGACCTAAAATAGCTATTTTGTAGGGGAATGGAAAGGAGATCCCATTTTGTGCTGGGTGTACAAATATCTGCCCACTGCCAATGGGAATGTAATTGACCAAAAGAAGTTAGAACAAATGCCCATGCTTCAAGACAGAAGGGCGGTGTATGACTACCTGACCAAAAATTTGCACCCAATTGCTAAATATTCATGCCCTTTCAGTAAGGGTTACATTGACTTACATTTAGCACCTTGTGCCAGCCATATTGGATGGAAAAAAATTCTTGAAGAATTACCACCCAATTCTATTAGTGTGATCTAAAAAGAGAGAAGGGATTACTCCATGTCCTGCCAACACTGTTAATTGGTATCACCCAAAAGCCCCAATACCATGACAGCTGCAGATATCCCCTTGAAGAAATCTGCATGGATTTGATATGAACAATAGAGAGGAGTTCAAATAGATGCCAACACACACCAGTGATTTTAGATTATCCAAGGCCAATATGCTTTGTTTAAATAGTGCAGCAACCGTAGCTATAGAACTTTTGATGGTCTTTATGAGTGTGGGTATCCCCAAGGAAGAAACAAACATGTCCCAGCAGATGAACTTATGAGAGTTACTAAACACACACAAAAAAAACCACACACACACCAGATTGCTAAGATCATCTGGTTACCATCCCTAAACAAGCAGGCAAGTTAAATGTGTCAACAGGATCCTGAAGGAGATACTGAAAACCTGTTATTTGATCATTTAACTGTTCTCCCATTTACAGTGTGCGAGGGCCCCAGGTCTCTATAAGCCTTTAAATTGTTATAGAGGAGATGACCCTGGGAATCCTAGGCCTTTCAGGAAACAGAGGATAAAAAGCACAATGGTACCAGGGTAGTATAATACTTTCTTCAGCTATAAGAGAAGCTGAAGACAGTAGGGGGTTTCACAAAGAGAAGCATCTTCAGGGCCACTGTCAGAGTGGATTTAATCCCTCCCCGTCACAGAATCTCTGAGCTCAAAAGCAGTGTAGATATTTTGGCTTGGGCTGGCAAGTTTTAGTCCTTCAACCCAAGCCTGCGTCAGATGACCCAAGCAGCCACAGCCTATGCTGTAAGCCTTTTATTGAAATGTAGATATACCCTTAAAGGCCCAAAATTGTCAAGAACAAGGCTATAAAGCAAAGAAGTAGTCCTGCGGCACTTTTAAAGACTAACAAAAAAAAGAGACTCCTTGTGTGTTTTGCTGAACCAGGCTAAACACGGCTGCCCCCTTGGAACCAGACTATAAATAGGGGCTCCCACTTAAGTGAATTTCAACCCAGTGACAGACTATTGCTGTCATTTGCCAGCTCAGAGTCAAACTTAATAGTTAATTAGCAGAGACCCTTCAAGTTGGTATCCAGGATCAGAATGATGGATTATGGGATATGGCAACCCAGAGAGGAGATGCAGATGTACCACCAAAACCACCTCAGGGCCTCATGGGCACTAGAGATGATTCAAAAACCACGCTTCCTCAGTTCCACAGTTGTGATTGGGAGAAAAACCTTCAACATACAATGGTGGGCCTATAAATCCTCAAGGAACCTGGCCTCATAGTGACTATTGAAACAGAACACTGAACTAGATGCACCATTGGTCTGACCTAGTAAGGCTGTTCTTATCTGAACCCAGCCAAGTGCTGGTTAGGGTTCCACAGGATAATGCACCTGGGATATGGCATGAGAAGAGGCAAATTTAGGCCTCTGATTGGGAAGGCCCAGGTCTTGACTGATCGCCTTATTTTAATGACAAAAGAAGAAACAAGGTGACCAGACTCCAAAGCCATCTAATTACTATAGATAATTCACACCATACTTCACCACAAGTAGGCAGAAGGTCCAGGGTTTCCCCAAGGCACAGATTCTGAGCACCTCTTATCACCACCAACTTCTGGCCTGGCCAGAGGTGCAGGCCTTGGGGGAAAAGGGGCTTTTGCATGTGTCCCACTTCTGGACCTGAAAAGGTGATCACCCTAGCTGAAGTTAGAGGAAAAGCTTGAAATAGAATCTGCAGCACCTCAAGGTAGCAGGAGAAGAGAGAGAGACTTGCACACGTTACAAATGGGATACACCAGGAAAGCATCCCTAGCAACAAGACTGGAATACACTGCCTGAAAATGATCAAGAGCCAGGTTGCAAAAGACAACTATAAGGAACAACATGGAAGAATCCAAGGGGACTGTGTTAGCTAGACTGCAGGTTGCCAACCCCTTCCTTATGGTACCCAAGAGGGACCCTGAGTCCAGGGTTGCCTATTTTGGTTGGATGTATTCCTGGAGTTTTCATCACAGCAATTTTTAATTAAGGATTAATCTTTGAATCCTGAAGATTCCTGGACAATCCTACATTGCTCTGTGTTTCCATAAGGCTTAGCATAATATGGTCCTGGTTCATGACTAGGATTTCTAAGCACTACAAATAAATGTTAGCAGCAATTGAGAATCTGGGCCAGTGACTAGATTATCTTCTAAGTTACACTGATACAAGTAAGAGAGAAAATCACAGAGCATGGTCATGGGAGAACGGGCAGACATGACTACAGGGGAACGATGGGGGACTATCACGTGATGTCTGTCATATATGGAGTGACCCATATTTCTCAATTTTATATTTACCATTTCTGATTCTGTGCAACTTTTTATACCTTATCTGCAGTGAAATATTTTATCAGAACTTCACTTGCAGATCTTACAACTCATTAGATGACATTTTATATTTAGTAAATAGAGCTTGCAAGAGAGTCAAAAATCATAAGCTCTTAATACTCAAAAGTCCACTACTTCCACCCAAATTCAATGAATTGTAAAACCAGTCATGCTTTTCTTCCCTTACTTCATTTAATCCATTCCCTTCAAACTCTTCTGCCCCACCCCACCCCAAAAACAATACAAATGGTTCTGGGAAGAAAGCACTACTGCTAACATTTCTTCAGGATTCTAACGAACTTAATAAGCTCCCATGATACTTATAAAACCCTCAAAAATATTAAAGTAATTTTGTTTTCTCTAGTGATAAAAAGCTTTCTAGGTGACTTTTAAAATACATCATCAATATTACAAATGTTCTGTTACCAGTGAAAAGCAATTCACACGAGAAAACATTTTACTCACCTTGATGCTTTTGAACATTCTCATGTGATTCAGTGACAAGATTTTTGCCCCTGAGTTTATTTTTTGGTTTTACCTCAAAATGCTACTTGAATTATGATGAGTCCATACAGTCCCACCCAGTTCTAATTTCAGTTATACTGCATCTGTCAGTATTCCTATTATACAGTGTAAATTGCAGTTTGATATTGTTGCCCTGATACCCAAGCAGACTTCACAAGTTAACAGTCCCCGGTCAAGAACAGGCCAGATGAAGGATCCTGGACACCTGGGTCTGTCCACCTTTGTGGGTCCCACCACCATGGTGGTGCCCAGTCTGGGGGCAAGGCAAGGCAGCACTCATGCATACCAACACTGCAATCTGGCAGACCTGCCAGCCACATAGGCAAGCCAGTGGTTGGCCCTGGACTCCCTGCCATGAGACCTGCAGATCAGCCAGTCCTGTGTGAAGAGTGGGTAAGTGCTACAGCCCAGCTGGTTCTAGGGGTAGGAGCCCAGGGCCAACAGACTGGCCTGCTGCAGGGGGAAGGATGATGCAGGGACCCAGCAGATCAGTCTGCTCCACATGACATGGATTTATTAACAAAGCAGCTAAAACTGATGATATTCTGTGGAACATATAAAAATATTGATCACTATATAGGGACTAGTCCTGCAAGCTATTCCATGTGCCTTAATGAACAATAACTAGATCTTCTTCTGTCCAACATGCAGGTGATAGTAGACACTGTGAATAAGCATGTGGCTATGGCTCATTCTGCTGCCTGGCAGTCACCAGCCAAACTACAGTAGCTTGGCCTGCCATAGCATGAGATTTCTTGTTGTATGGAATCTAAGGAACTGAGAAACCACCAAGTTGAATTTTCCAGGTACATATAGTGCTTTGAGATTTTATACATCTATATATGCAAAAAGACTGGAAAAGAAGGGGTCCTGAGGCAGCCAAATGCAATGCTTATTCATAAAGCCCTGCATGGATACAAATAAATGGATCCATATCCAACCTGCATCCGCAAGAAATGGTCTGTGGATATCCGTGTTGTATCCACAGATGCGGATATAAGGCAGATATCTGCGGATTTGCAGGGCTCTATTTATTCACAAAAGTCCACTCCTATCTGCATGTTGACTCAGAAAAGGATCCACTTGTCATGCATCTAGCTTCCTGTAAATCGGGTCACCTACCAGGTGGGCCGTGTTGGCCGTCCGCAGTCCCAGCCGCAGGGCACCCACAGCACACCCAGACCCTGCCTTCAAGCCCACAGCCAGGCAAGGCAGCCAAGGCAATCAGGGCTTCAGCCCCCTCACAAGGCAAGGATCAGTGTTGGGGTTTACATCAGTAAGGGTCAAGGGGAGGGAGACGCAGGCCCACCCACTCCACTGCGTCTCAGCCCAGGGCCCTAATGGGTGGTCACAGGCCACCCAATAGCTAGTGGTGCACCTGCCAAAACACACTAGCCCTGTGGGGCTAGTCCACGCCCCTCCCCTGGGGTGCTTCCTCCATCTTCCCTACCAAATCCCCAGGTACCTACCCAGCAGTAGGCCAGTCAGGCCTTCAGCCTTCACCATGGGTGGGTCTGGACCTCCCGCCATATCTTCAGCCAGCAGCAGTTCCTCCAGGTCACAGGTATTGGGCAGCCCTGGGTCAGCCACATCCTCTGCAGAGGGCAGCTCATCCAGGTCCTACAGGCCCTGCTCATCTCCTCCCCCAGAAGCTCTTCCACCAAAGGTAATTCCTCCAGGTCCTCACCCTGGGCAGGGTTGGTGGGGTCATTGAGGCTCTGGTCACACCCTCATTCTTCCTGGTCCAGAAGATCTACCTTCCATCTGGCACACCTCCTTCTCCTTCTCCCCTGTAGCTGTTTGGTCCAGCCCCTTAAATAGTCCTCCCTTCCTCCTGCCCAGCCCCTTTGGTTCCTAGCCCACACTGGGTCCGTGCCTTTCCCTGGCCAGCCGGGGAAGTGCAAGAGCTCAGGTCTGGGTTGCACCTTGCTACACTTCCATAAAATGGGTGTGAAAGAAAAAGAAACTGGTCACGAAAGAAGAAATTCCAAGAAGGTAAATTCCTTGCTGATGCATTTGCTTAATATATTCCTCTTCTGCCAATCAAATTCATCATTATGTAGAAGCACTCTTATACCCTGTATCAAAAGCATATGATTAGGCTACTAAATATAACCAAAAAAAAATCTTACTTCTTGTTTCTGTGTTTTTACTTTTTGGATTCTTTTTGATACTCTTGAGCAGGGCTGTCTTTGTGGGGGGAGGAAGGGGAACTGAGTGGGGTGACTGCCCTGAGCCCCACAGCTCTGTAGGCCCCCCACTGCTGCACTGCCTGCTCCTCCCACTCCACTACTGTTGGTAGCAAGCCAAAAGACAAGGGGTGAAGTGGGAGCATGGAGTCCAACTTCTGAGCCAGCCCAGGGGCAGGGTGAGAGAGCAGACCCCAGCCCACCCTATTTCCTAGCAGGGGAATGGCGGGGGCCCTTCTACGCTGATTGGCCCTGGGCCCCGCCCTTGCCCCAGGGACAGGCCTGCTCAGAAGCACTGTAAGTGCTTTTATTTACCTAAAACATACTTGCTGGACAAGCAAAAGAACTCAAAACCGCAGTGTCAGAGATCAGAGAAAAAAAATTTACAATTTACTCACTGTAAGTGGGTTTCAGAAGATGTGGCTCCAGGTTTTTGGCTCTGTCACTGAGTCTTATCTGACCTTAGGCAACTCATTTCATTCATGTGTATCTAAGGTTTCCCTCTCTGCAAAATGAAGAAAATATTCTCCTCAAATTTCCCTTCACCTTTTGTTTGCCTTCCCTAATTAGCATTAGGATTTCAAATGGTTGGATAGAGATTGTCTCTTATTAGATGCACATGCAGCACCCAGCACAACAGGATTTCAATACCAGTTAGGGCTACCTAGATGCTACTGAAATTGTTATGGTGACGAGGAGGCCTGCACAAGTAGTTTACTAAATCACATGTACTGTACCACTCTTCTCATCCTCTGTAGGATACAAAGAATACATCAAAATGAGACCTACTTTTTCAATCAGGGGGAAGAAATGCTTAATGAAAGGAAGCATTAGAAAACATGATTAAAAATAACAAAGCATGAAGGCTGGGGAGAAAACACTCACACGCACACAATTTAAGATTGGTCCAGAACTCTAAACTGACAAAAGAAATAAAGAACTTTAACATTACATACCTTAGTTGATGAAGAACATTTAATGGAGAACCGGGAAAGAAGGAACTAGAGAAAATTTTAATCCACATAAAAAGCTTCACCTCAGCACTGGCAAAAATCACAAATGCTAAAGAATAAATTTCATTCTGAATAAAATATAGGAATAAATTTGCAGGAAGACAGTCATTCCCAAGAAGTTTGATGCAGCTTTCATTTTTTTCCAGCAAATGTTAGCAAAGGACAAATTCCTATTTCTGCTTACCAAGAGTTCTCATTTGCAACACTGTGGAAAGTGAACTGCCAAATTATTATACAAAGGATTTATAGAAATGGAGAAGTTGCAGCAGAGGGAAAACAAAGTGATTTGCTGAACTGGGTAGCCTAGTGATTTAGAAGAGAAATAAGCCTGATATTCTTTAAGAAGAAAATCAAGAGGTGACCACTTAGAGGCATAAATAAAAGTTCTGAAGGGAACAGGGAAGAAAAATACTACAGCTGTGCATGAGCTGCTTTGACATTCAAGTAAAGAATGACCAGGCAATTTAGGCTAAAAAAAGGCCATAGTAATAAAGGATTTTAAACTGAATATTTTCTCACCAACAGTATAAAAATGTACACAAAATATAAAAAAGGGCCACCATATGGACAAGCGGTATACAGCATACCATTTTTAAAAAGAATCTAGATACACAGGAAGAAAATGAGACAAGAAGGAATGATTTCTGATTTTAAAAAAGTAAGAAAAGAGAAGCAGAAAAACACACATGCAAACACAGCCACTACATGCTATTTCCTCATTCTACTTTGATACAGCCTAAGTTCCTAAATCAGCATAATGGATGGCGTAGGTGGCATCAGCAAGGAAATGGTTCTTCATAGTGACAACACAGAGTGCAGTTATGGTTAGCATATGCGTATAAATATGTGCACAGGCTTCCACTACAAATCATCTGAAAACCACCATTCAATTATGCTAAAGGCATTACAGTCTTTCCTCTAATCTCTTTAATGTATACAGTAGCTTTCCTTGAATTACAGGACAGTTTGCTTTTCAGTTTGTTTACAGCACTGTATTAGTCTCTTCAGAGTTCTGTCACTGCATTTTCAAGTGAACTAATTGTAACACACACAGTAAAAACAATGAAAAATGATCACTGTAGCTAAGGTTGAAAAATTGTTTCCATTATAACATGCACTTCCATTCACTCATAACTTTTCAAAAATTCACCTGTGTTGAAATTTTCCATGCTTCATTTTTACTCTATAGCACTTTGAGGGAAAGTTTAAGAAAATCCATTTACCAATCTTTGGGTAATAAAAGGATGAACAAAATAAATATTACTATCCTGCTCTAAAAGAAAATACTCTGGCTCATTTTATATATAATACTCATTTTAGTTAGCCAATGAAAATCATGCAAAACGTTTAGCAAAATCACAGTTCAGTTATTCTACAGCAGCAAACACATCCTCACCACATTTACTTATATAGATTATTTCAAAATCAGAATTTGAGACTGCAGCACTGGAGACAACTGCTTTTGAATTTGATAAAGATCCATCATCATCAAAGGATTCAAAAAGAAATATATTTGTAACTGGTGCTTTTGGCAGTCATTGTAGATGGCACTCCTTCTGTTCCTCAGACTCTAAATGAGTGTCTAAAATTGCTTTAGTTTGATCATAGTCAAAAAAAATGCATTTTTATCTTTTAGTTCCATGCAGCATCCTCCAAAATTGAGGATATAAAAGTGAAGTTTGAACATCAAGTTCTTGGAAGCTCAATTTTCTACTCAACAGAAAAAGAGGAAAGTGCTTTTTAGTTGAAAAAAATGAACAAAATGACAGTGGTGTATATAAATTTATGTCTCACTCTTTCAAATTGCAGTTTTGTATGGTATGACTTAAAAGAAAGGAGGAGCAGAGGAGGACAAGCGTTAAAGATAGATGAAGATCAAGAGGACCCATTTCCACAGCTATATACGATTGCTTTTGGTGGCATATTTTCTGCTGTGCTGTTCAGTCATCCCATGTAGTTTTAAATGCCTTGAAAGATGGGGTGTTCACCACTTTCCTTTGAAGAACAGTCTTCACTGTAAGAGCCTGATTCTGAGTGTTGCTAAGTGATTGCTGAAAGGTGTTGAGTACCAGCTGAAATAAGGGATGTTATTTACAGCTACACCTCAAAGGATTCTGCTCTAAAGCAGAAGAAGGGACACCAGAAACAAAACAGCAGTGGCATAAAACAAGGAGTCCTGTGGTGCTTTTAAAGACTAATAAATTAATTTATTGTATGAGCTTCTGTGGGAGAAAATCTCATACAATAAATTAATTTATTAGTCTTTAAAAGCCCCACAGGACTCCTTGTTTGTTTTGCTAACCCAGACTAACACGGCTACCCCTTTGGAACATCTCAACATGCAAGGCACTGAAAACACAGTGGCCGCAATACAGAAAGTAAAAGCGATGGTACTGCAGGAAATTTAAATATGTACTTTGAAACATGTACTAATAGTTCTTGCCAAAAAGCAGGGCTATTGGAGTGCTGGGGTAAGCAAGATTTGAGCTTGCACTGTTCTGCCTGGCAGAACCTATGACTGTGCAGACACTACATGAGACAAGACTGGGTAAGTGCATTGCTTGGGTTCACAAAGAGTCTGTAGCAGAACCATGGACAGAACACAGGAAGTCCATCTCTCAGGTGAGGAGAACCTTAATACAAAAATGCCTTGGCAAACTTGAGCATATGGTGACAAAGGTAGTGAAATTACAAGACAGTTATGCTAATCCTGAAAAAAACAAGATGGTGCAAACCACACAGGAAGCCACAAGCACCAAAGAATACAGCAGACTAGCAAAGCATCCAGTGTATCTTACTGAGTAGTTCTAGTCAGATCACAGGCAGTGCTTAGGGTCTTCAGTTACATTGATTTCAGGGCATGTTGGGGGTTTCAAAACTATGCAGACTCAACCCTTGAGTATCCCTGATATATTGCAGAAAGCAAGACCTGGGAATCTGGGATGCTTCTTGTGGATTGTTTTAAGCATACCCTGAGCCTTAAAATTGCACCTGATCTGCAGAAAGTCTTGTAAGCCTAACAGATATGAATGTCTAGAGCTAAGTTTACCTAATACTGACTATGGCAAGATCCTGTTTTCAGTTGCTTATAACTATGCCAAAAACAAAAACAAAAACAAAAACAAAAACACCTTTTACTGCTTTAGGTGAATTTTCCTATAATCAGAAGGCAACCTTAGAATAGCTATTTTTTAAAAAAAAAAAAAACAAACAAACAAACAGAACAATCTCAGACGCATTCTCCCAATCCCCAATCCCGTAAGTATATACCCATTTTGTCAGCCATGTTAGTTTAATTCAGCAAAACAAGCAAGGAGTCCTGTGGCACTTAAAGATTAATACATTTATTTATCACATGAGCTTTTGTGGGAGATAATTCCAATTCCTCAGAGACCTTGAAGATAGGGGAAATTTACAGAATGGGAGTCTGCCATCCTCAAAGTGTCTGATGAAGTGCGATTTTCTCCCATGAAAGCACATGCGATAAATAATGTTTTTTAGTTTTTAAGTGCCAGAGGACTCCTTGCTTCTTTTATGCATTTTGTTAAGTAACTAGATCTTCATGACTTGGTCGAGCAGTGTGGCAGCCGGAAGGCCAGGGGCTGGGTAAGACGCAAAGAGGGGAAGCGACAAAGGGATTGTGACAGGGGCCAAGGAGCAGAAGAGAACAGAAACAAACAGGAGGAACAGGGATAGACACTTCTCTACAGAACCTGTATTAAAACATTCCTTTGCTTTCTAGGATTTTAGCTCCCAAACCTGTTGATGACCAACGTGTGTGTTTGGGGACATGAACAATAAGAGTTTGTGACAAAATATGTTTTTTCAGTTCACTTTTTTCTTGAAAAGAGCTTGCAACTTACATTTAAGACCTATGTTAAATATGACAAGTTCCAAAGGTGTAGCCATGTTTGTCTAGCTCAGCAAAAACAAACAAGGAGTCCTGTGGCACTTCTAAAATGCAACATTTCTTAATTACAGGAGTTTTCATGGAAGAAAATCCCACTTCAGACACTTTGAAGATGGAGACAGTGAGATTTTTTTTTTCCTCCCATGAATGCTCACACAATAAATAAATGTGGTAGCTTTTAAAAGTGCCAAAGGAGTCCTTGTTTGTTTTGCTGAACTAGACAAACAGCTTTCCCTTGGAAGGAGCCTTGTGGCACTTTTAAAGTAAAAAGTTTTATTTATCATATGAGCTTTTGTGAGAGAGATCCCACTTTATCAAATGTTTGAAAATTGAAAGAAAAACAGTATAGGAAGAAGAGATAAATACAGGGAAGTAAGCAAAATCCCAGGGTCAGGTCAGATTAGTTCAGCAAATCAAACTGGGTGTATTGAGTCAAACTGAGGGAACAACAGATAGAGGTGACAATCACTGTTTATAATGAGAAAACCAGCTCATATCTCCATTCAGATCTGAGTCGATGGTACCAAATTTGCATATGAATTCTAACTCTGGAGTCTCACTTTGAAGCCTTGACCTGTTTAAGAACAGTCACAGATAAGTCCATCATGGAGTTTGACATGATCTATTGGTTTTTGAATGTGGCCATTTCTGATATCAGATTTGCGGCCATTTATTCTTTTGCACAGACAGTCCAGTTTGTCCAGCCTACAAGACCGAGGGGCATTGTTGGCACATATCATATGAATTAGCCCCTGATGGAGTAGTTGGTTTGATTCAGTCCTATGATGGTGTCATCAGTGTAATCAAATTTTATTACCATTACTGTAATCAAACCAGACTTCATCAACCCTAATCCCTAATTATGACATTTCCTAACTTTTGAGCAATTGGCCTTGGAATATTAACTTTATTTTAGCATAACTTGTTCATATGTGAGATTCAATGGAATTCAACCTGCAAAGTAGGAAATGTCCAATATAAAGGCTCCAAGATTGCAACTCAACACTAAGGCAGAGTTCTGTGAATAGATCGTATTGAGTCGCCTTGAAATGAATCAGTCCAAGTATAGAATAATTCAGCTTCATGATATTAACAATTGCTAATTTAACAAAGGACAGACTTCACCAGATAGCCAAGACAAAGAAGGTAACAAAAATGATATATGTATCAGTGACAATAAATGTATAAAGAAATCTTTGTTCTCCATGGCCTGTCTTCTACCACCCACATAGTGATGAAAGGCATGGTACTCCTTGCTGTTACACCTTGCAAACTTAAGAACAAAAGACATAGAATGGGACATATATATTTTTTTGAAAATCCAAACTTCTAGAGAATTACCAGAAGAAACTGAAACCATAACTTATCAGTTGATACCGACTTGGGGCAAAAGTTGTTAATTCTGCATAGAACTTCCTCTAAGCCCATCCTGAAATGGCAGACTTGAACTTTGATGCACAAAGTGAGGAATTTTGCTGGCTAGCAAGATCTCTGATAAAAGCTCTGAAAAGCAAAAGTTGTGTGTTGCCTGATATACGTGATTGATAAATGAAAGCTGACGCACATGTAATCAAATTCAAAGTAATCAAACAAATAATTTAACAACACGTTAGCAATTTCACCCCATTCCATCAACAAACAGAGAATTGAGAGTATGTGTTAGTGTACTTTGTTAGCTCAGTCCAGGATACATGATAGGCAAACCTATGGCTAAATTCAATCTGAGCTTAAGACAAATTCCTTCCCAACCCCAAATCTATTGACCAATCTGACCCTTCACACAAGAGGAAGGCTCATCATCCAAACATTTTAAAAAAATGTTTCTCTGTACCACTTCAGAGCACTGGTGCATCATCGGATGTCCTGTCTGGAGCCATAGCCAATTCTTGAAGCTACAGAGGAGGGCAACAAGGATGGGGGAAAAAAGAAAAAGAAGATAATGGTAACCCCCCAGAACAAGTCACCAATTATGTATCAGGGGAAAAAAATGCCTCCCTGATCTCTGCAGGTGACCAACTGAAGCCTTAAAGCACAAGGTTGCTTGTGCTCGTTGTCTTAATGAAGAGCTGCAAGTTTTATGAGTATGTCGAGAGCAATGCAGAGCTTCCTGGTTTTTTCATGATCCACTAAAGGTAGGGAATGAACAGGGGGATTCCACAGATCCCAAAGTCAGGAAAGACCAAACATCACCATCCCACCTTCCCCTCTCCTCATCTGTAAAGGCATACATAGAATTTCTTCCAGAAGCAGGATTAAAGCACAACTTTTTAAAAGCTATCACATCTCATTGCTATCCCTACCCTGTTTCCATTGCTATATCATAATGAGAAACCAATGGGAGATATTATTCTTTGTATCAAAAATCTGTAATTGCTTGACACAGGTACTATTTACTAATTACAAAACGTTCAAACCAGCAATCTAAGAACACCCACAGGGGCCACAGAAAGACTGTTGCTCAGGCCTAAAATATTTTGATCCTCCTCATCTTTAATACTTAGTCAATATTTTAAGTTAACTGCAAAGGACTGTTTTATTTTCTAAGTAATTTTCACTTTCAAAACCCAAGAGAGTTATCAAAGACTAAATGAAATACCATAGCACTTTATTGCATCCCTCTTAAATGCTGTGGGTGTGAAAGTCCAGAAAATTAGCTGTAAAGAGAAGATAACATAATAGATAAAGGGGGAGTGATGAATGAAATCTTCATCACTGGTGGAACGGAACATCTACATGAAATTAGTTTTCACTGTTGAAGTAATGCTACAGTAGTGATGATTAGAGGAAAACACTGATAGCAATAAAATTAAACTCTAAAGAACAGGCATTAAGTAAATAACCAGAAAGCAAGTTGACACTATTTATAATTCCTTCAGATTTCATCCCTGTCTGCATTAGTGTTGACGTTTGCTGCAGTCAACCAAGACTGACAGACTCTTGGAGCAAAAGTAATGATACAGAGGTCTGTCTATATACTGTAGTAAGGGAACATGCCAGCTTGCTCTAGCCTTTATCCAATGACAACAGGAGTCAATAGAAAAATTAATCAGGCTTTTATTTTTTAAAAAATCATGTTTCTATAAAATTTTGGGTTTTCAGATTTTGAAAAATGTATAAATTAACAGGACAAAGAACAAAAAAAAAGGAAAAACCACCAAAAATCCAATGAACACATTTCATTCAGTATTCAGGTAAACATATTTCAGCACTACTGATCCAGAGTTATTTTAGGATCTTACTATTCCATTAATGTTCTCAAGTCTTATCAAGAGAGGTTCTGATCCTACAACCAAATTGTTACACATACGAAAAGTCCTGTTGGATTCCATGGGCCTGTTCACATGTGGAGCTGTGCAGGATCAGGCCAACAGTGCATAAACTGTTGCCACTGGGAGACATCATGCTCTGTATATTCTAGGGCTGGGCTGTAAGTCTGCATCAACTTGCAACCCTAAGGGCCAAATTCAGATCTCCCTCCGGTCAGTAGAAAGACTCCCATTGACTTCAATAGACTTTAAAGGCAGGCCTCTGTTCTGAAATGCCATTTGCCCTGACTTAAATTTAGCTTTTGCATTTAACACTGGAATGCAACTCTCATTTTGGCAAATTAACTTCTCTCAAATTCAGGTGAGCTGGACCCCTGGATTTTGAATTTATCTGGGTGACTACTTCTACAGCGAGTTTTCATTTTATTTAGCTTTTATATTTCTTCTTCAATCTGGCAGAGGTCATGTTATACTTCAGTTGCTTTCAGAGAGAAATCCGTTTACACCAGCAGATTCAGCGGTGCATGACTCTTTCCAGAGTGCCTTTAAAATGTCTGTAACCATTCTGCTAGTTGGAGACAGAAGCAACAAGGGCCAGGTTCAATATGTAGGGGGTTCTTTCAACAATACAACACAGAACTGGCTCAAGCCCCCACCCAGAAACTTGAAATTAGAGAGCACCCTCCTGGATGCCTTCAAAAAAGCAATACTGCCCTCTCACACAGACTCTAAAATGTAGAAAGACCATTTAATAAAAAGGAGGAAAGTAACAACATTAGTTTGGAAAACAGTACAAGCAGGATCACAAACATAAAACCATGAGCAAAACCCTCACCCCAGGGTATGTTGGACACAGGGTGACCAGATAGCAAGTATGAGAAATTGGGGCAGGAAAGATGGGGTAATGGATGCCTATAAGAAACTACCCAAACATCAGGACTATCCCTATAAAATTGAGAAAACAAATCGCCTTAGTCTGGCCATATCCTTTTCCTCTGTTTTTTTTTTCCTCAGACCCCACTCACTATTTTTCCTTGGTCAATGATGACCTAGAGTTCAGGGGTGCATCTGGCCAAGATTACCTCCTACTATAGCTTGGGGTTAAAGAAGGCACACTGCTCACTACGCTGAGCATCACTACCACACCATTCACCGCTCCACCAGCAACCCTCCTGGCCACTCACAGCTCTGCTCATCACCCATGAGCCATCCTCCTTCCCCACCATAAAGTTCAGCTGCTATCTGCTTCTAGACTACAACTTCTGCAAAGTAGTCTTTTGAGGCTCCATCCAGCTCTCTGATCCTCAGCTCTCAGTGACTGTCCATTCTTAGTGGGTGAACTTTAGGGCTGAAGCTGGGCAGAAGTGTTGCTCCACAGTAGCGTTGCTCAATTTTAGTGAGCACTTAACACAGCCAAAGACTCCTAATGGAATATTAATTAACTCCAGCATCGAACAGTGGAAAGGTCAATTAAACCATACCTGGTCTCTTATGCAGAAGCCCACACTTCCAGACTGTAATACCTGTCACCATCTCTCATCAGCCTTCACAAGGCCCCTGGCTAGGCAAGGATCTTCGGTGTCATTCAGAGGACAGTGAACCTTCAACCACAACAGGCTAAGCACAGTTCTGCTGCCCATTGCTCATGTAATGAGACTACTACTTCATTACCCCTGTATTTAAACACACTAGAGTTGTCTGCAACTCAACACTAGCCAACAGGATCATTTGAACAAAAACAGTTCCATCATGCCGCGCACCTAAGCGATACAGTCGGCCCCCATACCTGCTTCTCTCCTCACAGCCAGCTCAGCAGAGGAGGACTCAGTCAGACACTGCTTAACTATTAAAGGATAGTTTTCTTGTCCTATAATTTAGGTTTCTTTTCTATTTTGCTCCACATTCAATCCCAGAATGAAGGGACACACTCAAGATATTCTTGTAATGTTTGATGGATTTGTGGTATTGACTGGAGAGCTTTGGGTACTGATGTGATTTTCTCACTTATTCTTGCAGGCATGTTCAGCTATTTGCCAAAAAAAAAAAAAAAAAATCATCACTGTGGCATGAGGCCAAGGGCCACAGCCTTCCACTTCAATAGTTGGCTATACTTTTTAAAGAAAGAAATACTACATGTGTCTACTGCAAAACTATGTATCTTTGTTTGGGGGCAGGGAAGAGAAATGTTATTTTCCTTCCTGTCCAGAATCTCCTTCAACTTCACCTAAAGAGAGCAGTTTGATACACTCAGACTATAAGGTCAGAAGGGACCATTATGATTATCTTGTCTGATTTTCTGCACAAGGCACACTCCTTTAATAGACACCTAACCTAGGACTAAAGTTATTTAAATCATTATTTGAAGACTTCAACACTTCAAGGTACAAAGATTCCACCAGCAAGTGACCCATGCCCTATGCTGAAAGAGAAGGAAAAACAAAAAAGACAAAAAACCAGGGCCTTGCCAATCTGCATGGGGGAAATTCCTTCCCCAACCCAAATATAGCAATCAGCTAAATCCTGAGCATATGGGCAAGCATTTTGTGCTAGGCTATATAACATCTTCTGCAGCTCACATTACTGGGAAAGAAGGTCTTCATCATTGTTTTGTTTTGGTTTTTTAAGTCTATGCAATCAAAATTTGATAAGGATGGTAAATGTCTTGACTGTCATCTGAGAGAGATGTGGTCATACTTACAATATATGCGTGTTAGGTAATTTTTAAAAATACTATTATGGGAATATTAAATTAACTTCTAGCATCTATCGTATTAGTAAGTTTAGATCTGAACTGACATTGGAAGAAATCAGTTTCAGGTCTAAACCAACTTGAAGGAAAGCCAAGATTTTCTTCAAAAAGTAGCAGCTAAGTCCCTGAATAAAATAATTAAGACCTAGATTCACAGAGGAACTAAGCCACAAGAAGACTGAGTGTCACTAAACCTAACTTTTTGGTACCCAGAAAAATTACAGGGATTCACAAAGCCTGGGTTTGATGCCTGGACTCTCTGGGCAATGAATGGGCAAAGAAAGGCACCTCAGAATGGGATTAACAAAAAAGTCAGCTCTTTGCCAATGGAAGATGCCAAGTTGAGGGCTATGTCCTAAGCACTGCCCTTCTCCCAGAGATAAGCAGCTCACTCCAAGCTATGGTGCCTCTTCCAGCTCGAGTTTCTTAGCTCTCAACCCTTCTTTGGGATTAGCCCCTATGTTCTTTTTGCTGGAGGAGGAATAGCAGCAACTCCCTCAAGTTTTAGCCTCTGGTTAAGGCAGGATGTGGGAAACCCCTGGTTTATGTCCCTTTCTTGGGGCGAGACAGGTTTTCAGAAGGACTCTACCATTGCTCTGGTGAGTCCCCTAAGTGCTGAGCTCTTGTTAGAGAGTATTCTCATGCAGGACTCCCTGCCACTCATCTTGAAACTGTTACACTGTGAATATGTACTGTTAAAGAGCCAGTGGAGCAAGACAACTAGATCCTGGGTCACCCAGGTGAGAACTCTAACCAGTAAGCTACAGAGTAATTCTCATGTTTGTTCGCTCACTCTGCAGCCCCAGGACTCTTATTATTTATCTACAGGGGACAGAATGGGGAAGCCCAAAATCAGGATATCCCACATTCCAATAACTAGGGCACTGACCTGAGAGGCAGCAAACCCCTGTTCAAATCCTTTCCTCTCAGACAGAGTGGACTTGAGCTGGAAAACTCACACATCCCAGCCGACTGCCCTATCCACAGGGCTAAAAGTTATGAGGGAAAACCATCCCCCAGCTGTTTCGTGTAAGCTCATCTACACAGGCCAGCTCTCATAGGTGAGGTCAGAACATGCTTATCCTATTGGGCACGTCTACACTGCACTTTTATTTCGAAACAACACTTGTTATTTCGAAATAAAAGAAATTAGGTCTACACAACATTCTCTAATTTCGAAAGGACGGACCTCATCCTTTCAAAATAAGAATCGTCCTTTCGAAAAAGTAAAACCTGCCCTCCCCCCCCCCGAAACGGCCATTATTTCGAAAGGGATATTTTGAAATAACGCCATTAGACCTGTTGTTTCGAAACAACTGTTCGAAACAGCAGTCCAATTGGCGTTATTTCGAAATATCCCTTTCGAAATAACAGCCGTTTTGATTGCGTGGTTTTCCTTATTTCGAAATGAGCCCTTTTGAAATAAGGGTTTTATTTCAAAATAAGCCATTTTGAAGGGACTGATTTCAAAATAAAACTGTGCGTGTAGACTTGCCCATTGGGCCCTGCAGGCAAGTTTGGCAGTGGAACACCGATCTTTCTCCAGTTTGTGCATCCATCTGGCATCTACAGTAAAAAGCAGTGTAGATGTGTAGAGGCAGTAACATGGGCTTTAGTGCAAAAAGTTACATGCCAAGCGAGTTTCGTCACCTACATTATTTGGCAACAGCTGAGCAGAAGCTTTGGGAATCCCAGAAGGCCCAGTTCTGATAGTTAGGTGCCTAAAACAGCAGTTGGGCATGTCCTTCTGGCTATGCCTACACTTAAGAATGCTAGTTCAAACTAAGTTCAAATAAATTAGTGCAAACTAATTTTGATTAATTCAAACTAACTTAGTTCCAACTAGCATGTCCACACTAGAAACCTAAACTGAACTAGCATGTCCAGGCACAGGACTTGCTAGTTCTGCTTAGGAGGGGGGCACCATGGGAAGTGGGAAAAAGTGAGAAAGGCCATCCCCCCACCCAATCCCATAAAAAGAGAAAGGCACTTCCTCCCCTGTGCCATGCACCCTGGGAGGAGGAAGATCGATCCATGTTTAATTTGAACTAACACTTAGTTCAAACTAACTCAACGTAGATGGCGTTAGTTTGAACTAATAAGCTTGAACTAACCATTAGTTTGAATTAAAGGCAGGTTACTATTTCAAACTAAGCTTTCCGTAGTTCAAACTGATGTAAGCCAGTGGGGACATGCACTAATTTAGTTTGAATGAATCCTCCTTAATTTGAACCAAATTCCCAGTGTAGACATGAATCTAGCCCCAAATTTGACACTGTTATGGAATATTTTCACAATATTAACTCCCTGCTAGAGTTTGGCAACATCATTTACAGCACAAGTTTATTGATGTAAAACAATACCACATTTCCAGAATTTCTGCATGTTCAGATTCAAATACCTTACATCGTGATTATGCTTACAACAAAGCAGAGGGTCAAAATACTAGACAAGGGGAAGCTTAGAAATAATTACTCTATTAGCAATGTGTAACAGATGGTATACAGCATAGGTGTTTTTTTTTTAAACTTGAGAACACAATTAGTTCCCTTCTGATATGTTCACTTTACAATGTGTGAAAGCAGATGTCAAACATAACATTCACTTTCCATTATCAGGAAATTTAGATAATATCCAGAAGCAAATATTGTTAACTACTGTAGCAATGTTATACAGAATTGAAGAAGAGTGATTTACATCCAGCAACTCCCCCTCGTTGGTTTTCTCTGCTGTCAGATTCCTGGCACTTGCTACCAAATTCCAATCTCACCTCTGTTCTTTCTGTCACTGCTATTCATCTATCTGACGCCACTATTTATTCACCCTACATTTCTACTAAACTGCTGTTCACTCATGGGAAAGCACTTCATGGAGGGCTTGATAAGCTATTGTGTTTTCCAGCAGCGGTGCACACTGAATGTGTCACCTGGGATTGACTCTGTTTCCATAAGCTTGAAACTTTGCTTGAACTTTGTGGGAGTGATGTTTATTCAAACACATTCTCTTTTTATTATGTAGTGAAAAGAACTGACTGTATTTTAGTGACTATGAAAAGGAATGGAAAAAGATCAGAAGCATTGACTAAAGACTGCTATACTGTACACTCATGAATCAGATCTCACATACAGCTCTGCAAAAGCCTGTTAGTACTGTCTTCAAGGGTCCAGATCCAGGTACACCATTATTCCTCTCCCCCCCCCCACAAACAAACAGATTTCCGATTCCATCAGTTCTCCTCCAGCTCCAACACGCAATTCCACTTTCCTATACCTATTACACCACTCCTTGAAGGACTGAATATCTGAGTGACCTGCAAAAAAAATTCTTCCCCCTTTGGTAGTACGAGATTGGGGGTCAATAGGGACACTGCAACTGACGCTCTTGACTATCAGCAATTTTTTTTGTGTACTAAACACCTTTATTTTAAGATTATTCTCATAAAAGTCTGTACTACTTAATAGGAGCAGGTGATGCTGAGGCAGAGTTATTTTAGCAGGGCTATATGCCTCAAACACATGGATTTTGGCAGCAAACACTACAAAAAAGACTGCCAGACATTGATGCTAAAAATACTGCATGTGCATCAAAAGCAGGAAGTAGTGAGACATCACAAATTAAAAAGCAAGGTAGGGATCATTTGATTGTGAATTTATCTTGTAGATGAGCAGTCACCTCAAAATACCCGCTGGTGGCTTTATAACAGCCCTGCATGCAGCCTCACCACAGCTTCTCCTCTTGCATCTCCAAATAAACTCCACACAGGGTTTTTCCAGTCCAATCACAACAGCCCTCCTTAGGATCTCATTTGTTAAGTCCACTCATAGCTAAAATAAAGATCTACCCTCCAATTGGGGACAACTCAAACTCTCCAAGTCTGGTCTGAGTTCTTCCTGTCTGAGCAGGCTTTTTCCAGCTCCTCTTAGCTGGAGAAATTCCCCCACTCTCAAGGCCTTCCCTTCACTGCACCCCCCCTTCTGCTCTTTACCAGCAATGGTCTGATTCCCCGAATAAGGACTGCCTAGGCTTCAGACTTTGCAGCCCAAGGGCAAGCTATCTGTGACGACCCTAATGACTTACTACTTGGCTATATGCTAAAGAAGGAACCACCTTGATGGAGCAACAGAGTTCTACGCTAGCTTTCATAGCTGTTTTTTCAATTTTAAAAAAGGGTAAACAAAAATGACAACAAGTTCCAAAACAGTAGCCATGTTAATCTAGTGCAGTAAAAAACAAACAAGAAGCCCGGTGGCACTTTTAAAGACTAACATTTTTTCATCACATGAATTTTCATGCGAGAAAATCCCACTTCAGATGCTTGAAGACAGAGAACTTGAAGAATGGGAGCAAAATAAATGTAGGGCAGCATAAGTCAAAGGATCAGGTCTGACTCTTACAGCAAATCAAAGCAGTTGTTTGGATTCAAACAGTGGAGTACAGCAATTAGCAGGGGGAGGTCGGGAAATGGGAAAGGAAAGCAAAACTTACATTTTGTAATGGGAAAAAACACCCATAGTTTATTCAGCCCTGACTTCACCTGGTCACTATGGAGGTAGAAGCTCTGTACACCAACATCCCCCAGAAAGACAGATTACAAGCCATTAGGAGAACCATCCTAGATGATGTCACGGAACACCCCATGACTGAACTTTGTGACTTTGTACTGACATATAAATTATCTTCAAATCTGAAATGGTTGTATCTTCAAGTCAGTGGCACTGCTATGGGAACCTGCATAGCCCCAGAATATGCCAACATTTTTACGGCTGACTTAGAACAATGCTTCCTCAAATCTCATCCCCAAGTACCACTCCTCTGCTTATGCTACATTGATGACATCATCATCTGGACTCACAGAAAGGATGTCCTTGAAGATTTCCACAGAAATTTCAATAGTTTCCACTCCATGATCAACCTTAGCCTGGAGCACTGCACAAAGGAGGTCCACTTTATGGATACTACAGTATAACTTGGTGATGGACACACAAAAACCTCCTTATACCATAAACCTACAGATCACTATAGTTACCTTCATTCCTCAAGCTTCCACCCAGGATGCATCACTTGATCCATTGTCTGTTGCCAAGCCACAAGATATAACCACGTTTCTTCCGATCCCTCAGACAGAGAGACAAACACCTTCAGGATCTCTATCAAGCTTTCTCAAAACTACAATACCCAGGTAGAGCAGTGAGGAAACAGAGTGAGAGTCAGATGGGTACCCAGAAGTCATCTACTACTACAGGAGAAGCCCAAGAAAGAAAACAACAGAACATCATTGGTCATCACCTACAACCCCCAAGTCAAACCCCAACAGCACATCATCGAGGATCTACAGCCTATTCTACAAGACAATCCCTCCCAGGTCTTGGGCAGCAGACCTCTCCTCATTTACAGACAGCCTCCCCCCCCCAACCTTAAATACTCACCAGCAACTACAGGCCTAATGAACAGAAACATTAAAGCAGGCACATATCCCTGCAACAAACCAGGTTGCCAGCTTTGCCCACAGATCTGCGTAAAAGACACCATCATAGGACGTAATCAAGGCAGCTACTCCATTAAGGGCTCATTCACCTGCTCATCCACCAATGCGATTTATGCCATCATGTGCCAGAAATGCCACCCCCCCCCCCCCCCACACACACCTTATTCACTGGGCAAACAGGACAGTCTCTGTGCAAAAGAATAAATGGACAAAAATCTGGTAGCAAAAACAACATTCAAAAGCCAATAGGGGAACACTTCATTCTTCCTGATCACTCCATTATTAATATGTTAATAGCTATATCCAGGCAAATGGATAACAAATCAAAGCTTCAAAGAAAAACTGCAGAATTGGAATGGATATGCAGATTTAGGCTGAATAGAGACTGGACTTTTTTTCCCCCCCATTACAACAGGTAATTTTACATTCCTTTCTCTGCCATGCCCCCCAACTCCCTGCTAACTGTTGTAATCCACTGTTTGAATCCAAATGACTGATCCTATGACTTACACACCCCCACATTTATTTTGCTCCCATTCTGTAAGCTCCCTATCTTCACGCATCTGATGAAGCGGGATGTTGTCCCATGAAAGCTCATGTGATAAATAAATGTTAGTCTTTAAAAGTGCCACCAGACTCCTTGTTTGTTATGTAAACAAAAATGATGAGAAAGAAACTTTTAAAATGGAGCTGTCGTCAGCAGGGATTAAATTGTATACCCACAGCAAGACATTTATGCACTGCTACTTAAACTGTGACAAATGCTTGCAAACGTGATCGTTTCTGGATCTTTAATCTAAATGAATGGTGCTTTTAGGCTATGCCTGACTAGCATTCATTTTGGAAATCAAGAAGAATGCTCTACCAGTTATGTGCAGAACCTGACAACCTCCCCCACCAAGAGGGCAAGAGTCATCGCTTTTACAGATATCTACACTACCACTCTATACTTTAAAAACACCCCATGTAGCCTGTCTTTATGCATTCCTTCCCCTCAGCGTCCCAAGCAGTGCCTGCAAAGTAAAGTAATAAGATGTTTACCTAGCTGCCAAGCTTCTAGAAATTGTTTTTGATCAGGATTCTTTTCTCCCCTCCCTTCATTTTTCCTTTTATAACCTGCATAATGCAAACTCATTCAAGGCAGCAGAGATGACATTAAAATGCAATTTTTAAAAATTACAAAACATCTTGGATGACAAGTTATTAGAAAATCATTTCACTCACTACCCACTTAAATGTAATATTAACTCCTGGAAAACGAACTGCAGAGAGGTATAAAATAGTTATCCTACT
Source organism: Podocnemis expansa (assembly GCA_007922195.1). Taxonomy (NCBI): domain Eukaryota; kingdom Metazoa; phylum Chordata; order Testudines; family Podocnemididae; genus Podocnemis; species Podocnemis expansa. Next base: position 20,164,869 of record ML681984.1, on the reverse strand, counting down.
CACTCTAATTTATACCTAGATTATCTTCATAGACTCCCAAAAGGAATTTAAAAAACACACTTCTTACAAACAAGTTTCCACAAACTGATTTTTGTTAAGTATTTATGGTCCTGTAACATAATATTTATAAAACCATTTAATTACAAACATTCCAAGGTGTTCTTGAGCTGATAGCCCAGAATTAAAAAGTCACTTTTATATTTTTTTTCCCTTGGTCTCAATCAGTAGTTGATTGTACTACTTAGAGATTTCTGAAGCAAAAGACAAAAGAAACCCCAGAAACTCAGAAGCAGAAGGTGGGGAAAAGAATTAGGGTGGAATGGCTTCAGAAAAGAAAGGAATGAACATTTATTAAAATCTGATACTTTGAAAATAATCGAGCAACTAGATCTTAATGACTGCATGAAATTTCAGTAACACTGAGTAACACCTGAAACACTTGTGATATGTCACAAAGAAACAAGAAAATATCAGTTAAAGTTACTGCTTTAAAACTAAAGTTTAGTTCAGTGTTTCACAGGTCTTTGTTTTTATTGTGGTTTGTATGTGGGTTTAAAAAAAAAATCTCCATAGTCTAGCATTTGAAGGAAAATGTAATCTTTGTTCTGAAGAAATTCTACTGATGAAATGCCTTTTTTTTTTTTTTTTAAGAACAAGGTTAAAATAAAAGTTAAACACAGTTTTAAGAGCGAGAACTTACTGCCATCTTGTGGCATGTACATTTTTGTAGCTATATGCACACACTATTCAAATGTGATCAGTTAGACTATTTTCGGCCTCCAACTACCCCTGAAAAAGCTACCACTCGCAGTCAGTATTTTTCTAAATTTTATCCATAGTTCAAAAATTAAAATAAGCCTTCTTCTTCTGGAAATGATGAGCACTTCTCTTAAGAAGTGCTCCTGACCAACTGAGATGATAGAGAAATTTTAATATTTCTACTCCAAAAACCAGGTTGAACTTGAGTTAAATTTGCCTCTGCGTTACACCAACCAGCTGCCCTGAGTTACCCAGTTCTAAAAGAATTCAGCTGTCTCTCTTTAACCAGCAGCTAAGTAAATACACTACAGTGAGATTTTCAAAGCTGCCTATTGGTTTTGGCCTCTAATTTTAATGGGAATTCGATGGAAATTGGATGTCCAAATACCCTGGGCTGCTCTCAAAGTCTGCAAAATAGCAAACACTCGCTGTTGTGGGCCAGGCAGGGCAGAAGTGCTTACTGCAAGAAATAGTTTAGTTAAAGTAATCTGCTTAAGTCCAAATTTTAGACACTGATCCACTGGCCATGCTGGGAGCACTTCTTTTCACTGAGATCCCATGGCTATGTACAGAGAGGGCAAGGACCATAGTTTTGTCTTTTTGGGACAGTAGGCACTCCTGAGGGTGGAGGCAGGACTGGATTTCCACATATAATCTAAGGGAACATTTTATGCAGTACCAAAGCAGAAAATGCAATTCAGGTGAACATTTGCTTAGGGCATCAAGAGGAAAGAAAGGTCCTAGCATGCTGTGATGAACATGTGGGATACTAGGATTATTCTCGTTAAAATTACACATGTTTATTTCCTATTGTGAGAGGAGTCCATGTTCACCAGGGGTAAATTCCAGCAGACATCCCATTGATAAGTAAAGTAGACTATTACCACAGGCTCACCAGTAATTAAAGCAGATAACATAGGGCAACCCTGATCACCTGGGGAGACACTATAAATAAGTTTGGACCATGTTCAAAGAATCAGGCAGATACAAGATCTTTGCAATGGATAAAATAACTGACGCTCATCTGTACACCATTTGATATAGCTATGAATCTATAGCATACCAGGCTGCTGTACACAGACTGGCCCTTCAGATGCTGTCAATTTCCAAAGGGATAGCCATGTTAGTCTAGTCCAGCAAAAAAAAAAACCCACACAAGGAGTCGTGCGGCACTTTAAGACTAACAATATATAAAGTAAATAAACAATAAATCTGTTAGTCTTAAAGTGCCACACGACTCCTTTTTTTTATTTTTTCCCTTCAGATCTTGTTTTGCTTAAAGTCCCACAGTGGGCTTTGACCTGCTCCGCTTTGAGAGGATGATCAAAACGCACTATGGAGCTTTTAGCGTGTAGCAGTAGGATCCAAACTGCAACTTAGGGCTCAGCAGGCTGGTGCGCTGCCAATGTCCACCCCAGCTTGCCAAGCTACCTTGCCATATAGACAAGTCTCGAGTGTGCAGGTCTGTAGAGATGGAGGCTGAAATTCAGACTTAGAAGGGGTGACTGGGACAAGTGGAACCCACCTAAATTAGCAAAGAAAGAATAAGGTTTAGATAAGATTTATTACACTTTTTTTTTTGAACCATCTCTCTCTGCTTGTGAAGTTCCAATGGAGAAATATGGCACGCTCTGTTTTGAATAAGCCACTTCCAGCACTGCTTTTATCAGCAGGTTACAGCTGCCAGAGCAGTGTTCAAACTGGTTGGATCTGGTGAAGACAAATTGGAAGACAGGAGATGCTGTAGCCTGGGGATCCGCTTTAAAACTGAGATGGGCCATGGGGTTCCATTCTGAAAGAAATGCAACTATAGGATTGTCTCTTGAAAGGAGTGCCCATGGAGGTATTGGCAAGATCGCAGGTGCAGCCCGCTGCTGAATCATAGCACATGCTTTGCCTCCCTTATCTTCATGAGAGCCCTGAACAAATAAATAGAGGACAGAAATGAATGGCCATTCCACAAATACTCTCCTCCTTTAGGCCTAACACAGACCTACTGATATAAATACAGTTTGGGATATATAGAATACATCTTGGGGCAGTCCAGTCCTTGAAATGGACCTTGAATCAGCTCTGAAGTGGCTCAGGAAAATCTTGTAATCCAGGATGGATCCTGAGCTGGCATAAAGTCATCATCCCCAACTCAGCTCATGATCAGGAGAGATGTAATATGGCTTTAACCTACCCTTGCCTTGCTCTCATGTGAGGATTGAGCTTCTTTTTACTGTGCCTGGGCAGAGTGCAGATCACCGGACGGCCTCCCGCCCAGCCAGCAGGCCAGCGCTACTGGGGGAGGAGGCGGCTGGCACCAGAGGCCAGCTGCACCCTGGCTGGTTGGCCCTGGGGGAGGCGGGACTGACAGCTGCATGTGGTGCTGCTTCAGGCCATGCCAGAGCCCATACTGCTGATACGGCGGGGTGGAGGGGACCCCCACACTGTGATGAGCCTCTGGGCCCGAACCACATTGGCCCACGTAGTAATCCGCCCCTGCACCTGGGAGATCATGGTCTGTGACATTAACATATATTTTGTTATATAAAATCAAGCTGAGGAGTTGTGGTCCTGTTCTTGCATTATCTTGTCAGTTGGGTTTAATGTTACAAAATCAAAACAAAACACCTGAAAGAACCTTAGATCTTTGTTCCATGTTGTTCAAAATTGCCAACATTGAAGGTTCACAAAGAAGTTTCTGGTTCTGGCCCATCTCTAATGCAGACTCATTTTTAAAATGCACCTAATGGACATCAATGATTCTTTCTTTTTTTGGCATATGCATAAAGGGACAGATTTTTAGCTTGGATACACGCTATATCTCAGAACAGTCTTCATGCTGCATGCACAAGCACCATAGAAGAGAAAAAGGAAGTTTGAGATCTATGTGGTGTTTACGACACATCTGAGGTTAGAATAGGATGCTAAATCAAAACAATTCTTATAAAAACCATGATACTAGTACAGTGCCTCTAGCTTTTTGAACTTGCTTCCTCAGTCCTTTTGTCTACTATCTGAAACATCTGAACTTTATGTAGGCTCATTACTTGCAAAGTTTTATTTTTTGAATTGATATACTGTCTATGAGAGAGACAAGCTAAACCAGTTCTAAAAGGGTAACCTTTTTAGCCTAGTTCAGCAAAAATCAAAGAGTTTAGTGGCACTTCTAAAGACTAACAAATTTATTTATCACATGAGTTTTTGTGGGGAAAAAAATCCCACTGACACCTGAAGATGGAGAAGTACAGATGAATGGGAGGAAAATAAATGCAGGGGGTATAGGTCATAGGATCAAGTCAGACTATTACAGCAAATCAATGAATTTTCACTAGTAGATAGAACATCCCCGGTCAGGGTTCTGATGATGTGTGTCTTAATTTGTTCCTGCGCTGCTTCGCATTATTTCTTGAGTGGGTGTTATAGTTCCTTTTGGTATCCCTCAGTGTGGTCAGAGAGAAGTGGTTTGTAGAATGCCATGCTGGAGAGTTGTCTAAAAGCCTCCTGATTGCAATCTGATTTGTTCATGACAACAGCACCTGCTTTCTCAACCTGTTTGATGATATTGTCAGAGTTGTTTCTGAGGCTATGTCTACACTGCCATATTAGTCTGGACTCAGGAAGCTTAGTCCAGACTAATTTGGCCCATGGCCACACTAAGCTTCACCTAATCTGAACTCAGAAATTTCAAGGCTTAGTCTGAACTAATAAGACCCAGTGGTTAGTTTGGACTTCCATGCTTAGTCCCAACCCAGCACGGGCAATGCTTGAAGTAATGGTTAGTTCAAATTTAAAAAGTTAAGGGCTAACCTCAGACTTATTTAGTTTGGACTTGCAAGTGCAAACTAAATTTTTAGGTGTAGGCATAGCCTGAGACTCTGGATTGCATTGCATTCTCCGGGGCTGAGGTTGTGGTGTAAGGGATGTTCTTTGTTCACTATTTCAGCCTTTGCACAGCGGCAGAACCAGTCTATGCAGAAGTCTAGTCTGTCCTTCTGACCATCAGGAGACTATTTCTTGTAGAATCTCTCTTCCTGCAGTGTTGGGAGGAAAGTATCTGCAGGTTATTGCATTGTTCAGTGATGTGGTGGAAATACTCCTCGAGTCTGAAACAACTAAAGTAGGCTTCCAGGTCACCACAGAATTACATTTTATGCATGGGGGTAGTGGGGCAGAAAGAGTCCCCAAGATACTCCAGCAGAGGAACCTGTGCTAAGTGTGTAACATAAAAGAATAATAATATTGCTGGGTGGGTTAAGAGTGTCACTGATGTTGTCCCTTGTGGTACATAGGAGTTTAGACTGTTTGGTGTCTTTTCTCTTCTGTAGGAAAAGACAAGTGAGCGTTGTAGATGGATGGATTCTGGACAGAAGTAGGACCTGGATTCAAACAATCCTGTTTTCAGTTTTGTAAATCAAAAGCTACCCCAGTTTGTCAAGCTTATTAGTTCCTTGCTCTTCTAAAGTGCCTGATAAGATCCAAGGGTCTCACTGTGACTTACAAATGTGAATTAATCCTCTCCACATGCCTGTGAAGTGGGTAAGTGTGGTTATTTCCAATGATTGGCCTCAGAGCCCACTTAAATTACTCCAATGTATTTTAAATCGAGTATCATTAAATTTTAATATTAGAAATTATAACTTTGTATTTGCTCCCTGCCAGCAAAAAACCCTCAGCTAGGCAGACAAAACGCCACCGTCCCTTGAGTATGCCATGCCATTTAGCTCCATCAGCATGACGGTAACTAAAATGCATACAGAAGAAATTAACTTTGTCATTTGTGGCAATTTAAAACTGGGAAGTTTGTCAACTCTAGAGCTGAGTGAATTATTCTCTTTGCGGCAGCACCCAGAGGCTGAATCACCACCAGGCCACCATGGTACTAAGCATGGGTCCTGCCCCAAGGAACTAATTCTCAGTGAATAATTTATCTGATAAATTGGGCCTCTTTCTCCTTGTATAACATCTATAAGCAGATTGCAATTTCCTCAACTGTAATCAGTCAAAATGTACTGGAATAAAAACTTACGGGGAAAGAAAGAGCTGAGAAAAAAAAAAATGGAGAACTCTTCCATTTTTGGATGACATACCATCACTTTATTTTTCAAAATTCCCATTCCTCAGGTGCAATGTAACTCTGTACAATAAGGGTGAAGTTAATCTGTGCAGAAGGCAACAATCTCGGGGGGATTGGCTTTAGACTGTGAAACCAACTCCCACAGGAACCAAAGATCATCATAAACCTCACCACTTTCCACTAAGTGTAAGGTACATTTTTTCAATTTTGCCTTCCCTAAGACGACACAGAGTAACATATATGCTAAAGAAAAAACTGGTTTAGTATGGGTTTTTAAGATACTATACTGAAAATATTGAGGACAGGATAAAAAGAGCAAACCACATGTGACAGGTGTTAGGCAGGTTGCTTAATTCACTGCTGGAACATGCTCAGTGTAAGAATCAGAATCGAGTTGAATAATTGGAACACCAGGCATCCACTGATAGACAGCAGTATTTTGCACTAAAACTACCCACACTTCAAAATACGACCTTCCCTAGGTGAAACCTGCCTCCAACCAGACTTAGCATGTCAAAACACAAGTACAGCTAAGAACGAGTGCCTGACTTGGAACTTGCTGATTACCCAGGTATAGCTGCACTGACTTCAATCTTGTTACTCCTGACTTACCAAGGTAATGAGAGAATTAGTTCCATGTTTAGAAATACTTTTAACACCTCATATGTCCTCTGTCAGGGTTCTTCAGTCTACCATTGCAGAAGGATGGCCTTGATGGTTGGTATATTATTTCTCTGATCCTAATTTTTGGACTGCAAGTTGTCAAAAGAACAGGAGTGGAGCTAAACTGTTTTGCTGCTTATCGATGGCTACTCTGTTTTGCCTTCTTCCAGTAAATGAAAGATCTTTATTAAAGAGAGCTCATGCTTAGCATTTATTGGTTTAAAAATAAGCATGTGGAATTTGCAATATTTTATAAATTGCTTGGAGTTTTGTTTCCCAATACAATGTTTACAATCACAATACAGTACTTTTTTAAAAGCCTCTAAAATAAAATATGAAGGGGAAAAAAGGCAAGTGATCATTAACATGCTATAGTATTTTAAAGTAAAATAATTTCATCATTTTTCTTTTTTAAAAGACAGACAAGTTCAGTAGACGTTTCTGATACAGAACCATGCACACACATGCATGAGTTGTGCTGTAGCAACACAGCAGCAGTGATAGGTTTCTTTGTGTTATCATGAGCTTCAGGACCGTAATTAGGGTGGGGCGGCCAGGGCTTTGCCCCCAGTGCCATATCAAGAAGCTCCCTTTCACTGCTCCATGTGAGGGTGTTTCACGCTGTTTCCTTCAGGCATGCCCTGGACACCAGAATACCTTGTTCTGGCACTGATGAGCTTGATCCCCGCCCAAAAAAGCATTTACATTTGACAGTGGGGGGTGGAATCAAATTGCAATCAAACAACTTTTCCCTTACAGCTGACTTCTGTTAGTTGTTTCTTACTGTGGGTGGGGGCTGTTTGCACCATTGTTCCCTGATCATCTTTGTGCACCAGCCTCAATCAGCCTTGTGATCAGCCTTCCCCTGTGTGTTTAACAAGGGGCCAGGCCTGACCTAGGCAGAGAAGGCTTTAAAAGCCAGTGGCTGAGCGACCAGAGGACAGCAAACAGGGGAGTTTGAGAGGGAGTTTGGTGAAGCCACAATGGTGAAGAGGAGCCGCACTGCTGCCAGCGCCCCTTCTGTCTCTTCTACCTGTGCCTGTAGCCAGACAGACATCCTGACCATAGATATCTCTACCCAGACCCTGGTGTGGACTTGCAGGGACTGCAGCCTGCAGTTCCCTGTCTCCAACGATCAGGCTGGGGAGATGAATCGATGTGACAGGTGCCTGCTGGTGGAATCTCTCAGGAGGCAGGTGGGAGAGTTACAGGAGGGAGGTGTCTCGGCTCAGGAGTATCCACACCCTGGAGAAGTTCCTTGACAGCATCCACGAGGAGAAGTGCAAGATGGAGGGCACTGACCAGGTACCAGAGACTACTGCCACAACACTGGAGCTGGATGGGGAGCCTGTGGCAAGGGGAGGACACTGGCAGCTGGTTACCTCTGGCAGTAGGCAGTGCTCCACCCCTGCCCAAAACCCACCCTCTGTTGTGGTGAAGAATCGTTATGCGGTGCTAGAGACGGTGAAGGAGGTGGAAGAGGAGAGGCCATGCACCCCCACAGCATTCTCATTGGCAAATTAAGGAAGTATGGGTTAGATGCGTGGACTGTAAGGTGGATAGAAAACTGGCTAGAACAACGGTTTCAGCGTGTAGGAATCAATGGCTCCATGTCAAGTTGGCAGGCAGTAACGAGTGGTGTGCCCCAGGGGTCAGTCCTGGGGCCAGTTCTGTTCAATGTTTTCATTAATGATCTGGATGATGGGATAGATTGCACACTTAGTAAGTTTTCAGATGATACCAAACTGGGGGGGAACGGTAGACACCCTAGAGGGCAGGGACAGGAGACCTAGACAAATTGGAGCAGTGGGCCAAGAGGAATCTCATGAGGTTCAACAAGGATAAGTGTAAAATCCTGCACTTGGGATGAAAAAACCCCATGTACTGCTACAGGCTGGGGAGTGATCAGCTAAATAGCAGCACTGGAGAAAAGGACCTGGGAGTCATGGTGGATGGGAAGCTGGACATGAGTCAGCAGTGTGCTCTTGCTGCCAAAAAGGCCAATGGCATACTGGGCTGCATCAAAAGAAGTATTACCAGCAGATCAAGGGATGTGATCATTCCCCTCTATTCTGCACTAGTGAGGCCACATCTGGAATACTGTGTCCAGTTTTGGGCTCCCCACTACAAAAAGGACATGGACAAATTAGAGAGAGTCCAGAGGAGGGCAACCAAAATGATCAAAGGGCTGGAGCACAAGCCCTATGAAGAAAGACTGAAGGAACTAGGCTTATTTAGCCTGCAGAAGAGAAGACTGAGGGGGGATTTGATAGCAACCTTCAACTACTTGAAGGGTTGCTCCAAGGAGGAGGGAGCTCGACTGTTCTTGGTAGTAACAGAGGGCAGAACGAGAAGCAATGGTTTCAAGTTACAGCTGGGGCGGTCCAGGCTGGATATTAGGAAAAACTTCCTTACTAGGCGAGTGGTGAAGCATTGGAATAAGTTGCCTAGGGAGGTGGTGGATTCTCCATCTCTGGAGGTGTTCAAGTCCCAGCTGGACAAAACACTGACTGGGATGATCTAATGGGAGTGGTCCTGCTTTTTTTGGCAGGGGGTTGGACTAGATGACCTCGTGGGGTCCCTTCCAACCCTATGATTCTATGAACTGTAAATATAAATCCACAAATCCAAATTCCAAGTGCTGCCTTTCAGAAAGTTGGTACATTTTAAGTAAATAATTGATCAGGATTGTCTAGTAGGCAGCAGCTTATCAAGCAGAGTACCTCCCAGGCAGGTAGCAGTTCAGTCTGCCAGGAACGCAACTCTGTGTGGAGTTGTTTCAAAGAAAGGAAGATAACTAGACAGATCTGCCTTGGAGGCAGGTCAACAACAAGGGGAGGTTGCTTAGACAGGTACCTGTTCATGTCTGCCTGGAAAGGAAGTTATAAGCCTTTGTGTATCACCTTTCAGGCATGCAGCTCATTCAGGTCTGCTGGAAGGCAGGTCAGCATGCAGATATGCCTAACAGGCACAGAATTATACAAGTCTGCCTTTCCATTCCTTCAAAGATCTCAAGACAAGTAAAGAATTTCTTTTTAATGATTTCTAGAGAAAGACATCATTTCCTGCAAGAAACCATCTGAAGTTTCAATGTAGTCGCTGAATATGTCAAAACACAGTCTCTGTAGCTACCCATTCCTAGTACCGCAAAGGAGAACAAAATTCTACTTACTAGGATCTGATAATGTCTTTAATATGAAAGCATTAATATGTAGTATTTAACATGAAAGTATTTTGATAGGTTTGTTTTATGAAGTTTTCTGGTGTAAATCATAGAGAGTTGAGTACAGATGCAAAATTAAAACTGATACGGGGCATGTACAAGGTAAACATGCAAATAAGAGAGGCTAAAATTTTCTCTTGGTGATGTAAACTGTAAATAACTCACTGGAGCTGTATCAGACTTACAATGATGAAAAGCAAGGACAGAAGCTGAGTCCAAACTCTCTTCAGGTCCCATATGGTAAGCCTGGAAGATACACACACTACCTCGTTTAAGACATTGAACTGTTTAAAGCCCTGTTCCTGCAAAGTACTTAAATAGCATGCCTAATTTTAATCATCCCATTCTGGGCTAAGAAATGAAAGTGAACTTCTTACTTCTGAGAACTATTGTTTCAGGTTGTGTTGAAATTCAAGCAGTACTGCAGCAGTTGCACCCAATTCACATCCTCACGATTTTCACCACAGTTATACTGGCTAGTGAGATTTACCGTTAAAGAAAGTGTTCTAGAGGACAAGGTAGTTTAGAAGCAAGGATCTCCATAACACCCCTCCACATCCCAATACCCTCCCCGAGTTGTCCACTAGTAACAGTGTTATACCAATTTAGTGAGCACCCCAAAGCCCCCCTACACCTCCCCACTGATTTCAAGTCTTGGGGAAACTGCTGTTTGGAAGAAAGATGGTTATGCCCTACTATTGTACAGTGGACCAATCTGAGCCAAGAATTCTGAACATGAACTCAAGTAAGCCTGGAGTGAGGAAGAAACGTGGGGACATTTTTCTATAATTGTCAGTTACAGAGGGCTTTGTTACAGCCTAAGAAGCAACCAGTAGCAACCAGTGTTGGTGAGACACTATTGGATTAGATGACCCATGGGCCTAACTCACCATGGAATTCCCCATGTTACTGTATTCTAGTCCCAACTATACTGCAGTTAGCAACATTAGTCATTCGGTAGAAGAAAAGGAATCGAGTCAGAACCGAGGAATAGGAGACACCCAGGGATATTAGGCTATTTTGGTGCAAAGCATCCATAGTAGGCTTTACTATTGAACTGTAGTCATATTTGTGCATGGATTAGGTGGAACCAGCACTAGGCATAAAAGCAATGGACATTTGGAAAACACAGTCCACTGCTCCAATTACCAAACCATACCTTGTTTGCACAGGATCATCTGATCTTATTAATGGGGATGCACTTTTTCAGTGTGATGCTTAGTGTAGTAGTGACATCTCCCCATTGGAGTAGTCTCAAGGAACAATGTGGTAGTAAAAAACAACCCACAACATTAAAACTCAAACCATACAATGCAATATTTCACTATATCACTCAATCATTATTTCTATTTTTAAAAATTAAAAAAAAAAACAAAAAAACCAAACTCTGGCTACAAAATCCTTCACTAGTGTTATGAAGGACCACCTGGTATATCACCCGTCAGCAGCAATCTTAATGAGTAAGACTTCCTTTCCCAGTGACAGTCCCAAAGGTCAATCCACTTCTGCTAAGTGTTTCCACCGTATGAAAGCTTGATCTTTGGTGTGTCATCTGTAATGCACTGAAAATACTTCCTGTAGAACAGTCAAGGTAAAAATCTCCAGGTGTGAAATCCACACTATGATTTGCTAAAAAAAAAAAAAACACACCACACACACCACACACACCACACACAACACACACACACTATTCAATGAAGCCATTCTTGTATCTCAAAGAAGCTCCTGGACATGTGACAATTATGCTTTCTACACAGTTCCTCAGGCCAAATACGAGATCTCTTGCAGAAACTGCAACAGCCCTCACTGTACATTAGCTGTGTTGTACTGTATTCTCAATGTGTTCAGATTGTGAACTCATTGTCTTGCATAGTTGGCCTACTATTTAACATCGTATACAATTTCAAAGGAGCAGTGAAAAACATTCATCACTGTATGTTGACTCTAGCCCCACAGACATGGTCTTCATGTGGGAGGGAAAAAAATAAAAAGCTATATTCGAGAAGAACCTGTTCTATATGGAGGTTTTGTTCTGGGGGAGTGTTGGATTTTTCTTCAAACTTGTAGAAGCTTCAGTTTACTTTCTCATGTAAGTAAACAACTCACTGGCAGGAACCTGGTTTCTGGAAACTTTCCCATTCTTAGATAATGACAAATTGAAAGAATTTTATACTAGAGCCTGAGAGATGCAAAACAAAACTAAGTGGGGGTGTGAGAGAGAATTCCAGTCTAAAATGCCTCTCTTTACTGTAGAGGCTGGGGCCACTGGTGGCCAAAAGGGCCCAAAAACATTAAATTCAAGCAGTCTGAATTTAGTCTGGAGTAGGTCATTCTACCAGTTGAGGATCAGGTGGAATGTCCCATACCCCCCCCCTTTCAATCTCCACCATTATTCCTGCCTCCATGCACCAAAATAACCCTCAGGTGCCTCTCTAAACCCCATTGTTCCACTGGAAAAAGAGTAAAAAGATTCTAGACCCTGTCTGAAACCTATCTGAATTCTGTAGGATATGGACTGTTTCTTGAATTTGAGTGATTGTGTTAAATATATCTATTATTAGTGGCTGACACTTTAATTTTAGTGTTGATTTTTAATTTTGTTTAATGAAGCAAACAAGTTTATTAAAAGCAAAATAAAGAATGTAGGGCTTTTACCTGTACATTATTTCTGTTTTAGTGTAATTATTTACCATAAATGAATGGCTTGAAACATGGGTTTCACAGTTGTGTTAATTTGGTGTTAAAGGGATAACATACTAGTGAGCAAAAGGCCCAAATATAAATATTTGCAGCCTACAGTCCATTAATAGCACTAACTTGAAAGAGACCCAAAATTTAGCTTATGCTTTAGGAAATGTGGGACTAACTGTGCTCTAAATTATATTGCTGTAAATATAGATAAACTCTATGACTTCAGTGGAGTTGGTTTGATTCCAACTCAGTGGGACTGTGAGTAAAATCTCCCCTTTAATCTAAATTTAAACAAGAGGTGTGGGACCATGATTCCACTTTGCTAACTAAGTGCTGCTCACTGGATGCAGTAAGGATGACAAAGTGAAGTATCTAAAAAGAGTCAGAGTTTTCCGGTATCTCTGAGGAGGACACCCAAGGAGCATGGGATGAGGGACGGAATAGTACGGACAGGGACATGGTTGTTCTGAAGAAGCACACCAGCAACTATATGGTGGATTATATTTGTTTCATGGAGTTTTGGCTCTTCACATTCATCTACTAGAAGCACATGAAAGGAATATGTGAAATTGCATGCCTAAAGTATCTATGGCTATGTCTACTCTAGAGGGCTCAGTTAAGTCAACTTAATAAAGCTGACTTTAAATGTGTCTCCTGCCTTAAGTCAACATCAATGGCCACATTTTGTTAAGGAGACTTAATAAAGCCAATTTAACCCTTAAAGTCGACTTAAGGGCGAGTGTTATTAAGTTGACTTAAGCAAGCGCTTAAGTCGACTTTATGAACTCTAAATGCGGCCATGGAGTTGCTTAAGTTAACTTAAGCCTCCAGTGTAGATAGCCTACAAGAGCTCAGTACTCCATTCAGTCTGCTGGAATAGGACTGGAAAACAAAAATACAAGACAGACTTTTTCACAGGGTCTGAGAACCCAGAACAACAATGGTGCTAACAACATTAAAGCTTTTATCTTCATTTGTTGACACTTCTGAACTATTCTACATGTCTCAGGTCATAGGTTTCTGCAGGGGAAAAAGCAGGAACTGGATGAAAGGTGAATTGTCAAAACTGTGGTGTTCATTCTGCAAAGGCTTTAAGCATCCTATCTGAATTATAAGGAAAACTTGCACAAAAGAAATTGATATAGGGTGTCACTCCAAAGAGGAAATCTACACTAGATTTTATTCTGTGGCATATTTGCTAGACAATCCTTTACAGTGGCTCTGATAGCTCTTTACAGAAGGGGGGCAAATTTCATCTATGTCCCATCAGATACACAGACTAATTTCCACAATTCTGTGTTGGATTCATACAGCCCTGCTCCTGTTTCTATTAGCAAGTCAGCAAATTGGAAGGAGGGGAGAAGCAATCCTGCATTATTGTGCCTGCCTTTGTACCATATGCATAAGTGTTATACCAATCAATAACCCAATAATTAAAGCCACCAAAATTTGGACCTTTTTACAAGCCTCCCTTATTTGTGAAATTATTTCTTACTCAGCTGTCTTGGAGGTAGAAACAAGAATTGTTGATCACCTCTTTTCCCTTAAACCTCTGTACTGTCAGTGAAAGGAATTTCATTTCTCTCAGCAGACATATTATTACTCTTTTGAAGTATTTTTATTTCGCCAGTTTATAGCTATATGCATTCTGATTCTTGAAATAACCCAATAGTTTTTAATTGGCTTGTGGGGGTGTAGTTCATAACACTATAATTATCCAAAAAGGGCACAAAAATGAAGTGATAAAGATAGTAGAGCCCTCATAAGCAAACATCTGAGCCTGCTATACAAGCAAATATCCTTACAACTAAGCCATCTGACTACATCAAGGGTGACATTCTCACTTCTTTGAAGTTAGTAATTTTGTCATTGATTTCAGTGGAACCAGGATTTCATCCCAGAAATACCCTGGAATCAAACTTAGGAAGCTTATATAGATTTGAACTTTACTTAGTAACAAAAACTAAAAAGCACTATTTTAAATGCAAGTTAAAAATCAATTGTAGAAGCTTTGTTATATTTAGATCTCACTTTTAAATCTTCTTGTGGACTAGAGAAAGTATAAGTTTTGAATTCTAATGAAAATACAGTGCTAATATTACTTATATTCACACTCCATTTTAAGCTGCAACTCACAATTGCTAATTCTTCTACATAATATTTAACTACAAAAGGACAAACTGCTTTGGATCTCAAAGGAGTATCCACAGAAGTCAATGACAGCTGAATGGTTTTTTGTCTGTAATTCAACACCTATACAGCCAATACGCACCATGTGATTAAGGGAATATATGGTCTACAATTTTCGATATTCACATTTGAGTAGCCTCCAACATTATCCAATTAGAAAACAAAAACTCCCCTTCTCCATTCCATTTAATATAGAAAAATATTTAAGAGGTCTTGATTTTTTAAATGCCCCATATTAATTAGCTTTTCAGTTACTGACTTGAATACATTTGTGCATGTGAGTAACTGTACATACATTTGTAGCACCTCATCATTACCATTTCACTTTCAGCCAGGGACTATTCACATACAGGAGCACCTCCATGATCAGGGCCTAAAATAACCCCTCTGGGATAGAGGTGTGTCTCTATGTTTTTGTACAGCACAAAGGAGAAGTGGTGCCAGATTGTACCGTGCACCTCCCTCAAGGCATAACTGCTATAATGAACACACTTAAATACACACTAAATAAATGAACACATTTCATCTCTCAGAATCTATTTCAATTCAATTTGCTAAAACTAATTTCTTCCCAAGGGAGAGAAGTCCCGCTTTAATTGGGTGACAAGTACCTCAAAATGCCAGCTGACTGGAGCTAGGAACTGCTTCTCTGCATCTTTGGTATAGTGCTGAGTTTGAAGATAATACTCCATTTGCAACATTTTTAGAAGTGCTGGTATTGTATGCAAGTCTCCATAACAGAAAGGCTATGTTCACACGTGAAATAAGTTAATTCGAAATAAGAAAATCTTAATTTGAATTAAGGGAAAGCCTGCTACGGAAACGGCTGTTATTTCGAAATAAGGCCATTCGGACGTGTTGTTTCGAAACAATGGTGTTGTTTTGAAATGTGTCTGAATGCCGTTGTTTCAAAACGGCCATTTTGAAACAACGGCTATTTTGATTTCAAGCGAGGTTTTACTGTTTTGAAATAACAGCCATTGTTTTGAAACAACGGGTCCCGTTCTTTCAAAATAATGGAACATCGTGTGGACATAAGAAAATTTTATTTCAAAACAGCAGCTGTTGTTTCGAAATAAAACTCTCGTCTGAACACAGCCAAAAAGGTTGATGGTGCTGCCATTAATGTTTGTGTATATAGCAAATACATCATTTGTTGCTCAGTGGGCAGATGGAAATTCCCCTGGATTAGAGGAATCTTCAGGTGGTGTAAAACCAGCACGGCTTCCAGACTGCTAAGGACTATTCAGTGAACAGACAGGGGAGTCCCGAGTGCCATGTCATCATAACCTCTCCCTCCTTTTGCCCAAATCCTCTCTTTACCTCAGGTACAACCAGGGCTGGCTCTACTATGAGACAAGAGACAGACATGGCTTCAGGTGACAGTTCTTAGGGGCACCTAGCCCCCCCTGAAGATCAGGCTAGGTCCTGCCTCTTCAACTCTTTCCTAGCAGCTCAGGCACTGCCAGTCAACCTGCAGCTTAAGTCATGTAGGCAGAGTGCACTTTAAATCCCTCTGCAGGCAGATGCTGGAAATTTATGCACTTTGGAAAACCATTTTCAACCTCCATGAATGAGATGGGGGGGGCACCAAATCAAAATTTGGCTTGGGGCGCCACAACCCCTTGAGCTGGCTCTGGGTACAGCTGACAGTCTAGACCATGGTGTTTCAAAAACGTCTCTCTCATTCACTTAGGTTTTTGCTTTGGGCTCATTGTACTTAACCTACAGTTTCCAATTTGCTTTTGTTTCACTAGGCTTCAGAAGATCTTTCTACTCTTCTTGTGGAAAGGGCTGTATATATTCATAAAACAAACTCATGCTCTGATGAGTTCACATTATACTACTGCTGCAGCAACAGCAGTCAGAGAGGAGGCACGTCTATTTGCTTCACATGTTTAGTTTCTTAGATTTCTCGCCAAGAGAACTGCACTCAGAGCCTACAAGGGACTGATACTCCAGAGCCCCTGAAACTTATGAAGTTATTTAAACCTGTGCAATATGGCTATGAAACCTGTCAAATCAGAACAGAATGGTAGAATTTATATCCACTTTGTGCAAGTATAAATGGCTGCAAAGTGAGAGACACTCAAGGAGCTGGCCCACAATCCTCCAAACATGGCTCCCTTAACACCACAAGAGTCTCTGGTTCTCCTTTCACAGGAGCAAGTCCTATGGTTGTGATCTTCCCCTCCTCACCACTGCAGATTCTTCAGTACAAGACACAATAGCCATACTTTTTCTTTAATTCTAGTTTCACTGCTATCTTTAAGAAGCCCTATCTTTCACCAGATAAATTTACAATTCTGCATGTTGTAGTTAAAACACTGTATGCCTCTAGCATTCACCAAAGTATTAATGAAAGTGCAGGCATTCATCCACAGAGTATGAAGTTTAAGGAAAAAAAGTGTAACAAAGGTATGCCATATCTTACTAAGGGATTTGGATTTGTTGATGTTAGTGAGTGGTCATCTAAGCACTCATCTCCCAGTATGCAAAAACAAAAATAAACCAACCAACATGAAACTACTGAGTTAAACGCATGAAACAGATGACAATCCACCAACAAATGGATGCATTACTGCAGCTTTCTTACATACAGGAATATTCTGCAGAAAATATATTATTTATATATATATTCTGCAGAAAATATATTCTTCTCTAAGCTGCTCACATGAACACATTTGTTGCCTAGCACCTATGCCCAAGGGGAAGATACAACCAACTTTTGAACAGGCACTTTGCCATTTTAACAGATGGACTTGAGTGCTGACAGTCAAGAGACCACATATATGCATTAACTGTATTTGGGGAGGACATGACTCTCAGCCAAGACTGTCAAACCAGCTGTCCATTCTAAGTGTATGCACCTATGATTAAAAGGATGTGACTACTAATCCAACTCTGAATTGGAAAGATGGATTAATAGTCAGACAACAACAAGAAAAATAAACTCTGGTGGCTACACAAGCAGTCATTTAGCATTGCTTAATCAGGTAAGTATGACTCAGCTGGGAAAACTTGTTCCATGACCTTTCATGAGTTTGAGTGCAAAGGGGTTGTCAAACTTTTATGAAGAAAAGAACCATAATAAACTACAGAATATGGGTGACCTTTAATTAAGCAAATTGGTTGATGTAGCCCTGCATTTTAAATTGAATCAGGATTTACAGGTGTGTCATCTTCAAGCATCTGATGAAGTGGGATTTTCCCCATGAAAGCTCATGTGATTAAATAATATTTGTTAGTCTTTAAAAGTGCCACAGGACTCCTTGTTTGATTTGTTGAACTAGACTAATGTGGCTACCCCCTTTGGCTCTAGTACTGCGGTTTACTACCTATAGTCTGCAGTCTCCTATGGGTTCACAGACTATATTTTAGATTTCCTAAGGTGCCCACGCCTCCATCTAAAATATACTAGGGGTCTGCAAATGAGAAAAAAAAAAAAAGTTGAATCCTGTTGGTGCGGTACTTGATGGGAAAGTTAATGAAAGACGATTCAGCTTGATTTGTTAGTCCAGCCCAAAACCAGTTACCCTAAAAATGCACAAGAGCAAAGTGTGCACTTTATTCTTCAGAGCTACTCCTCCACCCTGTATTAATATTCCACCATAAACATGACTGACACTTGCAGACCATCAATTCTTCAGTTAGCTCCATGTGGACAAACATCTGTTCTTAATATGGACATCAAGCCCTAGAGAAGGTTATAATTTGCAGCTATGCTGGGGCCCGAGCCTATTTCTACATTTGGAGAAGGGCAGCAGTGACCACAGGCCAGAGCCGTGCTCTAGAGTCCCAGCTTCCCTGTTTCATTGCCTGAAGGTGCAACAGCAATGAAGTGGGAGACAAACAAGCACTCATCCACTCAGCCCTGGTTCAGGCAGCCGGGAACCACTTTGTAGCCGCTCTGCCCCATGTGTGGGAAGCAGATCTGCCACCACACATCTGATTGCAAGGTGCCCAGGCCCCACTGCTCAGCCTTGGACCATAGAGGAGGCCATTGTCTAACTGCCCACGACCCACCGGACCAGTCTTGGCTCCACTGGTATACTGAGGGTCTCCAGCACCCGGGAGCTCACATTCGGGTCTTGCGTATTGCCGCTGCAGCTGCTGCCATGGTGAGCCCAGCAGCAGACTTGGGGCTTGGCCACTGGGACTCGGGGCTCAAGCCCCATAAGCCTGGCACCAGAAACACGCCTAACTGGGAGAGAGGTTGTATCAGCAGAGTGAGGGGAGGGGCAGAGGCTCAGGGGTGCAAATACAAGCTTGGCTCCACTTTCTCCTCCCCACAGTGTAAAGGCTCTGCTCAGGCAGGCGAGCTTTGCAGGGCCAGCTTTGTTCTGCATTTCTACAGGGAAGGCAGTGTTAACAAATATAGTTCCTGCCAGCAAAAGAGTGATTGCCCTGCTTTTATTTGTTTGAAGATGCAAAGTCACATTTGAGGACACAGCAAATGCTTTTCCTGTCTCTTCCCTGCAGGGCAGCAGAGACCATTCCCATTGCGTGCCACAAGTAACGGCACGGCAGCTACAGAGGGGGAAGCGAGATCACAGCCCCCAGCCTTCCCCTTTCTCCCCAGCTTCTTCCGGGCTAGAGGCAGCCTCACTGGCCTCAGCCCCTGTGGCAGAAAACTTGGGGGAAACTCCCCTGCGAGCAGATTGCACCCAGCCCATAGTCAGCCTGCCCCCCAGCTCCAGATATCCTTGTCATGTGGGGGCTAGGGGGACAAGGGAACACACACATACCCCAGGTAGGTATTTGGAAGCCCTGACTATGACTGGTCTGGGGTCCCCTATGTGCAGCTCTAGGGAGCTGGGTAGGTCACAGCCCCCAGCCTTGCTGCCCCCACCCCAGCTCCTTCAGGGCTGGAGGCAGCTTTTCAGCCTTAGCCCCGTCAGCAGGAAGCTTGGAGTCAGGCCCTTTGTGCTCCCGGACAGCCGGCTCCAGGGACTCCAGGTCAGCTCTTATCCTCTGCCACCCCCTCCCCTCCTCCTGCCCGGGACCAGGACACTCAATCACACTCAGCTCAGCTGTGAGCGACTGTCAGGCAATGTAGCAGCAGCCCACCGGAGCAGGGTTGGGTGAGCACCCCTCCCACGTGGAAGCCTGGGGACATGCCCCCCCACCACTCAGTACACAACTCCTGAGCTCCGTAGGGTGGCACAGGATCGAGGACTCTGGATGAGGCTATTCCTGGGCATGAAGCATTTCAAATCACTGCTGCCCAGGTCACCCAGCTGCAGCTAGGTGCAGGAGACCAGGGGCAGAGCCCCCTTCCCTTGGTGGCCGTGATGCCCAGGAATGCCCGGAGGCGCCTGCCCAAGCTTCATGGAGCCGGGCAACAGGTGCAAGGCCGCCGGCTGGCCACCCTGCAGCCCAGAGGCTGCAGCTCCACCTTCCTGGCCTTATTTACTGAGCAGCTACATGCCCCAGCTAAAAGGAGCAGCCATTCAAAGCACAGCCCCTCCGCTGGAGGGGACTCGAGCTGGGGCCACGGCAGCAAGCCTGGGCCAGGAGGCAGCTGCCATGCATAAAAGTGATGGCGTTGGGGGTTCCTTGGGAGTGCCATGAAAGCCAGCAGAGATGCAGCATCTGACCCAGAGAGTGGTGGCGGTGGCAGTGGCAGCAGCGAGAGCAGCTCGAGCAAGTCCCTGCCCCCTGCCGGGGGTCCAGGCAAGCGCAAGCGAAAGAGCCCCCGCCTCAGTGGGCTGAGCAAGCAGCGGCAAGCTGCCAATGCCCGGGAGAGGGACCGGACCCACAGCGTCAACTCTGCCTTCAGTGCACTCCGCACGCTCATCCCCACCGAGCCCGCCGACCGCAAGCTCTCCAAGATAGAGACGCTGCGCCTGGCCGCCAGCTACATCTCACACCTGGCCAATGTACTGCTCCTGCAGCAGCAGGGCGAGAGGGCGGAGCCTGCCCCGACCACTGGGCAGCCTTGCCTGCAGTACCAGCCCCGCCCACAGGGCAGCAGCAACATGGCGACACCACGGCCCATCTGCACCTTCTGCCTCAGTAACCAGAGGAAGCTGGTAAGGCTGGCATACAGCAAGCACCGGATGCTGCCCAAGCAGTCAGTCGGGCAGCCGTTAGAACAGGTTGGAGTGATTTGCGTCCTCGGTCCCAGGGGGGCTGGTGTTGGGGCAAGGCAAGCAGATCCCATCACATCCACTGCAAAAACATCTCCCCAGCCCAGTAGACTCCTAAATTCCAAAATTCAGCCGCCTTTCCACGCACAGAGCCCCTCCTGCTCTCGGCACAGTGGGAGATCCAATATTATTTGCTTAGCACCCGCAGTATTGTGTACAGTACTGAATGAACACAACTCCTCTGCAGAGGCTGTCCTTCAGTGAGAAGCTGACAGCCTCAAATGGGGGTGAGGGGAATCTCTCCATGTACAGCTTTGCAGCATCTGTTTTTATAATAAATTATTTCATAAGCATGCCTTATAGAACTCTATTGCCCAGGTCACAGAGCACAATTCTTTAAATTCTATGCTCCAATCACAAATAAAGGCAAGAAAATAATCGGGTAAATATGACAAATTATTTACCTTAGTCTAAACAACTTGTGTCCTCACTTTGTTCCACAAATACTCTTCTGCTCCAGCTATTTTCAGTTAACTGCACTGTTTTATCACTGGTATGTTTCATAGTTTATAACAAATACAAATCGAGTGAAAAATGTCATGCCCACTGGGAAGGTAAAAAGGGTTAAATGTCTATGGGTTACAGTGACTGTGGGAGCATTAATTAGGGTGATAAAGTGATCATGGTCAAGTTAAGGGAGAAAAAGTTCCTTTTAGTGCATTGATATTTTCTAATATATTTTCTCTGTCCTCTTACAGAACAGAGAAGGGGAGAAAGACTTGTCTAACGAAAGTTTAAGTGGCCGTTGATCAGATGAGAAGCTTGCACAAATCTTGCACTGACTGTAGAACTGTTCTAAATAACTTCTCTGCACTCAATGTTTACACAAATTATGCAACAGTAAAGGAGCTACTTTTAAAACCCTAAAAAAACCCTTGCTATGCACTTTGTTTTACATTGTGAGGTTTATCCAGGGTGTTTTGCAAATGAAATTGAACACTGTGGGGAGAGTTGCACCTGGTGTGGCAGCTATTTTAGTGCAAGAAATGTTAACCTAAGCAGCCAAGCCCTTATCCTGACGGCTCCTAAACTAGTGTCACATGATGAAACCTGAGCTTTGAAACAGTCTCCTGTCAATGGAAGCTGTCATAACATGACATCTTCTGTGCCTTTAACCAGTATGAGTATAGTCAACCACCCACTCTTGCTTTTGTACACTATTTTGTCTGTGAAAAAGTAGCAGCTGACATGATGAGGGTCTGTAAAATTACAGTAAAGATTTTAAGGTGCTCATCCACAAGCCAGGATAGTCACAATGAAAAGTGACATGTACTGCAGCTCACCCTGCACCAGGGGTCAGCAGTCCCCAGCACACGTGCCAACAGTGGCATGTGAGCCCATCTGGAACAGCATGCAATGCCCTCAGGGCACTGTCGAGCTGCTTTTGCCACCAAAAAAAGCTGCCCAGAGCAGCTCATCATGGAGGCTGGGGTGGAGGGCCCCAGGCACACTGCCAAGAGGAGTCACTCAAGGCAACTTTTCTGTAACTTACCTGGGGATTCCTCCTGCCCTCAACTCCTGCCATGGCCACTGCCAAATTTTGCAGTGGTAGACCCTTTTTCTCCAGCAGAGGAGGCTGCCAGCTCCGGCTGAGGGTTGGGAAGGAGGGACCCACCAAGGTTGCCAACCGCTGCCCTGCACCTATGCACAACAGAATGCCTCCTAAAGCAATACGCTCCATATGGGAGGCAGTCATGATCTCAGGTAAGCTAAGAACCACTGCATAAAGGATTACTTTTCAATAATACTCAGTATGCACTATGCCAATCCTCTAACTAGCATAGGATCTTTCTAAATTTGTTCTTCATGAACATGGAATAGAGGGTTTCCCAAGGCCTCTCTAAATTTATCAACTAGGTTATTCCCAAGTTGTGCCTGTACATCATTGATGTCATTTATCACTGCTAGTTTATGAACTTGTAAACTTTATTTGGAACGAAGTCTTAAAAGCACAGGTGTCATATTTCTCAATTTGGATACCATGACAAAACTGGAAAAGTAGCTAAAACTATTGTCTCCCTCTATAAGTTAATTTACAGTGGATAGTTCTGAAACTGCTAAGTTTTATCCCCTTTTTGAATTTGGAGACATGTTTTTACTCCCAGCTTTTTTGTGGGACTTATTGAGCTTTAGAAAGAAGGGAAGGGGGGGGGGGGGAACTAATCAGGCACGTCTATTGAAGCACAGAATGACCCACAGGGAGACAGAGTTAACAGTCCCTAAGTAAACTTTTCCAGCTCTCCTAAACATTTTATGTGCCTTAAAAATATCAGTTGTGTTCTCTCTCCCCCCTATGGTATGTGACAGCAACAGAGGATGTTCTTTCTTAAGATCACAGTAATTTATGCCATCCTAAGAAAGGCTGATACCGCAGATGGTAGTCATCTCCCCCACCCCCTTCCCAACCATCACCATCAGCACGAGGCCACCACCACCTTTCTTGGTTGGCTACACCTTCTTGTAGCAGTCTGCATTCATATCATGGCCAATGTGGGGGATGAAGTAGACTGTGGCTCTTTCAGGTGTTTATAGTATAGCTGAATTTCCTTTGGCCCTTCAATACACAAAGCAAATTTTCCAAAATCTACACCAAAAGTATCTTGAAGCTAAGACTTCAGTACTCCACTCTTGGAATTTTAAATTCTTGATGTTCCCCTCTGCTGGACATTTTGTTGTATCTAAAGGAACTGTAGAAAATTTCTCCTTGAAGAGGCTGATCCAGTGAAAAATAGATTCCAATGGAGCTATTCATCTCCTTAAAGTTGTGCACACACTTCACTGTTTTCCTGGTGTGAGGTCTAACAGTTTTCTGGTTTTAGTGTGCAGTTTTCCTTACAGCATCCTTAACACACTTGCGGTACAGTGACTGAAACTGCCGCCAGATTAAGTTTCTTTGCTTTAGAGTTGATCGGTGTCTTGTGTAAAACGAGATATTCACATCTGTAGGCTGTATACCTCTGGTTTTTGAGAGCGCGTATTTCTGCAAACATGCCTTCAAATGTTGTTTTGAAAATGGTTTTGTACTGGTTTAAAAACTGGATGCTTAATTCTTTTTTAAATGTACTTTTTATAGTTTTGAAAGCAGATTTTTTTTGTTTAATTTACTGGAGATGAAACTGTGACCTTTAAAAGAAACAGATTCACTTGCCTAACAGCTGTATTTTCATTGCAATACCGTAAGTGGTAAAATGCTGAAAAGTGCAATTTCAAATACTTAGTTCTTTTAAAAGTTATATTAGCTATCAGGACCAGCTCTACCCATAAGCCAATGAGGCCGTGGCTTGGGGCACCTCTGGCTTAGGGGTGCTGCGCCCGGGGTGGGGCGGGCCAGCCCATAAACCAGACCCCATGCTCCCACCCCTCCCCGAGCCAGTCACTCTACCCCCGGGGCAGAGCAGGCCAGCCTATGGGGTGGACTCTGCTTTCTTGCCCCACCTCTGGGCATGCCCTCCCTGCCTCTAGGGCAGAACAGCTGGCCCAGGAGAGGGGCGGGAGAGCAGAGTCCACCCCATGGGCTGGCCTGCTCTGCCTCTAGGCCAGCTGTTCCTCACCCCAAGGATGAGGCAAGCTGGCCCAAAGCAAAGGTCAGGTTCCACCGCCCCAGCCCAGGTGGTGGAGAGCAAAAGCCAGCTTGGGGAGCCACAGTCCTGTTAGATAGTCTCTAATTGCTGTGCTTCATAAAGTTGGAAGTTGAATCAAATAGTGATTTTTGACTTTCCTAAATATCTTATATAATGTTCATTTAATTTTTAATAAACTCTTCTGGCAAATTTGTATGTTTAAATTTAGTATGATTGCATTTCTATGTTAATTTTTTAACAGCAATAAGTGTTGAAAGATGTGGTCTGCTGTTTTTAATATACCATTCACTTAATGCTTGTTACTTGAAGAAACTCATGAACAAGTGATTTGCACAGTGTTATAGGGTTTTTTTTTAAATGGGGTCCTATATACATATGGCATTGTGTTGTGTGTGTGTGTCAAACTTACGCAGGATGGGAGCACTCTTAAAAGACTGGAGCAGAGAGGACTTCTCATGGAATATGACAATGTGGCATTAAATACTGCCGTCCTTATTAAAACTTGACTTCAAGCAGACTGTATCCTGAGTTAGGACAGGGCCTAGGAGTTCAGTTATTAAATATTATTTGCATTTTGCTAATACCTGTGGGTTCCACTCAGGAATCTGAGGCCAAGCGCATTAAGGTCTGTACATGGCTATGCTGGTAACTTTTTCATAGACCCAGGCCCTAATTATGCAGACACAGGTGCAAATAACTATGCATGTGAGTAGTTTCAGTGACCTCAGTGGGGCAGATACTCAGCTGGTTCAAGCTGTCATTGAAGCTCCATGACAGGTTACATTAGCTGAGGGTCTGCCCCAGCAATTTTATTCCCCATGCACTCAGAACTGGGTTGTTATTGATAAATAGGTTCTCCCATCAGCAGGGCACAAAGATCTAGATGGTGGACAGTGTAACTACCCACTTTTCAAGGGACATGGATGAATTTAACACTCATGAGTCACAAACGAGGAATGAAAACTAAACTTATTAGGATGCTCACCGGCCAGTATTTACTCCATATGAACTTGTCTGTATGCCTTACCAATTTTGCTTGTCAGACATTGTAGCATGCACAGACTAGCCAAATCTGAAAATGTTTTTGTATATCTAAAACCGAATACCTAAATTCATATCCAGGTCTATTTAAAGATTCTGAAATGCTCTACTCCCATTGAAGATACTGAGTTTACATATATTTGAGTATATGGTTTAATTTATTAATATAAATGTACCTAATTTAAATCTCATAACTTTTCCCTATGTAGACTTGGCTATTCAAATTAGCTACCCTCTGGGTAAAACTTATCATTGGGAAGACACACACAAGCTAGTCTCATCAGATTTTATTAAAATGATCATTTTAGAAATTAAACCCCTCATACTGCACACCCTCACAGGCACTGAATCTGCTGCAAATGTACAGAGTGCCCACAAAAGGAAAAGCTGTATTACACTTATCAATTAATCAGAATACATATCTGAATGTTCTTTAAGGCGCATTACTGTATTTCTTAAAAAATTATTCAAGCAGAAGTGTTTCCTTTCTAATGTCTACTTGAAAAAAAATGGAGCTCCAGTATAAAACTTAGAAAAATGTTTGAAAATTGTATTATAACAATAGATCTTTATGTTCTAGGGAATGTACATTTTCCTTAGCCATTTTATTGTGGAATATATGCACTCATGAGTACTCTATGACATTAAAAGGTACAAAGAATATCTGCTTTTAAAGGACTTTCCATGTTATAATCCTTGTATGCTTATTCCAAATAAATAGTTTAAAAACAAACTATTAAAATTCTACAATAGGTCTTGTAGAGCATTTTCATTAGATCAGTGTTTCTCAGACTTGCCAGAAGCCAATGGTTATCTCCCTCCATTTCCAACTGCTAAAGTCACATTAAGATTTTTTTTTATTAAAAATCATATTTTGCTAATATCTTTTCATATAAAGAACTGTGTTTGTTGCCACAGGGATGTTATGCAATTATGAACTGGAAGGTATATGCTTCATGTGACAGCAAATGAGATGACAAAAGAGAAAAAATATTTTTGGCTTAAGGGATCTGGCCAGCTATGCAACAAGCTTCCAGAGCAGACCAAGCAAATCCTGTCTTGCTGTGTTTAGTATACACTGCAGAACCTTTGGAAACACCGGTCCACCACAGGAATGACAAACACTGACGCCTTTTCTGGCCCTAACCCAACTAGAAAAGGAAAAATTAATGTCTTAAGAAACCCTACACCTATCCAGAATGTTGCACTGAAAAAAAAAAAAAGTTGTATTGTAGCTTTCTTTAAGTAAACAAAGGACTTCACTATTGCTTTTATGTGGAAGGTATTCAAGGACAGGGTTTTATACTGCTTCCCGTTAGCTCTGGAGGTACTCCATGAAACAACAAAAAAACCCACAGATACCAGAAACCGCCTCTCACGCGCACATTAAAGTTAAAAAAAAAAAAACCACTTATTCAGGCTTCATGGATTGAAACATATTACAAATCGGAGTCTTTTCAAATTCACTGAGCTGCACTATAATTTTTTCAGTAATGAAAATAACTGACTATTTATTCCAGAGGATAGCTGTGTTAGTCTGTTTCAGCAAAACAAATGAGGAGTCCTGTTGCACTTAAAGACTAACATTTATATGGGCATAAACTTTCATGAGCTAGGTCCTACTTCAAGTCAGATAAATGTGTAAGTCTAAGGATCCCTAGAACTCCTCATTTGTATAACCTTCTGCTAAGTTCATCTAGCAGCATCTACTCTAATTGTAGGTTCTGGTGTCAGAATGAAAACAAGAAAGATGGTCCAAATGCTTAAAGTGCTCTCCTGGGCTGTGGGTGGTCCTGCTGTACCACAGATATCCCAGGACTTTTTCCCCGGACTCATACAATCTCTCTGTAAAATGGGTTACCAGCATTAACCTACCTCACAAGGCTGTTGGGAGGGTAAACACATTAAAGATTAGGAGCCGAGCTGCTCCAAGAGTTAGACCAGCCCATGGGAGCAGGCTAAACACCCAGAAAAATTCTCATTAGGGGAATTCAGTTTTCCTGAAAGTTCTAGTTATGAGGCACTCAGATACTAGGATGATAGGATCTTTAAATAGACAACATAGCATATATCAAGAGAGCAGCAAGGTCTTGACAGCTAACAAGAGCATAAAGGATCCTGGAAGAAAGACAAAGACAAATGAAATAGTACAGGTGGCCTAGTGCCAAGTGAAAGACACTTACCCAGAGACAGAATACACCTGGGAGCTTGCAGGAATGAAGACAAATGTGTTTTTCTAGTTTAAGTAAAAGAAAGGGTTAAATTAGTTTAAAAATAAAAAACACATGTTTGTGTCAGTCTTGCAAACAGCAGGTCTTAACAGTTGTGGTGATGCCTTTAAAGAATATGGCATAATTAAAAACTGAGCCTGAATGGTAACTAATTAAAAAATGGGGGGGGGGCTCAGTTAGGCAACCTAGTTAATAGTGACAGATGCAGGCATTGAACCAGCAATGACTCTGGACCAAATAAACAAACTCTGGTTTTTAACTAAAAATGAACAATTGGCAATAGCATCTCTTGTTTGTTAGAGGGCATAAAAAGCAAAAATGCGAAGGAGTTTTTGCTAATACCTGCCCAACTAAATTGGAGCCAGCCAACACAAGATTAAATATAGCTAGGTTTAGTCAATATCTTATAGTTAACTGCTTAGAAATGTCTGTCTCTTGGATTTAGTGATTACTTATTATATAAGCTTTTAGACTTCTTAGAGCAAATGTAGAAATATCATTTGGCCTCTGGACTTAATAAAGGAATTTATGTAGTTAGCACCTGGTGGTACCCTATATCACTGGTTTTCAACAGTGTGCCATGAGAACTGTCTGTGTGTGCCATTAAATTTTGTACTAAGGCAATAAAAAAAATCAATGTAGAAACAAACACTGTTTCATCTTAAACACTATTCTATTCGACCAAAATTACAACTCATAAAACTTGTGAAAATTAATCATATTAAAAGCAAGGTACTGATCTTTTGATTCTAAAATGTGAGCTTTCTAAATGCACGTGGTCAAAGGACAAAAATGAGATGATGTATATTTTTTCCAGTGGATCTGAAACATAATACATTTGATCCCTCTTTCCCTTATTGCATAGACTATGTTGCAAACCTCTTTACTAAGACTGGAACCATACTAAATGTAAGTAAATGTGATATTTAAGATCAATCAATTCAGCTGAAAAAAGTGGGTGTGCCATGGAATCATGTGTCTCATTAAAGTGTGCCATGTTGCTAAAACAGCTGGGAACCACTCTCTTGTATTATTATTGCTGATCGTTCCAACAAGGCCTTTGAAGGTAATCCAAATGAAACTGTAGAACCAATGAAGAGGTTAGAGAAAGAATTTAGGGTACCGTGAAAGCAAAGAAAAAAGATGATTCAGAGAACATGCACAACATACAGTGTTATCAAATGTTTTAAAAATTGGTAGTGAGTCTAGCCAAATCCAGTAACAGTTGCTGCATATTATGGAGTTAGGAAACCTACAGTCTACCACTATTTCTGTCACTAGCTTGCTGGAACATTGGGCAAGTGACAGGCATTTAAATGCCTTTGAGGAACTGGGCCTAAGCCTGTCATACTGTTTTCCCTAGGAGTCGAAAGAAATACTGTACAAGAGACTTACAACACTGCTGTGATGCAATGTTTTCAAAGCACTCTGAGATCCTCAGTGGAAAAATCCAGTAGAAATAAAAACACTTATTGATATGACTGGTGACATTAATGACAAAAGTAATTTTACTTGTTAACAGACTTGTATTCCTGCCCCTCCAAGCCATTTTGTTCCAGCCCTAACAAAATAAAGAGTCTTACATATACATATATGGTATTTAGTAGTTGTTGATAGTAAAGGATATTGGAAAACACAAATATGACCGGAAAGGAATTGTGTCTAGCAGAAAGGTCAGGCATCCATCAAGTCTAGATGGAATCAGGCAGCTGCGTCCTAGCCCGAAAGGGTGTTTTGAAGTTGAGCCTTTCTAGGAAAGTGACAACATGTTCAGTATGAAAAGCAGCAAAATGGGATATGGTCTCCAGCCAATAAAATGAATCCCAGAAGAGGAAGCTTTTAAAACTGTGTTTCTCATGGAATAGGCTTAGTAATTGAGCTAAGGTATGGATATTCTTTAAGCATAGAAATGCTGTTCAACTTCTGATTTACACCAAATGAAAGTCTTGCTCAAAACATGCTGTTCGGTATTACCTGCCATGCCATATTATCTCCCACAAGATAAGTCCAATGAGTCAATAGTCCCTTGTCAATTTATATTAGATGAGGATCTGCTCCATGTACAGTACACTGGTGTCCTGATCATCATGATGAAATCTTATACTTATCCTTAAAAGTACATGTATAATACCATAATAATATCCCTTCAAAACTGATCTTTTCTAATTAACTTATTGGGGAATTTTCTTACCATTTATGAAACAAGCATTCATCCCACTCACTTGCCCCAACCTACTTTCCATAATGAGGTAAAGTTCTCACTGTATTTGTAGTGTATGTACACATTTCAAACAACCACCACTATCGTTTCTAACGAATCATGAACGACAGCACAGGCTCACCATGACTCACTCAAGCTTTGCCTGCCTTAACTTCCGTGATCCAGCCCATCGTGAACAATACTGCTTGCCACCTGTTTTGCGTAAAGACGTCAGTGTGATAATGATTACATATTTAGTGGTTCTCAGCATCAGCTTCCTTGGAATGCTTCACACCAGACGAAGAACTTTGGACGTGACACAAAAATACAGCCCCTTCACAATCAGGTGCCTCTGATAGAGCTGCTGCTTCTGTTTGCTCTCTGCCCAGTGTTTCTCTACTAAATCTTACCTACTCAGTCTCCCAGGGCTAAATTCAACTCCATGCTTATTGCCTATGCACAATACTATGTAAGCCCTTAAGATACAGCCTGAAGTTTTCCCAGTTACAGCTTAATATCAGGGAAAGTTAACTAAAGCTGAAACTCATCCTGTGTGTCAAAAGCTCAGAAGGCAGCCCTGGGTGCCACTTATGCCCATATGCTGCTCCCGGTGATGTCAGTGGTAAAACTCTCATCGATTTCAGAGACAACAGGACTGGACTCTTGATGGGGAATTTAAATCATACCCTGTGAGCACCTCACTTTGTGAGGAATTTCACCCTAACAGAACAATTTTATAATGGAACATGTTACGAGATTCGCCATCCCCGGAGGTGGTCGAGACTTGACTTTTTGGGGAGAACACCATGAACCCTAACACCAGCATAAAAAGTATAGTCTATGGTTCTCTTGCAACCCCAACTATTGTATGGTTTGTAAAGACGATAGGATTTTAAGAAGCCCAATATTTATTACTTACTCTGGTCATTAGAACATTATTTTTATGAGCCAATGGAATATGTTTAACTGGCTTACAGATAGTTGCACAACCACTTAAATGGCATGATTGCATGAACAGACTTTTGCCTCAGTGTTTCATAGCAACCCCAAAGAATTAACGTTGAAAGAGTCTATTTCCTAACCCAGATGCCTAAGAACACCAATGCATTTTACAATAGACCTCCAAGCAATCCTCAGATACATTTTCAGTCATCATCCAGAACAAGGCTCTTTTCTGTGGTACCAGATTCAAACTGGAAACAAAAGGTACATGTCATTAAAACTCCAAGAAAAAGTAATTACATTCAACAGCATGTCTGGTAAGACGAGCAAACTCTCTGTAAAGAGGTCCATGCCAGTCCTATGTAACACATAGGTGGATCCAACAAGAATCAGAGTGAAGTCACAGGTTAATTTTCCTCTACATAAAACACATTAGTGCTTATTTGAGTCTTTGTAAAGAAGCCATAGAAATAAAATGCATGCTCTGTGGTCTGCTTCCATGCTCCAGAAGTGCTATAATATTGCAGTATACTTCTGTTAAATGGGATGATCCATTCCCTGGCACATTTTAGGTGCCACTGGGGTGTTGCAAATGAGTAGACTCTATTCTGTATACCTCTGTATAAATATGATAGGGGCACATAATTGTCACTACCTCTCCTTGTTTGCACATACTGATGTGTCACAGCATCCCACAGGGAAAATACATCTGGAAAAAGTACTTGAAAAACTGGTTTACAAGTCTCTAAAAAGTCCTCTTGAAAATGTTAAATTTATTTAGCCTTTTAAAGGGAGTTACAGGACCTGGTTAGACTGGGGCCTGATCTATGCCTAATATTTTAGGTTGACCTAGCTACATTATTAAGGGCTATGAAAAACATTACACCCCATACAATGCAGATTGATCAAGCTAGCCTTTACTGTATGCACAACCAGGCTAACTGAAGAATTCTTCCATCAGCCTAGCTACTGCCTCTCAAGAGGGCAGATTCACTACAGCAATGAAACAGCACTTTATCACTGTAGTAAGTGTCTACAGTGCAGAACTACATCACCTGATCTACCACACTGAAGCTGTAGTATTTATGGCTTAGGCATATGCTAGAGCCATTTTATGTTGCCCTGGGAACATTAAAATGCCCTTGCAGGGGGCTTAAGTTGCATTTACAGCCACTTTAGCAGCACAAAAGGGCCTTAAAGTAAATGAGAATTAGGCCCACTGACAATTTTCAACTCAAGATCATCTCAGTGACTGCTGGAACTGCATAACTGCTCAGCCATCACTCTAATTCAGATGAAGGTAGAGAATTACATCACAGCCCTCAATATTTGATTATCTTTTTCACAATAGGTTTAAAGACTGAAAAAAGGGGGAAATATCAAAAAACACTGAGCAGCAAAGACAATCAGAGGAGTGCTCTACTTACCACTTGAACATCTGCTGTCAGCCACCTCTGGAGATTTACTCTTCCAGGCCAACAGCCCTTCCTACAGCTGCACTACATCAGTCCCTTCATCTGCTTCTGGCAGTACAGGACTGCTCCTGCTTGTTGGTTTGCTTTCCACTCAGGTCACTAAAGCTATTACCATTGAGAGAGGGGAGCACGGGCACATGCAATACCTCAAAGTCTCTCAGCATCACTATCCCATTACCAGTGCTATTTTCTAATAGGCTTGTAGGGGAACCCAGGCCTGCCCTCTTACAACAGGTTTTAGTTCAGGGATCCTACCACAAGCAGCCAACACCTGTACAGTCCTCAAATATACTATTACATCTCTAAGCTGCTTCCACCTTGCCTTTCCACATTTTGAGAAGAACTGCAGTGCAGCTCTCAGCTACTAGGCTTCCTACAGGCCATTCCTGCCCAGCTGAACCTCATCTCTTAAATACTCCTTGCTACCTGGCATCTCCTTCAGAGGCAGCCTATGTGGTTAATTAGCTCACTTGGCCACTTTCAGGCCTTGTGGAGTGGGGGAAAGTAGCTAGACAACTCATCACAAACCCCCCCCCCCTGATTTTCAGTGAAATCTCAGGCTCCTAGCTCACTTCTGAAAATAAAATACAAGCTCTTTTGAAAATGTTAGGCAATATTCAGTTTTTACAGCTGTTATGAAAAATGGCAAGATGTCTCTAATGGCTACACCCATCATAACACATGCATTTTTGCTTATGTGCTTCTAAGCCAAGCTGTGAGCTGAACTATGCTAAGTGATGTTACAAACTGTGTCTCATCTGTTCCCCTTCATTGCATATCCTCCCCAGAGGGGGGCAGGGGCAGGGAAAGGGCTGAAAGAAAGGGAAACACCATGGCAATCTTAGGTAGCAATGTGCGAGCAAAAGGCAGATTGCTACTTCTTGCAACCCAAAGACACTACATAAAAAGAAAACAAAGTATGGGTAATGTAGGTCAAAAACACTCTCCGCCTCTATGCTTGTGAGCCCACTGAAGAAGGTATAGGGGGAGTTTTAAAATATTGTTGCAAGAGTCAAAGGTCAACAGGTCAACTAGGTCCCCTCCAATACCAAGGTCTGGCAGCACCACAGAAGAAGAAACCGTCTTTGTAGCCATATAGGACCTAAGGTACTTGGCCCACTATTTCTGGGTCCTTGACCTCTGATGCAAATATGGCTTGATGCTATGCAGAAGGGGAAAGGATAATGCATCAGAAACAATTTAAGGGTTTTCCTACATTCCCTTGTTAAGCAGAAGGGAATCTTTATTCCTGTTTACTTTAATATTTAAGGTGAGATTTCAACTTCTATTGGTTAAAACATATCACTAAGTACCTTCCTTGCTATTTGGCTTTCCCCTAAAAGTACAGTAGGGAGTTTTTCATGGCAGTTAGGAAACGTTGCAGACATTAGAGCTTAGAATCTATTCCTAAGCATTTTATCATTGGATCTTCACATGAATTTGTTGATAAGTGGTTTCTGTACAGCAGGCATCAGACTGGGGAATTATATAGGCACAGGAGTTAGCCACTTAGGAATCCTTAAAGGTCACAAAGAAATAACTAATGAGAAACTCCAGTAGTCAAAAGTCTGTGGGGCCTGTGTCCTGTTTGAGTTATTGCCAATCCATCCAAAAGCGCTTGCCATCAGCTTCCTTCCCCTTCCAAAAAAAAAAAAGATAATTTGTATGCACATAATATGGGAATTAACTTGCAGCTACTACTTTAGGGGTTCAGCTGTAGGCTGAATTAATCTAAGATTTAGCATAAGAAATTCCCTGTTACAGTAACCAGGCTGCAAGTGAATGAGGTTAATACACATTTGTGTTAATTAGGAGCTTTGCCTAATTTAAGTCAAGGCTGCTGACAGAAAGACTTGTGATCAAGAGTATTTTAAACTTGTGATTGACAGAAACAGCAGTGCAACAATTTTCTGTCTCAGTTGGGCTCTGTGTTCTGTTCATCGGCACACCCAAACATTTTATTAAACAATATTTAATAATTAACAGCTGATTACTATGTATATATATCTACATATGTTCCTATTACTATAAATTTATATTTTTATAATTAAATATACAGTTAACATGCAGACATCTTGCTATGTGCATTTATTTCTCTGGCAGGTGCAGCTGCAGATAAGATGTATTTACATCTGTAATAGAGCACTGTACATATCCATATAGTGTATAGTCTGTTCAGATTTTCACTTTCAAGAAAATGAAGGCAATATCAGGGGGTATCTGGCAATTAAATTCCATTAGCATATCTGCAAAGATAAATTTTAATCTGTTCCATTGCATAGGAAATACAGAGGTTTAATATTTTAATTTAACTGCCCTGATTTTGGTTTAAATATGCACAGAGATGCTTCAGTGCTGAAATAAAGCTTGAAGTTAAGAAAGTCCCCATAGATTTGTATAGCTATATTTATTTCAGAGTTTGAAAGTCACGTGGAAGTCATAGCAAAAAGTTTGTGGCTCTTTAACACAAAGTACTTCAGCAATACATCCTTCTGTTTGTGAGTTTTAAATAAAATGATCCTAACATATTTGGATTGTAGGTCTAATTGTTCTAAAGTGCAGGCGCTATTGTATTAGAACAACAAATTGGCTGCTATTCAGTAATCCACACAGGTGTGACCCAGCAAAGGTCAGTAGTCCATCATTTTGTTTAAGTATGGAAAGATAAAAATAGATGGTGTAATGATAGTTTTATATAAATAGATGATATAGAATGACCTTCTAAAGTCAATACAAAGTACCTAAAATTGGATCAACAGTGAAAGGAAAGACATGCAAAATACAAACCACACTCTGTTTTTAAGAAAAAAAATGAAATGATAATTTCCAAGGTTATTTCTCTTTTTTTCTAATTTTATATTGTTTAGCTGTAAGTCTAACCTTTTCTTAATTTAACTATCTAGGTTACTGTCTGTCATTTACACAATCTGGACACATCAGATACATCTACACTTGCAAAGTTCCAAAGGGTCAGCTGTGTTAGTCTAGTAAAGCAAAAAAAAGCAAGATGCGATAAATAAATCTGTTAGTCTTTAAGTGCCACAAGACTCCTTGCTTTTTTGATCTACACTTGCAAATTATTTCAAATTAAGGAGGCTTAATTAAGCCTCCCTAATTCCAACTAATTTAGTACCTGTCTTTACTAGACTTTCATTAGTTTGAATTAAGGAATTCCTTAATTCAAATTAATGAAAGCTTAGTTTGAATTAATAAGACCTGCTGGTTAGTTCGAAATAAGCCCTTAGTTCAAACTAAGGACGGTGTAGACCAGGATTAATCCTGAGTTTAAACTTAATAAATTCCAACTAAGGGCAGTTAGTTCAAATTAACCAAGTGGACTTTTCACTTAACGTTAAGTCGAATTAGTCCACTTTGTCAATTCAAAATAATAAGTTCAAGTTTAGTTTGAACTAAACTCAAACTTATTTGTTCGAATTAACAAATTTAAACTACCTTTTCCTACTGTAGACATGGCCATCTTTACATGAAATCATGTAGTTCGTGTTAGTGCGACAAAACAGGAGCAGATCCCACAAAGATCACCCAATAGTGGCATGCAGATAGGCTGCTTTACATGGTGTGCTGTATAGTGAGACCCTCCTACATCGCTCAGTGTCCTGGATATGTGCATCGGTTCTCAACCTTTTGTGGATTGTGACACACTTGGTCACGGTGCAACCCTACAGAACACACCAGCCCATCCCATGCAGGCTGAATCTAGTCATATCCCTGCCTCCCAATGACACATTTATCGCTGTGGTGAGACAGTAATCTGTCCCAACGCAGTGGTTGAGAATTACTGTGTTAAGGGACATAAACGGTGCATAGCCAATGGATCTACTGATCACAGATCTGCTGTGGGTAAATTCAGCTAATTGTTTCCCCTAGTCTCCTATTCTCAAAGAGAAACTAATGAAGGCAATATGGAGCTTTAGGTTCACTCCCACACTGGGGCCCTCAATTACCTTACTCATGTCCTGGCAATGCCTTTATAAAAACTGTCTGCTGGACTAGAGAGGACACGACACTAACCATCTTTGGGGACTCCTTCTCCAGACCCCTGCTTCTTGTTTTACATGTTGAAGAAAGAATGCATTCTGGAGAAGAGACTCTGCTGCCACCCCGTGAGGAGAGGTGTAATAGGGCGACAGCAGCAAGAGCCCACCCAAAAAAGTCTTGCTGGGATAGTGTTGGCTAGGACTCCCCACAGCAGCAAGATTCATAACAATTCACCATGCAGTTCATAATTCTGAATGACAGTTTCAGATCGAGTGATGATTGAGGCAGACATCATTGTCACAGTTACACTTCAGTCACATTTTCAAGCTTCTCTTCACAACGAGGATATTTTTTATTTTAATAAAAGCTTTGATTACAACAGTATCACAATGCTCTGAGATCTGTGACTCGAGACATATGCCTGTGCCCTAAATTGACAGTATTTGCAGCTGAGTGAATCTACAGAATGAAAACATGGCACCCATTATGATTTCTGTAATATTCCGTGTGCGGCTGTGAATTTTGGCAATACTTTGTAGTGCCGTGAACTCAAAGAAGGAATGTTGGCCAACGTACTGGAATTTTTCACTACTTTTTTCAAATATTGCAGCAACAAACTCTTCCTGTACACTATTAGAAATGAGCAGATGGGACTTCAGTAAACTGGCTCATTTAAAGAAAAAACCCATAATGAGTCAATAAACATACTACCAACGCTGAGTTACAGGAGAGTTCTAACATGCTACCGATACATAGTTACAGGGCCTATTTAAATTTTTACTTGTATCTTTGCTGTGTGGTACACCCAATGGTGTGAAGAGTTCGAAGTTTAACCCAAGGCGATGACTCAAGAAGTTATATTTGGTTTCCACTTACACTGTTTGGCATACTTAGTCTGAACAACTTATTTTCAATTAAGAGAAACAATAAAAAGAACAAAAATAAAGTCATCATGAGTCTGACTCCCTCCTAATATCCTGCATCAAGTCTATCTCACAAAACAGCAGCTGCTTTCTGCAAACAGACTCTCAAACATTTAATGATGCGGTATACACAGTAAAGTAATAGAAGTTACATAGCCTTCTAGCTCACACTGAGCATGCTCTTGTTGGGTACACTCCGTCATCAGATGTTGCATTTTTGGATACATGGGGAAGAGTTTTTCATTTAATTGTTTGAATTGATATATGATACAAACCATATGATGTATCTTATAGGAATTATACCTTCTAAATTATGCACCACAGTTTTTAAATTAATTTGAGACTTTTCTAGTAAATTCCAGTAAAAAAACAACAAGGAGTTGTGTGGCACTTTAAGACTAACAGATTTATTTTTTGCATGAGCTTTCGTGGGAGAAGATCCCACTTCCTCAGATGCTTCGAAGATGGGTGAACTTACAGAAAGGAATGAACTAAATGCAAGGGGCTGTAAAACATAGGATCAGGTCATAAAGTAACAGCAAATCAGAGCAGTTTACAGGCTTAAAGAATGGGAAGCCTGAAGTCAAATTACCCATTGTAATGGGGAAAGAACCCATAGTCTCGATTAAGTCCTGCTTTCACAGAATTTAGCTTGCATATTAATTCGAGTTCAGCTGTTTCTCTTTGCAGTCTTGATGTCCCACTACATCTCTAACAACAGTCGTTAACAAATCAGTCATCGAGTGATTAGGAAGATAGAAGTGCTCAGCAACTGGTTTCTTTGTTCTTTGATTTCTGATATCAGCTCTGTGCTCATTCAATCTCTTACGGAGTGATCGTCCTGTTTGTCCAATATATAAGGTCTTGGGGCATTTCTTGCACAATGTGGCATAGACCACATTAGTAGATGAGCAGATAAATGAGCCTTTGATGGAGTAGCAGGCTTGATTAGGACCTATGATGGTATCTGTTGTGCAGATATGTGGGCAGACTTGGCAGCGTGGTTTGTTGCAGGGGTGTCTGCTTCAATGTTTCTGTTGTTAGATCTGTAGTTGCTGGTGAGTATATGTTTAAGATTGGGTGGCTGTCTGTAGGCAAGGAGAGGTCTGTCTCCCAATGCTTGAGAGAGAGAGGGATCATCTTTTAGAATAGGCTGTAGGTCCTTAATGATCTGTTGCAGAGGTCTGACTTGAGGATTGTATGTGGTGACTAGTGGTGTCTGTTGCATTCTTTCTTGGGCCTCTTCTGTAGTAGATGATTTTGGGGAACCCGTCTAGCTCTGTCAATCTGTTTTCTTACTTCCCCAGGTGGATACTGTAGTTTCAAGAATGCTTGCTAGAGATCCTCAAGATGTCTGTCTCTGTCTGAGGGATCAGAGCAGATGCGGTTATATCTTAGGGCTTGGCTGTAGACAATGGATCATGTGGTGTGTTTAGGATGGAAGCTCGAAGGATGTAGGTAACTATACCGATCAGTAGGTTTTTGGTATAGGGTGGTGGTGATGCGTCTATCCCTGATTTGTACTGTAGTGTCGAGAAAGTGGATCTCCTCCGTGGAGTGATCCAGGCTCAATTTGATGGTGTCGTGGAAATTATTGAAATCTCTGTGAAAATCTTCAAGAGCATCCCTGCCATGTGTCCAGATGATAAAGATGTCATCAATGTAGCGCAGGTAAAGAAGAGGTGTTTTGAGATGAGACTTGAGGAAATGTTGTTCTAAGTCACCCATAAAGATGTTGGCATATTGTGGGGCCATGCGGGTGCCCATAGCAGTGCCACTGATTTGGAGACATAAATGATCCTCAAATCTGAAGTGGTTGTGGGTGAGTACAAAGTCGCCAAGTTCAGTCACAAGCTGTGCTGTGGCATCATCTGGGATGGTTCTTCTAATAGCTTGTAATCCATCCTTGTATGGGATGTTGGTGTAAAGAGCTTCTACATCCATAGTGGCCAGAATGGTGGTTTCAGGAAGTTCTCCAATGGACTGTATTTTCCTCAGGAAGTCCATGGTGTCTTGATGATAGCTGGCGATGTTGATAACATAGGGTCTGAGGAGGGAGTCCACATAGCCAGATAGGCCAGCAGTAAGAGTGCCAATGCCTGAGATGATGGGGCGTCCAGGGTTTCCTTTTTTATGGATTTTAGGTAGTAGATAGAACATCCCTGGCTGTGGTTCTGGTGGTGTTTCTGGCTCTATATGTTCTTGTGCTGTCTTAGGGAGTTTCTTGAGTAGGCATTGTAATTCCTTTTGGTATCCCTCAGTGGGTCAGAGGAAAGTGATCTGTAGAAGGTTGTGTTTACACCCCCATGCATTTAGTTTCATTCCTTTCTGTAAATTCACCCATCTTTGAAGCATCTGAGGAAGTGGGATCTTCTCCCAAGAAAGCTCATGCAAAAAATAAATCTGTTAGTCTTAAAGTGCCACACAACTCCTTGTTGTTTTTTTACTGAACTAGACTAACACGGCTATCCCTTTTGAAATTGACTAGTAAATTCCTTCTAACATAGTTAGGACAGCTCCAATTTCTACATCATGTGAGTAATTTCTGGAATCCACAGAAATTGTCCACAAGGCAAACAGGAAGTAAAACATCCCTACTCCTTAATTTCATATAGTTTTCCTCGACAAAGATGAGAAAATGGGTTTCGTGCATTTGATTTCCATGACAGAAAGAGAATTTACGCCTTCCCCTGAAACCGGACATAAAAGCATAAAAGGACCAACATAACCCCTATCACAGTATTTATAATGTAGTGGTAGTTATGATGTACTGCTGCACTCCCTACAGGAATTTTGGCCAGTGCAACCATGGAATCACAGACTCACAAGCTGCAATATAGTGAGCCCCTGATTTCTGGCTGGGCTCCTGACTCTCCAGAGTGGACCTGGCCAGTCCTGCTTCCAGCCCTATGACTGGAGGCTTCCTGCTGGCACTCCAGTTGCTTTGCAACTGGAACTTGTCCAGAGGAGAAGGGAGGGGGACAGGCAGCCTTGCCCCTGCTGCACAAAGATTGAGGCAGCTGCCTGGGACTGGAACTATGAGCAGGGAGTTGTCCGTCCTCAACCTCTGCCTGCAGCACTATCACCTGTCCCTGCAGTCACCCGTTGCTGGCCAGTCCATAGTCACAGCAGCCAAGCCTGCACCACTGCCAGGAGCTGCAGCGGGAGGGGGTGGGCAGGCCTGCTAGCCAAGCGGGTCATGCCCTTGGTCACGAGTCTTGTCCTCTCTGTCCCTCATGCTCCCTGCTTCATCCATGGGGCACATGGGTATGGAGTCTCCAAGAACTGCTCCCTTCATGTTCAATAGAACTTCAACAGTTCTCCAATTTTGGGGGGCCTCATGCATTCTTGCAATTAAGGCAGAATTTGACCCTTCTATCCTTTAGTAACAACATCAGTACAAAGGATGGCTTTTAGCCTGCATTCAGTTTTTTAAACAAGCTAACTTATATTTCCCTCTTAGGTAATTTTTACTGCATATGAAGTTGGAAGAAAATTATGTTTTTCTTTTCAGAGTGCAAATAAAATGAGGGTGAGACCCCCTCTACTTACTTAGCTTTTCTATTTAAAGCTTTTTATTCTTCCCCTCCCCTCTTTTTATAAGACTCCTTGAAATCTTGTGGTCAGCAGGAAGTGGCGGATAAGTATCTTCTTCCTGAAATGACAGCAAAAACTATTTATTCTTGCTGCACAAACAAGCTCAGATAAAACTCCTTTGTTCCCTGTGCTATGATTGACAAGAATTTGCTTGCACCACTGGATTATGACACTCCAAAGGAAGTCACTTGAAGATGAATGGAGAGTGAGAAACAGATGAGCTATGGAGAGATAAGTGAAAGAAGAGAAAAATTACAAAAAATGGACTTCTATAGACTCTTCTCTTAATTACCAGATTCTGTATTAAAACATAACATACTGTCCTCCTCTTGCAGCAGTTCAGCTCTGTAACCCTTTCCAAATCAACCAGATGTGGTTTAGAAACATTTTTCACACATTATGCCCCGTCCCCGACGCCATGTTTATTTGGAGTGTTCAATTCTTTTACAAATGATTATATTGTACTGGTGGAGGTGTTCCTCTGTTTTTTTCTTAGGCACCCTGGAGGGCAATGCTAGCTGCAACAAAAGTGAAGTGAGAAGTAGGGTTTAAAATGTAGTCTTAATTCTGAATTTCCTGGCCAACAATGTCATTCAAACAGAAGTAAAGAGCGTGGGAGGAAACCAAACAGGAGAAGGAAATTTCAGCTTCCATTGCTTATACATAGGATAAAGGTGTCCCAGTGGACCCAGCACATGAAAATGAAAGCTGTATAAAGGATGCCCTTAGTAGGCCTAGTAGAGCTTCTAGAAAAAAGGAATGATAAGTAATGAATGCTAGGGATATGTGAAACTTGCTAGAAGCAGCCCTTCATGAACTGAGCACATTGTTCACTTGATACTGAGATCTGAAAATTCCTATCCATAACCCAGTTTGAAGTTCAGCAGATTTTTACCTAGAGTATACCTCTCCCATTGTACAAGCTGTGCTTAGACTGATTGCTAAGGAAATGGAAAGTACGGCACACCTCTTCAGTATGCATTTTAAGAAAAAGTATTAGTTCAAACCAGGATAATTCTGCAATCTTTCTACCAGCACCGAATTAGAATATCTGTGGTGTGGATATGAAAGCAAAAGTTTCTATTTTCTGTTATTTTCATCTTCCAATTCTCCAGATGAGGCCATTGAGATAAAAGGAGGTTGCTTTTTGCTTGTTAAGAAGAAAAGAAAAACGAGAGTCCAATCCTTGCTTGAGAAGAAAGAGAAATAAATCAGCTCAGAATAACAGCACTTCATTCCCCCTTTGCACAAGGGTAAATGACTCTGCAAGAGGCAAGGCAATAGAGAATCAAGTCAGAGATATGCAAGTCAAGACTGAAATACTCCCTTAGTTTTCTGGATGCAGTATATATGATTGGAACAAATGCCAGTGAAGGAGGAAATGTTCCACATGCTGTTGATTTATAAATTGATGATCTGATTTTGTTCAAATTACCACAACAACAGTTGATTCTTTCCTAAGTGACTAAGCATGGGAAATTACATGCCTCGTTGGCTTTTGCAAAGTTATGAAAGAAAACATGGCAAGGGAGTTACTGAGTAGGTTAGAATGGAAGCTGGTATTCAACATATTGCCCATGTTCTTCTACCATACTATTAATTATTATATAACAGAAAACATGCATATTTGTAGCACAAGCATCTCATGCATATAAAAACTACTGCACGGGCACTGCTGTATAACTCAGGTCTCATATAAATGTACGTAGGTGGGCTTTAAAAGACAATCTGCAAGCAGTGAACAAGTTTCTTTGATCTCTACAAGGCTTTTAAATTGCAAATGAGAATTGTGCACTTGAATGGCATTTATGCTTTCAAATATTTGCATGTAACCATTTTTGGTCTCTAAAATGCAGGCCTGCATAAGCAAGTGATTTACATTTCAAGTGACCATCCTTTATTATTTTTAATGTAATTAGTTAAACCTTAAAAATTACA
This sequence comes from Podocnemis expansa, assembly GCA_007922195.1. Taxonomy (NCBI): domain Eukaryota; kingdom Metazoa; phylum Chordata; order Testudines; family Podocnemididae; genus Podocnemis; species Podocnemis expansa. The sequence goes on along the minus strand of ML681984.1, from coordinate 20,122,199 downwards.
GCAAATGTCTTATTAGGATATTAAAGTCAGTACTGGGGCCTACAGTGCATCTGTATGCACAAAGTGTGAAAGCAGTCAGAAGCTTTGGGTGAAAATCAGTCCAGATAGAGATCTTCAGTGGTTCAGATATAATTTGACAGGCCACAGAACCCTCCTAATCTCTGGGCACCCTTCCCGTATTGTCTGGGCCCCCTTCATGCATCTGTGGGCCCCAGCCCAGGTAGGCATTTGCAACCACTTCTAAATACCATATACACCGTTTATCACTCCATAAAAATATGGTTATCACGTCATAAAAATATTGGACCCAATCCTGGCCTCACACACTGCCCCTTTCACTCCTCTGCATCTCCCTGAGCTTAATCCCGGCCTCACACTCTGCCTCTGCTGCCCCCTTGGCCCTGATCCTGGCCGCACACACTGCCGCCAACACCCCTTACCCCCATCCTGGCTTCACATGCTGCCCCCTGCACCCCCCTAGATGGTACTTGGTCTTGGCATGAATTCAGAGGACTGGACTCTGACCTCTCATGGCCCCTTCCAGTTCTATGATTCTATGACCATCTTGTCTTAGCCTCCAAAATATAATTTGCTCTCAGTGGGGCACTGTGCACCTTGCTCAGTTTAAAAAATCAAACCCAGATTTAAAAAAATAGAGCAAGACAATAAAAGGACAAAATCTAAACTACTAAGAAATATCTGTGTACATGGCCATCCCCAAAGTGGGAGCAGTTTTAAAGATCCCTTTTATTTGCCGTTTTAGGAAGAAATTGGTACTTGCTTCCTATAAATAGTGAATGAGTCTGTGGAATGTAGATACAGGGCAAATCAGCACTGTGCAATAAAACACATTTTAAACAATTCATATTTTAGTCTCTAGAATAGTGGTTTTCGAACTCAGAGTCAGGACCCATTTCAGGGTCACAGATCTTCAGGCACTGGGTCATGGCACCCCCTCCTGCAACTGCCAAAAGACTGTAATGCATTGCTCAAAGATGTAATTGCTGGGTCACAGGCATAAATGAGTTTTTTCAGCTGGGTCCTGACGAAAAAAGTTTGAAAACCACTGCTCTAGAATGACGAGGAATGGTGGATGAGTCCTTGGATCTGTAATGGAGGAGACACTGTCTCAGTCCCGGACTGTATTATCCTCATTAGCATGGAATCAGCAAAACAGGAACAAGGAGAGGAGGGAAAAAATCCAGAAAAATAAAATCATTTCATGAATCATTCACCTCCCAAGCACAAGCAAAAAAATAATTTGCTCTGTTTGACCTTTGAAATATATAATCTCTCATTTAGATCCCATGACTCCCAACCCTCCCAGGCCCCTTCCCTGCCCACCCACCATCTCCCTGACCCCCCTGCTCCCCCCACAATCTCTTTCTCTGATCCGCCTGCCTCCTGGCTCCCCCATCCCCCATGTGTCCCCCCGGTGGCGTACGGAAGGTGATGGGTGCCCGCAGGGCCAGGCCCACATTTGTGCGCCTGCCGTCAGCAAAAGGAGTCCCAGGCCCCCATCCCAGCCGCCCTGGGGAGGGAGGGTCGGTACCAGCGGGGGGGGGACATGAGGCTGGGAGGATGCAAATTCCCACCCTGTACTTTCCTCCCCTGCTCTTCCCCAGTGCGTGGCATCCACGGGTCCCCTGCAACAGCCTTGCAGCCTGGCTTGGCTGGACAGGACAGCCTCACCACCACACCCTGCCTGGGGAGCAAAGGGGGCCAGACTGGCTCTTTACCACATGAGGTGTGGGGCACTGAGGGGCATCTCCAGCACCTCCTGCATCCCCCAACCCCATCTTGAACAGCTGGTCTGGCCCGGTACACCCCCCCTACCCCCATCATGTACTGTCCCCCCGCCTCAAGAGGGGAGAAATGGGGTCAGCCCTTCACAACCCATGGCAGGGGTGTGGGTGAGGATGTCCCCTGGATCAAATCATGGAGTTTCCTTCACTTTCCTTTCCTGCAGGGGCTTCAGTGTTGCTGTGCTGCAGCTATATGCTCTCTCCTGGGTCTACTGCTGGAAGAATTTCGTTTCTATATAAGCTGGGCAGCCCAGCACACTCAGAGGGGGAACCGTCCCGGCGCTCAGACCCAGGAGGCAGCTCCCAACTGGCTAAGCCTGAGCTGTTTCTCCATGAAGGAGCAGTCCAGGCTGGCCACAGCCCCCAGGGCCAGGGCAGAGCAGAATGTGTGTTCTGCCTCCTTTTCCTATTTTTCTGGGCCCTGGAACGCTGGTCCCTCAAATTTGTGGGCCCCAGAACACTGTTTCGGGATGTTCCTCTCTACTTTAACCACTGGAGATCTTGAACAAGACCATCTATACCCCTCAGTGTTGTGCTAAGGATTTAAGTAGAGCATAAAAAACTCAGAGGACATTTCATGATTCTGGGTGAGACATCTGCACATTGTCAGATTTGAAAAATAAAACACAAATAATTGTTCTTGTAATAATCCAGTGAATGACATTTATTTTTACAATTTCCAATGAGGCAGCCATGTTGGTCTAGTTCAGCAAAACAAACAATGAGTCCTATGGCACTTTTAAAGACTAACATGTTTACTATTAAATACATTATTAAGCAATTCATTATTATTAAATTATTAAATAAACAGTTTAGTCTTTAAAAGTGCCACTCGTTTGTTTGTTATTACTGAAGGCAACTTTGATCAAAGAAAAGCCATTTTACAATTCCTTATAAATGTTCTGGCACTCTCACCTCCATCAAGGGAGGGGTAAATCAATCCTTACAGTCCAAATTTGCTATGTAGATCATCTGCCAACATCTTAAAATATTCCCTTGTTCACACCCAGCAACCCCAAAATATATATATTTATTAAAGATCTGTGAAACATATGGAAAAATTTTCTATCATTTGCTAAGTTTTTCCTTTATTTTTTTTCTTGTTGCCAGAATTCAAAGTTTCAGGGGAAAAAAAGAAAAAAAATCTGTCAACTTTTTTTTAAATTTAAAATTACTTTGATCAGTAGAACTGCAGAACAAAGATACCAGGTGAAGTATTATTGCCAACTTCCAGTGATCAAAAAATGAGTCAGATCACCTAAAAGTCATGCATGATGCCCAAACTATGGGATTTTTTAAATAATCCAAAATATTAAATCATGGTTTTACTGTCTTTTGACTGTAAACTTCTGTTTACTCCTCTGTCCATGCATGATAATTGCAAGTTGCAAACTTAACTTTTAATGCACACAAACATATACACCTTCCTTCATGCTCAGATAAAGGCTCCACTTATCCTCTCCTCACCCCGAGCTACAGAAGCTGAAATCTATTTTCTATTAAAAATCTTACTGTAATTATAATTAATACTCCAAATAGCTAAAATGTATTTTTTTTTGTTTTGTTTTATCTATTCTGCCATTGCACTGCACTAGGACTTCTCCACATGGGCAATCAATGGAGCCTCCCCTGGGGAAAACAGCTGCACAGCTGATGCAGGCCCGTCCCTATGCACTAGCCCCTCTTTCCACCCTAGACGACTTTCCTGGCCACTCCCAATGCAGCACCCCACCATGCCCTCAGCCATGCCCCTTCTCCACCTCAGGCTCCAGCCCACTCTGTCCCCCTGCCTGTCTCACACCCCACCCCAGCCCTGCTCCATACCCACCCCTGCAGCAAATGCAGGGCCGTTCCTCCGAGCCTTTCCCAGCAGGGTGGGGGGAGGCCAGGAGGACAGAGAAAGATGGAACCAGCACAGCAGGGAAAGTTAGAGCCACTGTGGCCCCAGTCGACCAGGAGAGCAGGGAAAGGTGATGCTATGGTCCTGTGCATAATTCCAGAAAGTTTCCATCACAGGACCACAAGCAGTGGAGCCAATACAGACCAAACGGAGGCAAAGTCCAGTGCAGAGAAGTACGAGGGCTGTGGGAGGTGGGGAAACATTACTGCTGGATCCCTTGACTCCATCCCTCTCTTGCTGCTCTGGGGCCCTCTCTCTTTGCTACTATTAAGATAATGCCAGTTCATGTATGCAGATAGGGTTCAGTCACAAGGGCAAATCTGTGTCCACAGGCCTAGCATATTGTTCTGCTCATGTGTCCAGTCTTGAAAACTGTGACAGGGAGGAGCTTCTCACGTCATTGTGAGAGATCTCCCCCACTTCCAAGAAAGGGTTCTAGCAGAGAATTTGTATCTGGGGAGAGCACCTACAAAGCCAGAGATGATGCCTGGTTTCTGCTCAGTGAAATTAGAAGCATGCAGGATCCAGTGTTTGGATCCACAGTCATGGGCACATCCAGTGGGATCCTCTACCACCATGCTTGACAGTGACCCGATAATCCAGAAACAATTACATATAACAGTTTTTTAAAAGCACTGAGGGCTACTTTAGGTCACATATTTTCCCTATATGATGGTTTGTTGACTATATGTGTCCAAGCCTCCATTTCTTAAGAATTTGTTCCACAGATGGTGTGATAGAGTTAAAAGCAAAAGACACATTACTCATTCAAAGTATGGGAAGTTAGGTCACTTCATAGGGGTTTGCAAATGTCATTTATTTCACTGAAGCCCTTTCACATAAAGCACTGCTTATCACATGCACACAAATGATTTTTCCCTATTGGGTGCATAGTTAGCTTTCAGAATTGTCCAACCATTTCAACTAGAGGCATTGTACATGTAGGAAATATTGCAGATTGCTCTCTTTTTCAATGTGCTCACAAACAATTGTGACTCAGTTATGAAGATATATATTTTATTCCAGAATTCGTCTTTAGCATGGAATGAAATCTTTATACACTTTGCATCGATAGCAATTATTTACAGCATTTCTTTATTAGTCTTCTTTGAAATCAAGGACTCTATTCAAAATACATTTTCTCTTTGTTATTTTTGCTTTCTGCTCACCTGAGAGATCTCCTGCAACGTCCTGCTCTTAAATACGCCTGTTTTTTTAAGTACTTCTTAGTATTTAAATGAACAGGTTATTACAATGCTTAACAGTAGATGGCAGCATAGAGCTACTTAGCTAGTAAGTACAAGTAACACTGCTGTATGAACATCAGACTTGGGGAAAAATAATCACAAGCAGAAACAGAATGGTATGTTTAATCGAACATACATCTCTGTTCCTCAGTATAACAGAACTAAATTAAAGACAGATCTTACTATAATGTTTTAAGGAGGCTACTAGAAGGATTTTTTATAAATGAATCATGGAAAATAAAGCCCCTTATACAAAGATGGGCTGAACAAAATTGGTCCAAAGATCCCCGAAGTTTGGAAAACTTTCAGACCCCAGCCGTATCTCTCCAATTAATAGGTCAGTTAGTCTGCTCCCCTACTGCTTCAGTGTTCTTGTTTGAATTGTACATATACATTGTACAATTTTCCAACTAATTTTTAGTTCGCCCATATTAGAATTTGCCCATTTCTAACACTAAAAACTGGTATTTTTGACTACTGATATCAAAATGTCCATGTTGGTAGGCCATATACAGTCTGCTATTTTTCCATGTGATAGTTGTTTGATTTCACTAAGCTGTCAAAAGAATAAGGAGGTTAAATTTTGAAGTCATTCCAACTTCCCTATACCCCTGCTCTTCAAAAATAAAATAGGGGAGAAATGAAGCCAACATGGGCATTTTCAAATTTCTCACACCAATCAACAGTTTGCTAATATTAATAACACGGCTGTAATAAATATTGAGGCCAATGTTACAAAATACCCATGAATACCTCCTGGATGTGAAAGGTTTATCAGACTATGTGAAGGGCTCTTCAGAGTAATGACACTTAAGGAATTTCTATAAGTTGCTGTCCTGTGTAATGTCAGTTTTTCTGCTAAAGTTATTTATTTTCAGCTCTTTTCTTAGTTATCCTCCTACTCCAGTACAGAAGTCTAGATATATCCTTTAATTTGTGGCCATATGGTATTAGGATGCTGAAAGGTATGTGCAACAAGTAGCTGTATAGCAATGCAGAAATCATCGTACAAGTTCCACACTTGCTCTGTCACGTTGATAGTGGGGTTGCAAACATTGCCTAAAAGCTCTGAATATGTTCAAGAGTCCAGTTAAAAAGAGACGTTTAGAGAACCAAGTATCTAGTGTTGATTGTTGATGAGGGGCTTTGATACCTCAAAGAGGTTCTCCATCAATCTATAATGTCTAGTTACTTCAGTTTGCACCTTCAAGAAGTGGCTAAAATTGTACCTTTCCATGAAGTAAATAGAAACTGTTTTTTCATCATCAGTGCTTCTCTACTAAAGACCTTTAGTGGCAGGTAACAACTGTACAGTGTTCTTGCTAGAGTCCAGCTGCAAGCTAAGAACCATTGAATTCCAAGTGACAAAAGTGGCTTTCAAACTGTTTGGTAACAGCTCCACTCAGGCCTGACAAACATTGCTACACCTAATGCACTACTTTCATAGTATTTATTCAAAGGGTCCTGTACGGTGTCTACTAAAAGCTTATGTCATAGTGATGCTCAAAATTGTTGTGAGATGTATGTACAGATTTTTAAGCTGTTGTGTGCCTGTAGTGAAAATATTTTTTAGTCTGTGTCCCAGGCAGAGTTGACAAAGAGGTTTTCCCAGACAAAGGGCTGTACGTTGCCCAGGTTCATCTGCCTAGGTTCATATATAGAGTAATCATTGTAAGCCAACACATATGGAGTCAACACAAGTATGCAAACACAACTTGTAGCCATCAATCTAGAAAGGAACCCCAGTGGTCATCCTCTTTTGAATTCAGAAAACGTGGATCCAAGCCATGTTGGCTGGTGACACACTGGGAAACTGCTCTAGGTGAGAAACTATTTTAGACAATGTTGTTTACCTGTTGAATTAGCCTCTAAGAGGTGCATTGCATTTTTGGTTTTACATGTAATCTTTCATTTCCATCCTCCTTACTCAGCATCTCTTTAATCTTTGCCTCTGATAATAAACTTCTGATTGCCATGCTAATCGCTATTTCTCAGTGCTGGGGAGTTATAAAAGACCTGATCCTCAGTTCTGCCAATCAAGTTGGGTGGGTAATTTTTCCATGGTGACAGCAAACTTGTCTGTGAATGTCCAGTCTCAGGGGCTGGATACAACAACTGGATGCTTTCAGAGGGGCTTGGGAGCTCGAACACACCTATTGTTATCTGCAAGATAAAGTATGGGCTGGTAAAGCCTCGAGGAGATTGTTTGGGTGGCTAACAAACTGCTGGTGTCAGGAAGCTAACATCCTGTTAAGCACAAACAAGTCTCTCTTTTGCTGTGGTGGGAGATAACCAGTTGCATCACAACCCTGAGCACCCCAGAAAGTGTCACTACAGCATACTACATATACATTTATAGAAGTATATACACCTGACTAATAGTCAAGACCTCAGGAATGACTTCTGACATGGAGAAACACAACTTATTTGACTAGGGAATACAACAGCAGGTTAGGGGGATCAGAACATGACACAAAGTTGCCTGTGCCTAATCAGCATAAAATGATGCTGCTTCAAGTATCCCAAGTAGGCTGGGGCCCACCCATTTGGACAGCAGACCTACCCACCCCAGCCCCCTGCTGTGGCGTAAACTTAAACTTCTCCATTTCAAAAGGGATAGCCATGTTAGTCTAGTCCAGTAAAAAAACAACAAGGAGTTATGTGGCACTTTAAGACTAACAGATTTATTTTTTGCATGAGCTTTGATCTTCTCCCACGAAAGCTCATGCAAACAATAAATCTGTTAGTCTTAAAGTGCCACACAACTCCTTGTTGTTTTTAAACTTCTCCACCTGCCACCGCAGTGTGGCCCAGCCAGCAGCGGGTGGATGCAGCCTCACGTGGAGCAGCAGGATGCTTGCTGCATGCAGACAAGTGGGGGTGGGCAGCCTTCACCTCACTCACCCCAGCACCTGGCAATGGCCTGGCACCCGGTCAGCAACAGGCGGCTGCAGCCACAGGCAGAGTAGTTGCATCAGCATTGTGGTCAGATGGGCAGGGGTGTGCTGCTCACCCCCTGCACTGCCTCTCGGTTCTGGCCTGCCACCGTGGCCGTGGCATGGCAGGGGCTAGGCTCTCATATCCACTTCATGGGGACGTGGCTGCCTCTCCCACTCTTGACAACACTCCATGTATGTCCACACGTCTCTTTTATTTCGAAATAACACTGGTCCACACAATGTTTTCTTATTTCGATATGACAGGCTCTGTCATTTCAAAATAAGAACCGTCATTTCGAAACAGCTTAAACCCCATTCATTTAGAAATGGCTGTTATTTCAAAATGGTTATTTCAAAATAATGCCGTTTGGACATGTTGTTTCAAAACAACACCATTGTTTCGAAACAACTGTTTCGAAACAACACGTCCAAATGGCGTTTTTTTGAAATAATAATTTCAAAATAACAGCCGTTTCAATAGCAGGCTTTCTGTTAATTCAAATTAACATTTTCTTAATTTGAATTAATTTATTTTGAAATAAGGACTTTATTTTGAAATAACTTATTTCTAAATAAAGATGTATGTGTGGACATAGCCCAGGTACCTAGTAACTGAAGTGTCATCAGGCAGCTTCTCATCATATGACTGGAAGCTGGCTGTGGCCGGGGCCACCCTGGTTAATCCAGGGCCCAGCCAGAAAACAGGGGCTGGCTACCCCACTGGTTCCAATCACCTAGACTGCTGTTGTAAGTCCAAGTCAAACTGGAAGGCCATCTGTCTAGAAGACAAGCAGATGGGTAACACATCAAGAGTTCAAAGAGAAACCAAGAATTGGAACTGATATGCAGATTTGGGTCTGTGAAAGCAGGATTAAATCATGACTGTGGATTCTTTTCCCATTACAATAGGTGATTTGACCTCACCTTCCTCTACGTGCTGTTTCCCAGCATTTAAATCTTAACTGCTTTGATTTGCTGTTACAGTATGACCTGTTCCCGTGACATACACTTTCCTGCATGTGTTTTCCTCCTATTATGTGAGTTCTCCCATCTTCAAAGCATCTGATGAACTAGGATTTTCACCCATGAAAGCTCATGTGATAAATAAATTTGTTAGTCTTTAAGTGCCGCACATATATAAAAGCTTTCCAAAAGTATATATATTAAAAGATTTCCAAAGTGAGCTTTCCATTTAACAATGAGAAGAAAATAGAGATGCAGCAGGATCTATACATTTAAACATTACAAATAATCAAAAAAGCAGCCATGCAAAAGTCTAGCAGCTGCTTCTAAGGTACATACAAGATTTCTGACTCCACAGATTATAGCCCATTTTAAACCTCAGTAATAATATACCTCAGGAGAAAAGTTACAAAGTTTGTAACCTATCATTAAAGTTCAAATGTATCTGCTTTCAAAGAGGTATTCTGTCCCCTGGAAAAAAGATACAAATTGTATTTGGAGACCTAGCTGTATGACAAAGTAAAAGTCTGAAAGCACTTTTTAATGAAGAATGCTTCAATTTCCATCACAGGATGAGATTGTGCTTAGCTGCTATCTATGTGAATGAACCTATAGTGCTACAATAGCTAGCTAGATAGATAGGATTCAAAGTTGAGCCCTATCTGGTAGATAGCTAGGTGACAGAACTGGATCATAGAAATATAAAATAAATTAAACTATGGTTTAACCAAGGCAAAAAAAGATAATTGTACTGCAGTCATTGAGCTACAGTTAATATCTGATCTAGACAATGCCAAATGTTTAGGTCAATCAATGTCTAAATGCAGCTAGAAAACCAAGATTCATTTTCACTGTTAAGAAGGAAAAACAGGATCTGCAAACTCGTAGTCGGCAAATGGAACTGAAGAGTGTGAACACAAACAGTGTGTGGCTATAAAGAATTTTGGTATTTATTTATGATTCTCTGCATTGGGCTTCATGCTGCAGGCTGGATTAGACGACCTTTAGCAGTCCCTCGCAGGTTCCACATTTCTATAATCCTACAGTTCCTTATGATTTGCCTTTGTCTTTTTCAGGGCATCATCAACCACATTTTACTGATTTGATTATCTATGTACAGAAGATGTAGCCTAGCCATGACCACCCAACTGGGAAAATATGCCCTCTGCCAGCCTATTATGGATATGGCCCTGCGTATTTGTTGTAGACTTCCAGTACAAGCAGTTTTACATTGCAAATGAGTACTGCAAAGATCTTCTCATGCAAGCAGTTGACAAGCTTCTGGCAAACAGATTATGCAATATTTTTTTGTGACAAAGTTTAATTACACTGTTCTGGTGAATTTAACAGGCTAATCAGAGTATACACTGTATAGTATTTTAGGCAAAGTTTCTACACCTGTAGCAAATACCATCAGCATCAGTGGAAGATTCTGGTAACATAGCAAATTTCTGTGCAGCTATCAAACCAGCCTCAGTAATGAATCATGTTCTGTTGAAGTCATTGTCTGATGCAACCACAGAATTCTCTGGACACCATTAATTGTGGAGGGTTATATGACAAGCAGCTGGAAGTAAAACAACATTTCAGACAATATGCAATAAATAACTCACATAGTACCCATCATCCCAGTTCATAGTTTAAAACTGTTTCACATTAACAGAAATTATTGCAGTGAGGTATTTAATTCTTCATAGTGGCAAATAAAGAACCTGGGACTATCTGACAGTTTATACTATCCTGCATTTTATATGCCCTTTGTACCTGACACTTTTAAAACCTTTGTGCTTGAAACTCTGGCAGGGATGATTTAGTGGGAGTGGTCCTGCTTTTAGCAGAGGGTTGGACTAGATGACCTCATGAGATCCCTTTCAACCCTGTGATTCTTTGATTCGAAGACGTCTAAATGACAGAATTTTGGGAAGGGGTGAGGGAGGATGGGGAAGTTTTGGCTGAGAGGCTTTCCTACCAGTACAGACTGCTGTACACCTATAGTGAGAACAACTCTTAAAATTGATTTAACTTGTTAAGTTAGGCAATTAGCTTGTATTTTATCTTTTTATTTCTTTTGGAACCACTCCTGACTTTTATGCCTCATTGCCTATAGCCACTTAAAATCTTCCTTTTCTTTCTGTAGGTAACAAACAACTTTTTTCACGGTTTTATCTGAGCAGCGTGTTTGGATTAAACTGTGTGGGAAACTCCATTTGGGGATACCAAGGCTGGTCATATCATTTTCCATGGATGAAATGACAGACCTTATATGAGCTTGCATTGTTCAGTAATGTCCTGGATAGTACAAAATGCACATTTCTGAAGAAAAACAAGGGGAATCCTGTGGCATCTTAAAGACTAACACATTTCTTTGGGCATAAACTTTCATGAGCTGCAACCCAATTTGTCAAATCCAATTTCATCTGATGTTAGCTCATGTGACAAAATGAGTTGCAGCCCATGAAAGTTTATGCCCAAAGAAATGTGTTAGTCTTTAAGGTGGCACTGGACTCTGGTGGGTTTTTTGCTATATACAGGCTAACATGGCTCTGGAACATTTCTGGGGGAATATCTAGGATTAGAGATCTTGCTTGTGTTGCTCTGCAATTTAATTCATGAGTGGCTTGCTAGTAGCTATTCAATACTGTGAAAGTGGGAGCAAGTTACATGCTGGAGACTGTGTCTTAACTGACCAGGAATGGCTTTTCTCACAGTAAAGCCATGTAAGAGGCACCAGAGGTTAGAGAATGGAAGAGGGACAAAGCTGTTCACCAGTAACAATTGTACCCTGGGGAATGTCACTCCTTGGTTTCACCCAGGTTGCTTTGGACTCTCTCCAAAACCTGTTGTACATTTGTGAGGTGTTCCTGGAATAAACACCTGCTTCCATTGCTTTGGATGGGAAAGAAGGAGTCCTGTGAGGGAAGTTAGCGACTTGTCATCACTGTGGTAAAATGTTACATGCACAGTTGCAGTTTTATGAAAGTTAAAAATAAGTTTGTTTGATGAATTTTCATTTCCCATCATAGCATTTAGCTCATGGAAGGAAAGAACGGGAGAGAGATCAGTTTTATTGAACAATTCATGGCAATGTTACAAACAGTGCAAAGGAAAATTCTGCAAAACCAGCTGTGTCCTTTCAGTAGGAAATGGCTTCACAATTTTGCAAAACTGAGTCATTGATGTCATTAGCAGAAATGAAGGAGATGAGTGAGTGATTTTCTCCCCACTTTATAATTGAATTTCTTGTGCTGGAAACGTTCTTGCTGATCCATGGTGTCAAAACAGTCTCCTGTGGACGTGAAGTTTGAACTCCTTATGATGATATGTAAATTTCTTGTTCCCCCTGCTAGAGAATGGCTTCTTAACTAAATGATATCTCACTTGACAGTTGATACCTGTCTAGGGGTGCCAGAATGTCTTTGTCTCTGAAAAATTGGTTTGGGCCTGCCTTTCTAATTTTGGAACATAGTACAGCAATGTTATACAGTACAGTCTTATAAATTTACATATAATGTTGCCACACATATTTTACAAAGACAATAATGCTCAGAAGATTTTGAGTTTTCAAATGATACATCACACCGCATACTTTGTACAAAATGTCTAATAGTCTTGCAAAAAGGGAGAATGTAGGCTTCGGACTGTCACACAAGGGTAACTGAAGGACTCTGTAGTATGTGGATGGGGCAGGGTGCAAGTTGCTTGGAGAGACATACTGGAGTGCAACAGGACTGTGGGTGGCATTGCTACGGGAAGGTTGTTCAAGATGGGGTGAAGCCTGGAATATCAGATCTTGGCAGGTGTGGAAGAGTTAGGAAGCCTACCCCATTCTGTTGTTTTCTATTAGACTTCCCTATTCAGTCAGCCATGTCCTGCCCTAGTCAACCCTAATCCCCACCTCTCTTCCCATTTTCACGGTGTGATTGTAAATAGATGCATTGAAATGCTGCTATTTTTTAATGAAAAGTAGCTAGATGGCTGAGTCATCGGTTCTCCTCTCCCCCCCCCCATCTGCCCTCCTTCCACCCCTCTCATCTGCATCACTCTCCTCCAATCCATCCAAAACACAATAACTAAAATGGGCTTCCTGGCCTGCAAACAAGTCAAATTGTTCTGTCTTCAAATCCCTCTGCTGGTGCTTAGAAATGCTAGAAGGCGCAAGAGGGTATAATCTGGCCCTGTGTTAATGCCTGCTTTGGGATCTCTCCGTGCATTTTGTCTTGTTGTTGTTGTTGTTCTTAGCTACTATGGGTAAAGTTTATTTTATATTTATTTATGCCTTGCACTAAGCGAAGCATGTTATCCATACTTAACACACCAGGCCGTTTGCTTGAACACTGGCTGCCCCAGTGAGTGAGATATTGTTATCATCATTCATGATGACTGTGGGAAACAAATGGCAATTTTTGTACATTTTGGCTTTACCACAAAAGTTGAGGCATAAAAGTCAGGATTGTTCCCACTTTCACTTTCACAGAAGTTGATACAAACTTCAGCTGTGATTAGCTACACAAAATAACTCCAAATTCACAGCAGTTAGCAGGAAAAATTACATTTTTATGAGGTAAATCTAGAAGGAGCACGTAGAGATCCTCAGGAGGTATCTTGATGAGATTAAATTACAAATGCCATTCAGAAGAGAAACGTCAAAACTCTTTTTTTAACTAAATCATTAAAATATGATAGATTTTTTTAAAATATTTAATAGCTGAAAATATGTTGCCATTCATTGTGCTTGATCTCAGACTTCCTATTGTCATAGAATGGAATGTGAACTTCCAGGCTTATAAAACAAAGAAACTCAGTAACATAATGGGTCAGATACATCCCTAGTATAACTCCACATGACAGCAAGTGATGAAATTGAATCACAGTATTTAGTTTTAGACACTGCAAATACCTGTAACATGCTAAAATAATATATCTGAAAATCAGCCTCTCTCCTACTTATCATCCAACTCCTAGATTTATGGTCTGTATTTCTTGTAACAGATAATGGCATCACTGAGCCTAAGACCATGCAATATCTGTTTACATCTCTTTTCTTACTTTCAGCACTAGTTCCGATGCAGCATATTACAAAATTATTTCCCTACCTTCTGTATCCCTTTTCTGTATTATAATATAATATTGATAGTCAGGTTGAAAATTATATTTGGTATTCTTGCTATTTAGAATGTATTTGCATGATTGAAAATGCTATACTTTGAAACGTCTTACTGGAAAATCAAGTGTCATTGATTTATTTTACACCTACAGGATATATTTAAAATATTAGCCTTTTAGTTTATTCTGTTATTTTACTGCTGGTATCAGCTGATGCACCAGAACTTGCCACCATTCAGCTACCAGATCAAAGGAAATTGTTAAGATGTTTGGTGTCAAAAATACAAAAAATTCTTCTCTCATTTCACAGCCAATCCAGTTGGACAAAGCCTCTTTTGGTTTCTCCCCAGTCTCACAAACGACCCACCCTACATAATTCCTGTATTTCTGTAGATGAGCTGGATCATCACAGTCTGAATTTACAACAAGGAAACCCTTCACAGAATTCCTCAAGCAAGATCCTTTCTTGTAAGATGGGTTCTTCTTCAAGCACTGCTTGGATTCATTCAGTAATAGGTGCACATGCCTCAGCACATGATTGGTTGGAAACCTTTTTAGCCCTAGCTTATCAAAACAGGGCTGGTGGCCAATGCCCCCTGGCCACCCCGTGGCTATATATATGGATGCAGCCCTGCCCCTCCTCAGTTCCATTTTTCCACCCTCAGCAACGGTATTGGAAGAGCCTGCTTCTTGCGATCGTGCAAGCAACCTGTCGTTTGCTTTGTGTATGAGCCACTCACTCGATTGGGAGAACATCTTCATGGACACTGTTCCACCAGAAAGCGCTCCCACACAGCACTTGGCTATGGAGCAAGAACAACACTCCTCCCTGCCACCTACCATGCTGGGATTCAAACCTTGTGCTACCTGCAGCAAGGCCTTCCCGCGGGACAATCCCCACAAGAAATGCCTCTGGTGCGTGGGCGAAGCCCATCTGGTCACCAAATGCTCTATCTGTCAGTCCTTTAAACCTAAGATCATAAAAGACAGAGAGCAAAGATGCCGTGCATTGGCCTTGGAACAAGTGCGGCAGGCTATCCCTGAAGCTTCGGGGCTACCTGCAGAACCAAGTGCCAGTTCAGCACTGGAACCATCCCGGCACCACGCTCCCAGAGAGCAAAAGACACACTCGGTACCAGCCTTGGTACTGAAGTGTCGGCGTCACTCCACACCTTCTTGGGACTGGCAGGAGTTGATACTGGTTCCCTACACCACAGAGGCCTTTGAGGTGGCAAACACACTTCTCCTCTTGCCAAAGTTTCCCATCCCAGTACCGCCCAGAAAGAAGGGCAAACCAGCCTTCCTTTCAGGTGCCTGTCACCCCAAAAAAGGCACTGATCTCCCTCTCTGGTCTCAATACCGAGCTCCCCTGTACCAGAAACAGGTGCCCAGGAAGAGGCCCGTACCACTAGGGGACAGAGCCCAAGAGGCTCCCCTTGGGACCATACCACTTTGTCCCCGCTGGCACTGCCGACTAAATCCCCTCCCACAGTGCCGAAGCTGAGGCCAATGCAGCCCTGGGAACCATCTCGATCCCCGAGCCCCGAGGAAGGGGTCTCGAGGGGGAGTAAACAACCCCGCCCACAGTCCTCGGTACTGACGCCTTATAGGTACCAACCCCATGAGTGGTCTCCTCAGGAGAACCCACCACTCTCTCACAGTACCAATCAGCCTAGCCTGGCACCATGTCCTCCAAAACCTGACGGAGCCCTGGACCCCATGCCCCGCTCCCATACAGGGGACCTCATGGCACATTTTGATTTTCTCCACTGTGTGTGAGCTCATGTGGGGTTGGAAGCTCACTCCTTGCAGGACCTAGCAACACTGTCTTAAGCCCTGGGGTCATGTCACCTTCTGAGCCCATAACAGTTCCCCTGCACCCTAGTGTGCAGGAGAGCACTATGGCATGATGGCAAACTCCTGGGTCCATTGCCCCAGTCTCCAATACCGCGGGTCCCAGGTCCCTGTGGAAAATTTTCCCTTCCTCGCATACCTCTCAACACCATTTCAAGGGGTGCTGGAAGTGGCCTTAGGCCCAAACAATTTCCCCATGACCCTCTCCTGAGGTCTAGGGAGGTGAGGGAATTAGACCTCTTAGGCCAGAATGCTTATTCCTCATCTGCCTTCCAGCTCAGAATAGCCAGTCACCAAGCTCTGGTGGCCAGGTATGTCATGGACGTATGGGAGTCCATGAATAAGTTCAGGTATCTACTCTCCCAAGAGAAGAGGGCGGACTACGATGCTTTTGTCGAAGAGGGTAGGCTGGCGTCCCAAGACCTGCTGTTATCCACCTGGGATGCCTTGGACACAGTAAGCCACAGCATGGCTTCCGCCGTAGTCCTGAGACACGCAGCATGGCTCCGGGAGGCAAGGGCACCCCCCTCCTCCCAACAGGTCATAATGGAGCTCCCCTTCAAGGGAGGGTCCCTCTTTGCGGAAGGGCTGGATAGCATCCTCCGTGGTGCCCAGGACCTCCGAGGGGACCCAAAATACCTGGGCATGCTACTGGCCTGGCCGTCTGGCCACTCTCCCAGCCTGTAAGGGGTACCCCTGAATCGCTTAGCCCTGCAGGTTTCATTTTCCTTAGGGTCTCTCTCCTCACCTAGGACTGCAGAGGACACCCTGACCCCAACATCCCCGGGGCCTCCCATCCCTTGCCCTGAAGGTAAATTGGATTAACATGATGCTAGGGCTTTATACTCTTCCACATACCATTCATGGAGCCCTCAGAGGGCGATGGAGATCAACTTACATCCCTTGCAGTCAAAGGGGAACACAACTTGGTCGCAGGGCACTACACACGTCACAAATCGCCCCCTCCCCTGAGAAAAATAACTCCGGTGGCTCTATTGGGATAACCTTCTGGATCCCTCTTCCCATGCAGCATTCCCTTAAGAACACCTTTCCAGCAACCTCCCGGACAGCCCATACCCCCGATAGCTTATGTGACATGCCTGGCATAGGGCTTGTGAACTATCCTTCCCTATCCCAAAGGCCCACTGTCCTTCTCCCCCACCAGGCCACAAGTGCAAATACTAGTAGCCTTCAGGTCACGGTATTTGAAGGGCTGTGCCCCCCTCCCTGACAGTCCATACGTCATTAGGCCATGGCCAGGTGGCACAATAGGACATCTCCACAGGGGTTCTTCTAATGGACCATGCCATACTCTCAGATATGGATTAGGAGTTTTTTCAGCTCGGGGTCCTCTACTTTGAAAGGGGTGGGGGCTCCTTCCTCCAAAAAAGAAAAAAAAGAGCGAGGATAACATGGGAGATCCCAATACCAAATGCTAACCTCTCACTCTTTTTTCTTTTTCAGAGCGTCTCGATGACTACTGTCCTCCTAGGACCAATGATAAACACCACCAACTGGCTTGCTGTCAGGGCGGGCCCCATGGTCCCTTTCTCCTCCTGTCTGATAGCATTCATTGGTCCAGGTTCCATCATGCCTTATGCATTCAATTAAGGCCTTGCCCCCTGGGCTCATATTGGTGGGCATTGCCTTAACTGCCTTATCAGGCACCTGGTCATGAGTTGACAGACACCCCCTCACCAGTTGTCTGCCCTACCCATGCGCCCACTCTCCTTCCATACTCCAGAGTAGGGGTCTTCGACTTTGCCCATTCCCTGATGCAAACGCATTTCCTCTCACACTCCACCGTATTGGAGATAGGTGTAGTTCCGTCCCGGGTCCCCCCTAGGGCAACATCCCAGACTGTACCCAGGACCAAGTGCACTCCTTCAGTGAGTTATGTCATTTTCAGCCCCTGCACTCACACACCCTGAGGGAACCTCAACCCTCACAATGCTGATAACCCCACACTCCTTCTACACCTAGAAAGGGAGATCTAATGACTCAGGAGCGAGCCTTCCTGTGGAGATGGGAATCCTTCTCTGTGCAGACCCCTTATGTTACCTTCTTTGCCGCTTTCCAGTTAGGGGTGATATTCTCCCAGTTGGACAGACAGCTTTTCCTGATTATGAAGGTTTTTTCACCAAAGTGCTGTGGAGAGCTCCTTGGCCCTAATCTTCAGTGCCAGGTTCTCACCCACTGACCCTATAAGAGCCACTGGTACAGCTGTTGACTGGCGGCAGTTCCCTTCTTCCCCCTTGTATTTTCAACAAAGTTGTTAATACCCTAATCCAGGATTCACATGTTTCTTCCCGGCTTTGCCCAGTTCTGGCCTAGGGCAGTCAACAACCCCTTAGCTTTGTTACGACCCCCTCTTTCCGTAAGGTAGCATCCTTTTTTCCCCCAGGAAGATTATTCTCCCGTGCCCACCCTGGCTCTGGGGTACTTATCCGAGGGAAATAAACATTCCCATCCTAATACCTACCACCACTTCATGATTCCTTCTATTTAGTACTTGGGAGGCCTTTGAAACCATTCCTCCCTTTCCTCCTTTCGTATGTTCTATGGAGAAAGTTTATGGCCTCAATGCATTCAGGACCTTTATTCATCTGCCTCCCACCTAGAGAAGGGAGGCAGTCAGTTGTGGAAGCAATATACCTTATGCATGGGACACTGCTTCACATTGTGCCTTCTCCTCCTTTCAACCCACAACCAGCCGAGTGGGGCTGGTTCCTCCTACATCCCAACCATGGGACTGTCTCTTCCCACTGGCATTTCAGAAGTGTTGGTTTGACCCCTTAGCACAGTGGGCTCATACAAACTTCCCCTGGCCCCACATTCTTCCTGTCCCTTCAGCCACCAGTGACCACACCTTCATGGGCCTCTGAAGAGACATCTGGTACCTCGGCTGCAGTGCTGGCATTCACCCACCAGATACACTGTTCTTGCCGGGTGGTTATTCGATTCCTCCCCCACAACTCTGTACCTCCTTTTCCCCTTAATTGGGTCGATAAAAGGGGTCTCCTTCTCTCCCTCTCTCCTACTGATTCCTTGTATAGATCAGTAGGCCAGCAGCCCTGGGCTCCACCTTAGCTTTCCTATCAAACCAGCTAAGGTGTGCATCATGAGTATAAGACCAAGGGATGCACCCTGGTCACCTTGTTTTGCCAGGTGCCTTAGCACCGGCTTCTTATGTCCTTCATATGTTGGTGCCCAACCAATTTGAGATGTTGCTGCCATATCTCTTTCAACAATAAGGTGACTCTAGGCCTCCCTCTGGCCTGTGCATCATAGACAGGGTACACTTGAGGGCTATTGGCCTCGTTCCTTCTCCACTTACGCCAGGCTGTTTTCATCCTGCTAGCTCCTCCAGGCCTAGGTTTGGCTGCTTCAGAGGCAGCTGTGCTGAAGATAGGAAAACAGCCCAACTCTGCCCACCATCCTTCAGTATGGCTAGTAGTCACCTATTACTGAATGTATCCGAGCAGCACTCGAAGAAGAATGGTGGGTTACTTATTGGTAACCAGCCTTCTTCGAGATGGACTGCTCGGATTGATTCAGAACCCTCCTTCCGTCCCTGCAACTCAGAGTTGGCGACTTTTAGGGACTGAGGAGGGGCAAGGCTGCAGCCATATACATAGCCATGGGGTGGCCGGGGGCGTTGGCTGCCAGCCCTGTTTTGACAGGCTACGGCCAAGAAGGTTTCCGACCAATCGTGCGCTGAAGTACGTACACCTATTAATGAATGAATCTGAGCAGCCCATCTCGAAGAAGGTTGGCTACTGGTAAGTAACCCACCAATCAGGACAAGGTGAAACTGCCAGCCCTTCCAGGCCACAGCTATGCTTCCAATCACTCCTTGTAATCACAGGTCAGAGAAGTTTTGGAGATTTTAACTAGAATCCTCCCTTCTTCAACTACTCACATTAAGTTTGTGGCTATCTCCCCATGAGTACAGGATTAGGATGGGATTTGTGACTTACAGACAGTCCAGCAATATCAGACAGAGTCTAAATATGATTTGGGGACAATACTTGTCTACCAGACACCATTTTGCTGCAGTGTGGAGACATCAAGTAACTCCAGAAGCCCTGTCGATTGCACTCATCATAGGGCCTCTAATGAATGCCTGCTACAGCAACCTTCACTGAGAGAGACAAATATACCTTAATATTAAACAATATTAAATAATATAACTCAATATTAAATAATCAGCTTGGGTCTAAATTCCACACAAATTTAGATCTGCAAGTGGCACCAGTGGCAACAGCAAGCTATTTGATGAGCTGCTCTAAGGACTGCTTGAAGGGCCTCTTGTTCTCTCATAAATTGTTGCTATGGTATTCCTGCTTAGTCTACTGTCTTATTGCTGCTGTTCTTAGGCAGCCACTTGGGTTTGCTTTTGTTCAACCACATATTTAAAACCTCCTCCATGTTTCCTTTTACTTACCAAGAACCCAGATAGGTCAGCTTCAAAGACTTTTCAAATAGAAATTCAGCAAATGGAAAATGAAAAACAAACAAGAATGGACTACTTACCACTTCTTCTGAGAGAGACTCCTTAGCCCCTCTGGTTTCCTCCATTTTCCTCCCTGTTCTGAAAGATGTAACCCCTTTTCCCAGAAGGCCTTGTTAGTGCCCTGGCCTGTAGACCATACTGCCCTGGGGACTAAAACACCTAACCTTCCCTTATTGGTTCAGAGAGAAAGGCTAGCAGGAAGTGCATAGCTCTTTAGACTCCTGGCAGTTCAGAAACATTTGAGAAATACTTCTGGTTCAATTTGAAACAAATCCAAAAATTGTTGGGGTGGGGGAGGAGGGAACTCATCAAAATCTTGGAACCAAAACTGAATTTTTGCTCATTTTGAGAGAAAGCAATTCACAAAATGGCCAGAGGATGAGGTAGTTAGTACATTTACCTAAGTAGTTTGTAAGTCTCAGTGGTAAGTCACAGACATTCTTAGTGACAAAGAATAGGTATTGAGCCAGAGCAGTATTACAGTACAGTGGATTTGGCATTTACCTACCTTGTAAGAGATCCAAGTTCAAATCCCTTCAGTGATGAGCTTTTAATTATTTATACAAAGTGGAACAGTTTTAACAACAGAGACTGAAGGTTATCCACTTGAGACTATCCCATAGTGTGATGATTGGGCCACTTTCCTAGCCCTGTAGAAGAATCAAGTTCCAGTTCTTTCTTTACAGAAAAGCAGAGGTGGGAATTTAACCCTGGTCTACCATCATGCAAGTGAGTGCCCTAAGCACTGGGCTAAAAGTTATAAGAAAGTCTTCTCATCATTTTCTGAATAGTAGTAAAGTCCTGGAAAAGAAAAACAAAAGCAGGGAAGGCAAAAGTATCTGACAAATTTGTGAGTAATTCTGGATCAACCAAAACAGCAGTTTTCAGAGAATAAAGTATTTGTCAATAAAATTTCCACTCAGTTCTACTTTTTCATAGTCTCAAGTGTTTTTAACACAGTTAAGGATTGTTCATGCATCTTACTTTTAACCAGTGTCCCTTTAAATTGCCAAACATTTGACTCAACGCAAAAGAAAATCTTTGATCTATGAAGTAAAAAAAAAAATCAATTTTAAAAGTTGACACTAGTGAGTAACTAACTACAAGCCTTAATGGCCTATATAACAGCTACACTGAATTTAGTAGCTGCAAGGATGCATTATTGACTGTAATTCTTTCATCTTATAATTGTAGCATTGAATATAGGAAATCAGTAGACCATATTATGCTGACTATCTATCTCAGCCTTCTCGTGACAAGCCTACAACAATATCTGTAAAACAATGAATTTTTATAACCCAATTTAAATTGTCATTAATAGCTCATGGAATTAACGACCAAACTTAGAAGAGTCCATGTTTCCCTCACGTATAAAAAATGCCCATAAATAGTTGTTTTGGTATTGTAGAGAATGGAGAATACCTGTTCTCTACAGGAAAGACCAGTTGCTAGATGAGCCCAATAACACATATTTTGAAGTTTAGAATAATTATCCTCAACATGTAGAAGAAGCTCAAGAACTTGCATGTAGTCAACCATGGCAGATGGCACAAAAGGGCCTAGAGCTGTGGCTAATTTAGAAATTTGGTCATGGTTTTGTGTGTTCTCAAAACTTAAGAAAAAGCTTATATACAGCTATGGGTGGACTAATAAAATCTGACAGCTGATGGTGATACAGAAGATGAATAATTTGAAAACAGATACATAAAAGTACCTTAATCTGTGATTCCAATCACCAAGGCTGGGTTAGCAAAGAAGCTTCTTCAGGGCTAAATAAGGACTATGGATCCTTTTCTCATTACAGCAGGTTTGACCTCACCTTCATGTATATGCTGTTCCCCAGTGTTTGAATTTAAACTACTGCATTGATTTATTGTAACAGTCTGACCTGATCCTATGACTTACACTTTTCTGCATTTATTTTCCTCCTATTCTGTAAGTTCCCCACCTTCAAAACATCTGACAAAGTGGGATTTTCTCCCACAAAAGCTCATGCAATAAATAAATTTGTTAGTCTTGAAGTGCCACAGGACTCCTTTGTTTTGCTGAACTAGACTAAAATGGCTACACTTTTGGAAATTAATAAAGAAGTTTCTATTTTTAGCAACTTCTCTCTATATTAACCTTGATCAAGAAACAGTGCCTGTTATAAGACCATTTATTGGTTTCTTATACTCTGGAAATGATAATTATGCTAGTTTTATATACTGTATTTTTGGCAGTTTCTCTGTGTACCGTATTATATCTACTTATTATGTATACAGCAGAACAACTTAAAGAATAAAGGAAAATACTGCATTTGTACTGCCATTCAATAACCATTCCAAAGGCTGAACTTTATACCCTCACTATTCTGTATTCAAATACATCTCATTCATGCCAGTTTCAGATTTCTTTATCACTGCTGATGTCCAATAGTTCAAAATAGAGGTCATATTTGTTTTATTCGACCAATGATTGAGTTATTCATTCTCAGCTGAGCTGGAAGTGTGGCCATTAGTGGAATCCAAGATTTCATTTTATTTTATTTATTTTTAAGCATGGGCTGAATACAATCTTCTTCTAATTCTGTGCTCTCAGACCATTGCTGAGGACTGTTTTGGCACAATGTGAAACCATTGGTATAATGTTACCTGGAAATGCATTAGAAATATTTGCAGATCTCTTTCCTAGTAGGTAACCTGGGGGACTTCAAGTAAGGTTGGTTTGCACATTTTGTCTCCTGGCGAAAACAAGAGCCAGGGGTTCTGGGTATCTTGATTCTTCTAATGATGTATTTACTTTATGTGGAAATACTGGTAAAGAAAATTTTAAAACTTCCATGTGACAGAGAGTTTTCTTTAAAAAACAACTTCAGAATTTTCTTCTTTCTGTTTCTCCATCATCTCCTCTTTCCAGTTTCATTTGCCATTTCTTCGTTTATTCCTTTTTCTGAACTGGAGGCACATGGCCAGTCTGCATGACCCTCCAAACTGAAATGGTTCAGAACTGGACTCAGTTCACCATTAGCCTGCTCTGGCCACTAGATTTGTTTCAAGCCACATATTCCTTCCAGGAGCCTTGGCTGTCAGACTTCTGACTGGCATTTATATTTCAAGAAAGACGGCCTGATTAAACATTAGCTTGTACTTTTTGTAGACATTTATACCTGTGAAGAGTATAAAATGCTGCTCACTCAGGATAGTATATTTTACAGTGACTTTTCATCCATAAGGACTGTAACAAGGAAAAACCAGTCTATAGCATTTTCTTTCAATTTAGGACTTTGAAACAATTTATTTCAAGATCTGTGAAGGAATTAGATTTTGATCCCTTAAAAGTACTCCCAAAATGAATCTATTTTATAAAACTGAAGTGATCATTCTAAAATTTATCTAAATACTCAAGCAACTATAGGCTCGCTCAGTGTGTATTTATAGAGTTATCATACAGGTTGCAAAACCAGGTCATTCATGGCACACAACACAAGTATTCATGTAACATCAAGGCACACTTTCTAAACAGGTATACATATAGAATAAGATACATGTGATCCCATTAAGGCACAACAGTAGCAGAGTAGTCTGGATGAAATGAATACAGTAGCATAAGGAGGGTTTTTTTACCTGAAGTATAGGTAGAGATAAATTAGAGACACACAAATACCTCCTAATGAACATGCAGAGGAGGTTGTTTCAAATCCAGCCAAAAAGCAATACATTAGCTCCACAGAGATTTTTAAAAGAGGCGCTGACTGAGATAAGCAGAACCAAGTGCTTTGGTTCTTATTAAGGAAGTGGATCAGTGCATAATTCCTTGGTGAAACTGAGGAAAGGAAGTTACTCAGACAATGGCCATTTCTGAAGGAGGCCAATCACAAAAGTAGGAGAGTGAACCACTTGGTCTTACCTGAAGAAAAGACAGGATACTAAGGAAGGTCACAGAGTTCCTCCCCTCAGAAGTCCACAAACAAGGGATAAGAGGATAGACTATGGGCTTTGTGATGGAAAAGCCGTCTTGAGACCTTGTCACTTTCCTTACCCAAATTATTGTGTTTACACCCAAGCTACCTTACCCAAACTACTTTCCTTACCCAAACTATTCTGAGCCTCATAAAGCTTTCAGTTTCAGAGGTAAATTCATTTGGATAGGGAAGGATTTGTGTCAAAAAACGAGTTCTTCCACGTCTATGTAGTCATTTACTGTGACTCGTTCACTGAGTCTGAGGTATACTCCCTGGTTTCCCTTTCACAACATACAGCAATCTCTTAGTAAAGAGTAACTGGAACTGTGTTATTAGTTTCCTATAATCCTGGTGAAAATTGATAGTAAACCTGAAGCCCCAGACCAGATCCAAGTTCTATAGAAAACTCTATCATAATAATAATGATTAACCATTAGTATCAGTACAGTGGGATCTCAGAATTTAACCCATGATCCATACTGGGGTGAAAAGTAAACTTACACATTTGACAAAGTCCTCTTCCTTCTCTCTTCTCACCCATATCTGGTCCTGGACCTTGTAAATGGAATCCCACAGCTCGGAGATCCAGGGAAGAGGAGTGAAAGGCTTGGCACAAAGTCAATGGGCACATTCATTATTTCCTCCACTTTCCGCCAGCCACCAGTTCTGTTGTGTGGCGTCTGTCCTGGGACATCCTGAAATCAGCCTCCATCGCATAAGCCCCTCATAGCATCACTCCCCTTAGCCTCCACTGACCTCAAGGGGATTGCCTATACAAGTAAGCAAGGCAAGCAGGCTTTCCCATTAGCATCCTTTCATATGCCGTGTGTATTCCCCTGAAAGATACTGCAACATTTTGTGACTGACATCTACGTGGGACCTGCCTGAACACAAGGAGTCAGGTTCTGCTCTCTGTTTCACCATTATAAATCTGAAGTATTTTCCTGGCTTCTGAAAACTCTGGATGTACACCAGTGTTATAGCATATCAGCATATAGCTGAAGCTGTATTATCTCATTAGGCTATTTCAGAAAAATAAACATTTAAATAAACAAAAAGTCTTTGAATCCACATGAATTATTAAGGCTTTAAAACCACACACACACACATACACTTCCACTGCAGAAAACCTGTACTTAAATAATGAATGATACTCTGACAGCCATTCACAGAAGTAGAAATCTCCAGCGAACTAATCCTTCTCCTTTAACTCAAGCAGATGAGGTGCTTTTTTCCCCTTAAATGTGTGAATTAACAGTGGGGTGTCAGTCAGCCTTAATGTTCAGTTTCGTTACTTTTGTCAGTTTGTGTCTCAACTTTTATCCTCATTCAATATATATTTTTCTGCATTTAATGTATCAAAGAGCTTAGCTAGGTATGATGAGTCGTAAAGACGTATGTTTCAGGGGAAGTGGAGGCTCAGCAGGAATCAGTAAAGACTATGTCATTTTACGATATCTTCTGCATTTCTGTAGCCAGACCTAGCTGGTAATTTGTTACATCCCCTGCTGGTAAAATACATCCTATAAACTTGCATGCTCCTGGAGTGAATGAAAGCTTAATTGGCTCCCAGTATGACAGCTAAAGGAGGAGCACGATGAAGACTTTGCCTCCTATGATGAAAGAGGAACACCTTACCTCGGCATGCAAGGCAAAAATGTACAGATGAACTGAAAATGGGAGTGGGAGAGGTAAGGCATCCTCCATGATGTAGTAACAGTTGTTCCCGAAACTATCCCACAAAGAAATGTCATCTGATGTCACTCCACTTATGACCTGAATCAGAGACAAGAGGAAAAATACTTGAGTACAATCATTTCCTCAACTCCCCAGGAAAAATAAGAAAACAGAACCAAGAGAAAAGAAAAATACAATTAAACTATAAATTAAATAGCTGAAACATAAAAAGGATCCATTTTAGATTACAAAATTCAGCTTTTATAAATAACCAATATATGAGGAAATCCCTCCCTTATGGTTTATGATTACAAATAATTATATGTTAAAGAAGAACTCTGTGCAGACATGCCAACTCAGGAGATGTGATTTCAGAATAAAATTAAGCCTCACTCAGGATCCAACAAGAGAACTCTTAAATGTCAGGGGGGTTTTCCAGCCCCAACTTTAAAAAAAAAAGTGGATTCTAAAACTAAGTCTTAATTTTACAAAGTAATCCTGTCACCCCAGGCATGGCCGGGGGCTCCCACTCTCAACTTCCCACAGGGTGTCTGGTTGCTTTGGCCAGGCATCCTCTGTTAACTTTTCCCCAGGCATAGGAGTAGGGCGGTGCCCATTGTCATCCACACACACACAGGCAACATGGAGGGAGACATGCATGCCACTCCGATTTCTGCCAGGATGCAAGTCATTTCTACTAATTCTACAGATCACCTGTGCTATCAAAGTGGCACAGAGACATCAAAATGGAGTGGCTAATAGCTCATCCTGCTAAAAACCCCAGCAGTCATCTTACCTTGTTTAAGTGTGTGCTCCCACCATTGCTAACAATTGTCATCCTTCAGCAGTGGGAACAATGGCAGTAAATATTTGCCAACAAATTCTCAGGCACATACAGTCTTACTTCCAATTCTTATTTCCAAATCTTTCCAAACGCCTAGGCACAGTCAAGATGAGCCAGAGGACTAATATGGCCTGCCCTTGCCTAGGGTGGCCCACGTGACAATTTCCAAAGGGATAGCCATGTTAGTCTAGTCTAGCAAAAAAAAACAAGGAGTCGTGTGGCACTTTAAGACTAACAGATTTATTTTTCGCATGAGCTTTTGTGGGAGAAAATCCCACTTCGTCAGATGCTTCGAAGATGGGTGAACTTCTTGCATTTATTTTCATTACATTCTGTAAGTTCACCCATCTTCGAAGCATCTGACAAAGTGGGATTTTCCCCCATGAAAGCTCATGCGAAAAATAAATCTGTTAGTCCTAAAGTGCCACACGGCTCCTTGTTTTTTTCCCCACATGAAAATGCCACGACTTTAGGGTAAGCTGCAGGAGGGCAAAAGCAGCGGGAGTTCTGTGGCACCTTAGAGACTAACAGATTTCTTTGAGCATAAGCTTTCGTGGGCTTCAGCCCACTTTGTCACATGTGGAGAAGGAGAAGGAGAGCAGATTCTCCCAGAACTGATGGGTAACACAGAAGTTAGTTTCCCTGACCAGTCACAAACAGTGTTCCTGATTTCCCACACTGGTTATCAAGAAGATACAACAAGAAATACACATTCCCCTTTATTGCATTTCTGTTTCTGACTCCCAGTCAGCAAAGGAGTCTAGTAAAGGGATAAGAAACGAGTCTAGGGACACTTTTGAAGATTAATAAATCTGTTTACCACATGAGCTTTCATGGGAGAAAATCCCACTTCATCAGATACTTGAAGATGGAGAACTATAGATAAAAGAGGAGGAAAATAGATGCAGGGAAGTGTAACTTATAGGAACAGGTCAGACTATTACAGCAAATCAAAACAGATGTTTAGATTCAAACAGTGGCTAATAGCATAGGTATTAAAGGGATGTGAGGTAAAAAGAAAGCAAATTTACCTCTTATCATGAGAAAACAGCTGAAATCCCTATTTAACCATAAGGCAACAATGACAAATCTGCATATGAATTTCAGTTCTGCAATTTCTCTTTGAAGCTTTGATTTCTAATCCATTTGTCTAAATATGAATATTAACAAATCATTAATGGAGTGAGCAGGAAGATTAAAGTGTTCCCCTACTGTTTTTAATTTTTTTAATTTTTTTAACTCTGGTGTCAGATTTGTAGCCATTTAGTCTTTTGCACAGAAATTCTTCTGTTTGTCCAAGGTATGAGGCAGAGGGACATTTCTGGCACATAATGGCATCACATTGGTGGATGAGCAGGCAAATGAGCCCTGATGAAGTAGCTGCCTTGATTTGGTCCTATGATGGTGTCTTTTGGGTAGACATGTGAGCAAAGATGGAAAGTGGTTAGAATGACACCTAGAATGATGCTTCCTCTGCTCTTGTACCCAAATACAACTGTTCTACATATGCTACATTGATGACATCTTCATCTGCTGGACTCATGGAAAGGATGCCCTTGAAGATTTCCACAGAGATATCAACAATTTCCTCCACACAATCAACCTTACCCTAGAACATTCCACACTGGAGACCCACTTACTTGAAACTGCAATACAAATTAATGATGGACACAAAAACACTACCCTGTGTGGCAAATCTACAGATCACTGTAGTTACCTGCTTCTCTTGAGCTTTCATTCAGGACATACCACACAATCCATTGTCTACAGCTAAGCCCTAAGATACAACTGCATTTGCTCCAATCCTTCAGACAGAGGCAGACACCTTCAGGATCTCTATCCAGCATTCTAAAAACTACACTACCCACCTGAAGAACTAAAGAAATAGATTGACGGATCCAGACGGGTACCCTGAAGCCAACTACTACCGGAGAAGTCCAAGAAAGAAAACAACAGAACGCCACCAGTCATCAGCTACAGCCCCCAAGTCAAACCTCTACAGCATATCACCAAGGATATATGGTCTGTTCTACAAGATGACCCCTCACTCTCCCAGGCTTTGGGAAGCAGACCTCTCCTCAACTACAGACAGATCCCCAACTTAAACAGAAACTCACCAGCAACTACAGACCAAACAACAGAAACATTAAAGCAGGGACACAGCTCTGAAACAAACCCTGTTGCCAACTTCACCCACATATCTACATAAAAGACACCGCCACAGGACCTAATCAAACCAGTTACTACATTAAGGACTCATCCACCAATGTCATTTATACCACCATGTGCCAGAAATGCCCCTCTGCCTCATACATTAGACAAAAAGGACAGCCTCTGCGCAAAAGAATAAATTGGCACAAATCTGACATCAGAAATAACATTAAAAACCAATAGGGGAACACTTCAGTCTTCCTGCTCACTCCATTGATGATTTGTTAACAGCTGTACTTAGACAAATGGATTATACACAGGCGTAGATACCAAACAGGCCAACAGGGCCTGTGCCCAGGGGCTCACCACAATTTGGGGGCCTTCCACCCTGCCAGCACCAGGGAACGGTGTGGGCTGACCCAGAGGCTGGCTCTGGACTCTGCTCCTGGCCCACCGCTGGGCCAGCCGGTCTGTGTCCCCGGTCGGGATGGGCCAGCCCAAGGCCAGGTTTCGAGTTCCTGCCCCACCCCAGGTCAGCCATTCTGCCTCCAGGGCAGGGGCAGGCCAGCTCTGGCCTCGCTGGTACACCCCCAGGGTGGTGGGGACAACTGGCATGTGCAGCACTTGGAGGGGCGAAGGCCACACCAGAAGCTGCAGTGGTCATGCCAGTCAGCACTCCCACCTCCAGGGGCCAATTCACCAGGCTGCAGCCGGGCTCGAGCCTCAGCCCCACTGCCAACACTGGCCTGCTGGTGGGGGGGAGCACTCTTCCCTCTAAAGTGTGCACAGGTGCATGCACGCACACACGCAACAAAATAAAGCATGCACAAAAAAATTCAATAATGCTATATTAGCACACACAATTTTTTTGCGTACACAGTCTATGAAAAATTAGAGGAAAAGTTGGGAGGGAGGCCCACCATTGGAAGGGGGGGCCACCAGTGGAGATGCGCCCCACCAGTTGGGAGACCCACTGGCCCTACAGCCCCTCATCTGTGTCTGTTTACAAATCAAAGCTTCAAAGAGAAATTGCAGACCTGACGCTGTTGTTTTAGGATTAAATAGAGATTTTGGCTTTTTTTCTCACAATGACAGGTAATTTTGCTTTCTTTTTACCTCACCCCCTCTAATATCCTGTCCTCCATTATTTGACTCTAAACAACTACATTGATTTGCTGTTCCAGTCTGACCTGATTCTGTACGTTACACTTCCCTGCATTTATTTTCCTCCCATTCATCTGTACTTCTCCATCTTCAAGCATCCAACAAAGTGGGATTTTCTCTCATGAAAGCTCACGCAATAAATAATTTTTCTGGCCTTTAAAAGTGCCACTAGACTCCTTGTTTGTTTTGCTGAACTAGAATGACACACCTCCCCCTTTTGAACTAGTAAAGGGGTAAGTTATTTAAACTCTATTCTCCTTAACAAAGCGTTCTTCTGATCTCCATGGTTGAAAAGGCAACCGTAGATCTGGCATTTCCTAACTTTTCAGTGCTAGACTTTGCAAGTAACTAAGCAACACTTTTTCCTCACAGAATTTTATATGAATGGGAATTCCCCTTTTTTGAGAAAAGATAAAAATGAGTTATTTTATGCACAACTAACACAAAGCACCCCCACTCGTGCACCAGCAGCATCTGAACACTGGACCTTCAGCACTGACTCCATCATTTGAGCCATAGGACTGACTATATTTGGGGGCAGCAAGTGAAGGCTGTTTTTTCAGGAGGGGAAGTGGTGGAGTGGAGAGAAAGAAAATAAGCCATTAGAGCCATGTGCTGGGTCTTGGGATGGTCATTGGAAGCCTGGTTTATCTGTCTTCCTCCTGAGAGGACATCTCCTGTCCATGTGATGCCCCCCTCTACCCTTTAAGTTATCCATTATCTGTTCCCTATTTGATACCCAGTACCAAATAATACACAGTATTCTGAATGTGGCCTTACAAAGGCTGTATATGAGAAAAATTATTATGTCCTTTGTCTAATACACCTTATATCCCTATATATTATTCTTTTCTTACATCACATTACAAGATCACATATATGTTGGCATCCATTATCATTTTAAATCCTACTCAGAAACAATTTTAGATTTTAGAAATCTTTTCTCTAAATTAAATCGTAACCTAAATGAATATTTTTTCTAATCTCTCTATATCATTTTGGAATTTCTTTCTCCTCTCTTATTCCCTCTAATGAGACACTGCATGCAAATTGATTAATGTTCAATAGTCAATATTCTGATTATTAATGAAACACTGCTGGATCCAAACACTGAAGTCATGGAGTTTTGATATCTCTATACTTTCTGTAGCTTTCCCTTGATTATCATTCCCTGTTTATGGTATAACAGTCAGTTTTGTACCCATACTATGGTATTTTTATTCTAATAACATTATTGTAAGATCTGTTTGTACCAACAGTACAAAACTGTAGATAGAATAGTCCTTAGATTCCAACACATGGCCACATGCCACTACTATAGGCAGGACACAAAGATAATGGCATGACTTCATGTGGTGATTTCTAAATCTCCGATTCAAGAATGCATATATATTCAGGAATTCACTGAAGTATGTGTTTAATTTACGTATATGCACAAGTCCCACTGAAGTCAATAAAGTTAAGCACACACTTAAATGCTGTCTTGAATATGAAGGGATTTATACACATTCTTAAGTGCCTTCCTAAATTGGGGACTAAATTACTAAAATCCAAATACATTAGGCTCACTACTAAAATACAAATAATAAATTCTCTTTGCCTGCAAACCCTTAGTCATGAGTAACCCTATTGATTCAATAGTGAATAAGGATTACTCACGAGTAAGGGACTGTGGGAATTGATTCTTGAAACTATATTTGTAACAAAGAAAAATATGAGACTCATCTGGCACAGTCTGTTCTTTATTAAACTAAGCTGTGCATCAGTCATCAGATTGTCTTTTTAAAAGATCAATTCCTTTATTATTTCCTCAAGTGTTTTACTTGGTACTCAACTTGGACTAACTGGTCACTAATTTCTTTGGTCCCCCTTTTTATTTTTCTTTCATGTTCATAAAAAGACTTCAAATGTATTGATTACTGTTATTGCAGGCATCCCACTTTTAATTAGCAAACTCTTCTTGCCCACTCTGCTTAAAGCTAAGTCAGCACATCTGTGATAAATCCTGGTTTTTTAAAAGGTTTTTATGTGCCCATAAAAATTGATCTCGGTTGAATATTTTATTACCTTATAGCCTTCAGCTCACAAGTAAGTTTGATTTACTCGCTTTAAAAAAAGAACAATCTTCAAACATATAAAAATTTTAGACATGCAGGGGAGTTAGAGGTTTATATTTCCTTTACAGTATTTCTCAAAGTTTAAATTTTATACAAATTAAAGAATAAACATGCTAAGTACCCTCATCTCATGGTGACGTAAAAGAGATGTAAGGTGTTAAATTTGTAAGTGTAACGAATTGGTCATCAGCAGCAAGGTATGAACCTCAGATCAGACTACTACAACACCAACCTCTATTACCTGAGCCAAAAAAGTGGTTCCATAATTTGATAACGGCAGTATACTATTTCCAGAGGAATAGCCATGTTAGTTTGTGTACAGCAAAAACAACGAGAGTCCTGTGGCACCTTAAGGACTACCAGATTTCTTTGGGCATAAGCTTTCATGGGCTCCAACCCCCTTCATCTGAAATCTGATAGTCTTTAAGGTGTCACAGGACTCTTGGGCTACATCTACACCACCAAAGATATTTCAAAAGAGTTATTTTAAAATAACTATTTTGAATTTATTTCAAATAATTATTTTGAAATAGCATCATTTCAAATTTATTATTTTGAAATAGGATTCTAGGGAAAACTATTTTGAAATAAGGTAGGAATTATTATTTCAAAATAGTGAGTCTTCACTAGACTTTATTTCAAAATAGCGGAAGACAGTGAAAAGCATAGCACCATGATTTCAGAAAAAAAGAGTTCCACAGCTTGGAATGGCTTTTTTCAAAATGGCTATTTCAAAAGAATTGCTTTTTTGAAATAAAAGCAGGTTTAGTTATTTCAAAATAGCGCTTCATTTTTCTGAAATAACAAAGACACTTATTTTGAAACAACAAATTTTGAAATACCTGCATGGACAGGTAAAAAGGTTTTTTGAAATAAGCCTCCTTATTTTGAAAAAAAATTTCAGTGTAGACATACCCTTGTTATTTTTGCAGTAGTAGACTGTTATTCTCTATTTAGACTAGGTACTAGGGAAATGCAACACGCACTGCCTGAGCCTTCATTAGTTAAAAAAATGGTGTTCTTAATTCAAACCAGCTAACTCAATGTAAAATCCTAGGGAAGCTAAGGCAGTTTCCACCTAAGTTTGCTGGCTGTATAATACCACAGATAGCCTACTCTTCAACTTGACTGGCTAACACTTGTGAAAACTACAAGCTATCTTAACCAGGATTTTATCTAAAGTAAGCTAATGCCAGTTAAGAACACACAGTTTTTCTTCAGGACAAGGCCATAGTGTGAGTTAGATAAACACTTGAGATATGAATCCGTAAACATTACAAGCCCTGTCCTGTACCCATTAAAGATAACAGCAAAACTCTAGCTGATTTTAATGAATCAGGTCCACATGTTTTGTTTTTTTCCTCTAGAACCCCACAGAGGTTGTTGGAAGCCCGGATGTGAAACGTTTCAACTCACCAACCTACAGCAAGAACCTCACAGTAGCTGATAAGTGTAATGGTGGAGTACATGATGCGAGGAGATCTCCCAGATGCTTAGGTCCCAAACCAATCGAGAGATTTAAAAATCAACACTAACATGTTTAATTTCATTTGGAAGTGTACAAAAAAAGTGTTGCATGCACTTGAGCAAAGCTGTTACGTTTCACTAGCCTGCACCATTTTGTAGAAGAGCCACCACATTAGTAGGTGCTTGTTCCTGGATTTCAAAGTACAACTACTCATGGGGATAGTCTATCCTTAAAGTCAGAAAGTTACTGATGGCCATGACAAGGTTTGCATGCGACAAAAATGGCCACAGTCTTCCAGTGAGCCAGTGAGGATGAAGGTACGTGCCACTACTCTTACCTAAGAATCCCAGATAAAAATGAATCCGGTAACACTCTGAGGCTCCAAGCCATTTTGGTAAAAGGTGGCACACACTCTCAACCAGTTATGAAGATGCCTCACCAGCCCACTTTTCAAAACATGGTAAAGCAGTTAATTTTCAGCCAGACTAATGCATCCCATACTCTATCCTTGTCAGATAGTAGGCGACTGATAAATGTGTAGCGTGTGCGGTTGCTAAAAATGAGATGTAGAACTGAGTAACTTCAGCATGTTGGGGATATTGCAAGCCAAAGTCTCAACATCTCACCTAAATGCAGTTTTTCGTAACGAATATGAGGAGTGACAAGATGGATGCTTGTTGAACCCCACATGTAAGGGTCTTACCCCAGCCTGAATCCCTGGAACCTGCTGGAGAAGACAAGAGTGAACCCATTTAACAGCCATTCCATACGTTATTGTTTTCTGTTGGGTCTGTGTCCAAGAAAATAACACCAGCCCTTGCCTCTACCCTCAGTGGTGACCCTTGGCATGTTGTTCATTGTTGAGTATAATAAAAGCAAGGAGTCTTTTGGCACTTAAAGACTAACAGATTTATTTATCGCATGAGCTTTTGTGGGAGAATATCCCACTTCATCAGATGCTTTGAAGATGAGCTTTTGTGGGAGAATATCCCACTTCGTCAGATGCTTTGAAGAGCTCATGTGATAAATAAATCTGTTAGTCTTCAAGTGCCACAAGACTCCTTGCCTTTTTTTGCTTTACTAGACTAACACGGCTGCCCCTTTGGAAATTGTTGAGTATGTGCCTTCTTTGTTCTTTCCCTTTGCTCTACTAAAATTAGAGGGCAAAACAGTCAGATAAGTGGGATAGAGGCCACTGTTTTAAGACTAACCCAAAGAAATGAGTTTGAACAGTGGCTTGAAGAGTGAGACATAGCATTATAAAATATTAAGGTTGGGAGGAACCTCAGTCCAACCCCCTGCCTGAAGCAGGACCAACCCCGACTAAATAATCCCAGCCAGGGCTTCATCAAACTAGGCCTTAAAAACCTCTAATACCACAAAAAAAGCTAGGAGTCTTGTGGCATTTAAAGACTAACAGATTTATTTATCACATGGGCTTTCGTGAGATAATAGCCCACTTCGTCAGATGCTTCACTACTCTTCAAAGTGTCTGCCAAAGTGGGATATTCTCCCACGAGAGCTAATGTGATAAATAAATCTCTTAGTCTTTAAGTGCCACAAGACTCCTTGCTTATTTTTGCTTTACTAGACTAACACGGCTGCCCCATTGGAACTCTAATACCATACTGGCTCAGGGATAAATACAAGTCCTGTTTGCTTCTGCTTGTACGTTATTTACTTGATACACTAGAGGAACAGGTGTTGGTGTTGACAGGATTCACTAGCATTAAAAATCTGCTATTAATCATCTTTATCGTTGCCCTGTAGATACTGGCAGAGATGGTTTGGGATCATATTTGGCCAATACTGTTAGCATCACAGTACTTGATCATCTAGTCCAGTGGTTCCAGATCTGTGGTCTGTGGACCACTGGTGGTCTGCAAGGCCACTGCAGGTGGTCCGCGGGAGTGGAGGAGAGAGATAATTACTGCAGGTAAATATACTGTGATGAGCACAATATGTTTGTGAGTGAGCACAGCAAATTATTAGAAATAGTTGCATTTTTAATACCCCTTGATATACAAGTTTGACTCCCATTAGCCAGAAGCTACGTTAAAAAAGTTTTAAAATGGCTTGCTTATGTGATGGTCCACAAAAGCTTTTGAAGACGATGTAGCACTACACATAAAGAAAAAGGTTGTTAACCGCTGATCTAGTCCAGCTTCCAGCCAGGGCAGAACTGTTTCTTGCAGACCAGAAAATTAACAAATCTACATTCAAACAACATTTTAAGCTGATACTAACAGACCAGGCCCAGGGAATACAAAGCTGAGGCCTGACATTTGGGTCTTAACTAACAGCACTGTGAATTGTCTAGGTTGGAGTACAATTACTGTGCAGTGCACTATTCATCTTCAAAGCACTTTATCAACATTTACTATTAGTTAATCTGGGAAAAGTATGATTTCAGAACAGCTTTTGATAGTTTGTGTGACAAAGTTATGTAATTTAAATTGAGTCTGTGTGTATTTAAATAGGATAGAGCTGCAGTATTGTAGTTTAAATACTATTGTTCCATTAAAAGCCAATTACAGAAATTCAGCTTTCCTTGAATGTATAGCGTACAGCTTTTCATTTTAAAAAGATCCATCTAAATACTTCATCCGAATTTAGTCTTCATAATTCTGACTAATTGCATAACATTCTTTACAGTCTGCTTGCATAATGCAGCTCTCATTTGAAAACAAAATCTTTGTAGTGTGCTTGCATATGTCTCTATCTGTATGCTGGTAGCACTGCCTTTGTCCAGCAGATAGCGCTCAAGATGTTTCCATTATTAGAGGAACGAGAGAGACTGTATTATTGCTTCATTGCTATCTGCTAGATTACCATCGAACAAATGCCTACACATCTAGCTCAGCAGAGAACAGAATGCGTTGTAGATGAGTCACTACCTTGCTAGAAACAGGCACTCTCCCATTAAGTAATATGTTAGCTGATTTAATAATTGTTTAACTTTTGCATGGATAAATACAATTTTTTTCATTCAAATAACATACTGAGTCCCCAAACAAACATGTTTTAAGAAGGCACTGCTTGTTTTTAACACAGGATGGGGAAGTAACATTCAGCTTCAAACTCTGATATATGAATCCATGTGTCATTTAAATTGCTTAGTCTCTTTTTTAAAGAGTTTAAAAATGCAGCACAACACAGATCTGCTAAAGTGCACATGTAACAGGGGATAAAACTTTTAAAATATTGCTATGTTTAAATATAAAGTACAACAAAAATTTTATAAAACTATCAAAATATATGCAGATTGAATTTTAATGAATCGTCTGAATGAGCAGGTGTGTTTGTATTTTCTGTATTTCTGAGCATGTAGAGTTAACTAGTTGAATTGTGTTTATTGGTATGGAGCAAGTGTAATCTTTCAGACCCAAATGAATACCTGAGATTTGAGGCTATATCCCATGCACAGAATATAATTCATATAATTCCATATACGACAC
The DNA here is from genome assembly GCA_007922195.1 of Podocnemis expansa. Classification (NCBI taxonomy): domain Eukaryota; kingdom Metazoa; phylum Chordata; order Testudines; family Podocnemididae; genus Podocnemis; species Podocnemis expansa. The sequence continues at coordinate 20,085,050 of ML681984.1, read as the reverse complement.
ATACTGAGGTCAGACAAGCTGATTAGACAAGCACCTGTCATGGATGATTTAAGCGGGTACTTGGTCCTGCAGTGGACTGGACTCGACCGCTCATGGTCCCTTCCAGTTTCTGTGATTCTATGAGAAGAAACCTAGCTGAGAAAATAAAAGATACAAATCACTTACCACAATCATTAGCTAGTAAAATTGTGCCAGTTCTCATAGACAGAAAAAGGACTTTTAAACCTATTTTTTTTTACGGGTGAGGCTCTTAGAAGTTTAAAATATAGGGGCAGTCAGAATGAAATTGGAACATGCGGCTAGTAATGAGATGAGACAAGGCAAGAGAAAATTAGGGGAAAACTAATCTGCAAATGACAGGCAGGGTTTTGAAAAATGAAACTACTGCTGCTATCCCAATTCCAGCCTGGTGGTAGAGAGGTTGCATATCACATCACATGCAAATTACAGATTAGAAAAATGCAGCACTGCCAAGTTTGGTACAATAGCATCAATTAAAATTAAAAGAACTGCCACTTTGCTTCCACAAAAAGTGGTAGGTGCGAGTGTTCGGTGTGGCATCTGGTCTGTGAACACACTGGAACGTCAGACGAACAGTTCACCTCAAAAATACACCAGGGTTTAAGACATCACTTCTAACAAATCATCTGGCATTTTGGGGAGGGAGGGCACAGAGCAAAAAGCATTAGGCTTCTTAACCTGTTCTCAAATACTGGCCCAGGTTTGGTTTTCTGTAGCCACTAAAAGAAAATCATTTAATCCCAGTTTCTTTTGCTTGCCCTTTCCCCTCCTTCCCTGCATCTTTTCGAATATGTGTATCAACTGACTTCCCATGCTTGTATCCCATTACTTCTGTGCTAGAGTTTGCTCTCTTCTGTAACATGAGTGTTAACACTTTTTCCTGTATGTGAAAACAATCTGCTCTGAACTAAGAACTTCCCCCCCTCTTGTAGATGATGTTCTAGCTCAGAGGGGTGCTTTAATTAATAGTTTGTGTGCTCTAATCCACTAGTGAAAGCTGCAAGTGCCTCCAGAGATATGGTGATGAGGGCTCCTAGTTGTAAAACGTTCCACAGGGGTAGCCATGTTAGTTTGTATGCAGCAAAAACAATAAGAGTCCTGTAGCACCTTAAAGACTAACGTATTTCTTTTGGCATAAGCTTTTGTGGGCTCCATACATCTGACTAAGTGGGTTAGAGCCCATGAAAGCTTATGCCTGAAAAAATCTGTTAGTCTTTAAGGTGCAACAGCACTCTCGTGTTTTTCCTAGTTGTGATGAAACAGCTGGTGCAGCCACCTGCATTCAAGCTTCCAGACTTGGAAGATGGGCTTTGCTAAGCATATCTACCATGGCAATGTGTATTTTATAAAGGATAACAAACAAGGAGTCCTGTGGCACTTTTAAAGGCTAACAGATTTATTTATCAAGTGTGCTTTCATGGGAGAAAATCCCACTTCGTCAGATGCTCTGAAGATGAGGGAAATTACAGAATGGGGGGATAAAGGATAGTCACTCTCCCTGGCAACACAGGCCAGTCACAGTGGAGGAGAGTGAAATCTCATTAGGCTGATCCCTAAATCGTTTCTTCTAACTGCTTCTCAATGCCTAGGCGCTGTAGCATGAACCGACTTTAGCAAGTCCTCCAGCTGGGTAGCCTCCTTCTACCATGTCCCCTTCTCCTATAGAACAATTCTGAAAGTAAATGATATGCTTTCTCACACGAGCTCCAGATCTCCAGCACTGTATCTGAGTTGCAAACAGAGATTTACAGGGGAAAAGAAAAGCTATACATACAGCTGGATCTCCTAAAAATTCCAGCTAAACTGTACTCCTTAAATCAAACCACCTTCCTTTTCCCTGCAGAGAGGATGATGGTGAGTAGAAGGGAGGCACTGGGGAGGGAGGATTTGACACAGTTGATGATTTTAAAAACTCATCTTTAACCACCCCGGCTGGAACCTGCGTGTCCATAGCCTGAATTGGGCAGCTCCAAGACAATGAGGGGGTCGAAATGCTGTCCCTGCCGGGCGATCCCCATCGTGTCCTGGCCCTGGGTAGGGTTACCAGATGTCAGGCAAAAGGAGGACACGTCTTCCTTTTTACCTTCATGTCCTCTATCCAGCAAGCATTTTAAAAATCCATGATTTTGTCTGGCTTTTTACTTACAGGGCTTAAAGTATGCTGGAATGCCCCGGAACACCCTATTTTTAGGGGGAAGCATTCCAGAGCCCCCTAAAAACAGAACAATATTATATTAATCGTACATTTTCTTCATGTGTCCTTGAGTATCCTCCTTTTCATACTTCCCTGTCCTCCTTTCCTAGGGCCACCAAATACCAAAGCCTGGAAAGGAGGACAGGGAAGTCTGAAAAGGAGGACGGTGGAGGACACATGGAGAAAATGTAGTATTAATATAATATTCTTCTGTTTTTAGGAGACCCTGGAACACTTCCCATAAAAATAGATGATCTGAGGTGTTCCAGCATATTTTAACCCCTCTAAGGAAAAAGCCAGACAAAGTCATGTATTTTAAAATGCCTCCTGGATGGAGGACGTGAAGGCAAAAAGGAGGACATGTCCTCCTTCTGCCTAGGGTTACCAGATACCAAAGCCTGGAAATGAGGACAAGGAAGTCCAAAAAGGAGATGGAGAAAACCTAGTATTAATGAAATACTCTCCTGTTTTTAGGGGGCCCTTAAATGCTTCCCCCCTAAAAATAGAGTATCCCAGCATACTTTAACCCCTGCAAGTAAAAAGCCAAACAAAATCTTGTTTTTTAAAATGCCTGCCAGATGGAGGACATGATGGTAAAAAGGCAGACATGTCCTCCTTTTGCCTAGGGTTACCAGCTAGCAGAGCCTGGAAAGCAGGACAGCGAAGTCTGAAAAGGAGGATACTGGAGGACACATGGAGAAAATGTGGTATTCATGTAACATTCTCCTATTTCTAGGGGTCCCTTGAATGCTTGCCCCCTAAAAATAGAATCATAGAATCCTAGGGTTGGAAGGGACCTCATAGGTCATCTAGTCCAACCCCCTGCGAGAGGCAGGACCACTCCCACTAAACCATCCCAGTCATGGTTTTGTCCAGCCGGGCCTTAAACACCTCCAAAGATGGAGACTCCACCACCTCCCTCGGCAGCTCATTCCAAGAATTCACCACTCTCCTGGTAAAAAAGTTTTTTCTAATATCCAGCCTCGACCTCCCTAACTGCAACTTGAGACCATTGCTCCTCGTTCTGTCCTCTGTTATTACCGAGAACAGTCGAGCTCCATCTTCCTTAGAGCATCCCTTCAAGTAGTTGAAGGTTGCTATCAAATGTCCCCTCAATCTTCTCTTCTGCAGACTAAATAAGCCTAATGCTTTGTCTATCCTCATAGGGCTTGTGCTCCAGTCCTTTACTCATTTTGGTTGCCCTCCTCTGAACTCTCTCTAGCATGTCCCTGTCCTTTTTGTAGTGGGGAGCCCAAAACTGGACACAGTATTCTAGATGTGGCCTCACCAGTGCAGAATAGAGGGGAATGATCACATCCGTTGATCTGCTGGTAACACTTCTTTTGATGCAGCCCAGTCTGCCATTGGC
>ML681984.1:20039523-20081456 GCA_007922195.1 Podocnemis expansa | reverse complement strand
GCAAGAGCACAGCACTGCCTCATATCCAGCTTCCCATCCACCATGCCCCCCAGGTCCTTTTGGACACTGCTGCTACTTAGCTGAATGCTCCCCAGCCTGTAGCAGTGCAGGAGGCATTCCACCCCTGCAAGCAAAAACCCACCCCAAATCCCCTCTTTTCCAAACACCCGCCGGTTGGAGGAGGAGAAGGTAAAAAGGCAGACGTGTGCTCCTTTGGCCCCACACCTGCCACCACTGCTCCCTCTAATCTGTGCACATGCCCACACAGGTCATGCAACCTGCCCCCACGACAAAATCAAACCGACTCCTAGGGCTGGAAGGCGCGATGATCCGGTCCAACCCCCGGGGGCTTGAACGCATACTAAGCAGAGGTGCTTCTTTCAAAGCGTGCACCCTTGGCACACCCAGTGGAGGCGTCCTTAGAGGGGACGCCGCCGGCTTGTTGCCCGCCCCCTGCTCACCCCGTCCCCGGGGGACGCCCCGCCTGGTTTTGGCGTCCGGGGGGCCAGGCTGCGCCCGCCCCAGCCCGCACTCACCCCGCGGGCTGGCTCCTCCCGGGGGCGGAGCGCGCGCGCGGCTCGGCTCCAGTCTCGCGGCCGCCCCGTCGGGCTCCGCCGCGCCCCGCAGGGCGCCCGCTCCCGGCGAGCCGAGCCCAGCCCCGACGTGGCGATGTGCGAGCTCCGAGGCGGGGGACTCCGCTCGTAGCCGCCGCGCCAGGATGATGCCCCTGCAGCCCCTGCCTCTCGTCGTGCTGCAGAGCTTCCTCCAGCTCGTAAGTCTGCTTCCCTGCCGCCCGGCGCTCCTGCAATGCCCTGGGCAGGGAGCAGCGGCTTGCGGGTGTCTGGCGCTGCCCACGCTGGCTTTTCCGCCTGCTTCTTGGGTGCAACTTTAGGAGCAACTCGCTAGGAGTGCCTAAGATTTGTTGCTGGCTTTCCGCTGCTCTCCCGGCGTTTGGGGAGCTACCTGCCTGCTCCTGGAGAGACGACAGCAGCAAGTCCACTTTGAGGTTGCAAAAGCCCCCCCAGTTGGCAGCAAAGCGACGGGTTGTTCCAGCTGCCTAAATGGAGAGGCTTTGAAAGCAGGCTCGCGGTTCGCTCTTGGTTTTGGGAGCTTGCTCAGTTTTTAGTTGGGCAAGGATTTCAAATGACTGAGGCCTGTAGCTGAAATAATGCTGGGCCGGTGGAAGCTGCAAGCTGTCTGGGGTTGTGGATGTTAGAAATAGGCTCAGCTAGGTGGTGGTTCCTAGTAGCACAATCCCATTTCGGAACCGCGCTGTAGAGCCACAGTTAGCCTGGTGCAGTGTCAACTTGGGGAACTATTGCAAGGAAGCCTTGTGCAGTAGCAGCTTGGGGAACTATTGCAAGGAAGCCTTGTGCAGGAGCAGCTTGGGGAACTATTTTACAAAAGCGTATGACAAACACTGGCTTAACGGTGCTTGTCCCTGTGAAGTTTTTTGTTTTCGGGACTGCATGTTGAACGGTTATTTATGACTCTTTGCTGGAGTCCACAGAAAGATTTCTGTCTCTTTGGATTAGACACAGGCTAGATATACCTGTCCAGTACTGTATATACTGTAGTCGCTTATATGTGAAATGCAAAAGAATTTGAGTGACCGCAGTGGCATGCTTAGGCAAATGGCTTTAAAAAGCTGGAGCCACAAACTAAAATTAAAAGGAAATGTTTCATTTGAAATAGGTGGGTAAAGAATGTAATCTCCAGTATGCTCCTTTCAGTGAGAAAATGTGGCTTGCTCTTGGGGTTTTAGTGAAAAAGAAATGGAATTTGAGAAAAAAGTCAGATAGTTAAAATGGCTCTGCCAGCTTTATCTGAAAACAAAAGCAATTTTATTGTAATTTTAGATCAAAATGCCTTTTTAGGACCATATTAATTACATGAGCAGCTAGCTCGGATTTATGCTGCAAAAGTTCTACCTCTGCTGCTAGCTGTCTTATCTGAAAGTTTGTCACCATAGTCAACAGGGAATGTGTAATAAACCTTGAAGGGATTAACACCCTCCTAAAAAACGGGATTCTAATATTACAGCATGAGTTGATTGATTAGTTTTTGTGGAAGCTTATGTCAAATTCTAATCCGTTTTTGGATTGTGCTTGTCTTGTAATGTTTTTTGCTTCAGCACTTTATCATGGCAATGAAGTACCGAGCTGCAGTCCTGAGATAAGGCACACATTTCTTTCACACTGCTATCCTTCTGGACAATAAAAGGCTGTGTACATTCTTCACGTTCTTACAGCACAGTTTCTAGCTAACCAACACACAGGGGTTAGAGATGTGAATGGAAAGCAGTAAATGGATTACAAAGTTGCTGAGGAGGAGAGAACTAAATATGAACACTTTTTTTTCTTTTTCTTTTTTACCAGATATTAAAGGGACTGGTTAAAACTTGTCTCAACAGGCATCAGTTGTGTTCCACATTTTTTATGGATGAGGATGTGAACTTTAGTTGCTGTGGTCTTAAAACTGTTGAGTAGGAACACTGATCACTTTGAAGACTTAAAAGATGCTTTCTTTGATGCTACAGAAATCACATGCAGTCAATACCTTCTCTCAGATGATACAGCCTGTATAATTCACAGGAGGAGTTTTTATTTTTCTGCATTTTTGCAATTTACATCACAAACAAGGAAGGCATCTTGGAGGCACTAGTCCCGGGATGCTTATTATGAATTTAGTCAAAAATAATTCAAAGCAAAGTGAGACCTTCTTAGATTTTTGGGGTAATTTACATGTACCAAGTAATGTTGATATGAAAAATTTGAAAAGTTGTGTTTATATCTTTGTGCTATAGTGGATTATATCAGGACACTTATTTTGCCTTTGTCTTTTGTTCGCTAAAGTTAAGATATAGTTTATCATTATTTTGTTATAAACAGGAAATACGGAACTGAATTTATGAATACTTGTTGCCTGTGATGGTATATAGATTAGAGTTTTTTTTAAATGAATAACGGCTTCTTGGAGTCTAATAGAAGCATTGTAGCAAGCTGGTACTGGGGTATTTAAATACCAGTTCTTGTCTTATCTTTTTAAACCGTAAAAGATCAACCTAGAAAATATTAATACAATACAGGGGTTCAGCCAATGAAGAGAATATTTTTAACAGTTAATGATGGAGCAAATGCTTGTAACCCAGCTAACTGTGTTAATAATCAGCACGCATTGACCTCAAAATTTCTTACAGGCTTTGTAGTGGTGATTTTTTTTTAAGTACATTTCAATTTGCATACGCAATCTTCATTTTTAAGGGGGAAGGTGCTAAAATGCAACAAGTAAATATACCAGTGAGGATGCCATATTCTTAAGGAAATTCAGACTAAAAATGAAAAATACATTTTGTTAAGTTTCAATTCCAAATCAGTGTGTGGTTTTCAAATACATATGAAAGCCGATGTGTACGCAGACTTTTTACACTACTTTATGTATTCAGATATATTAAGCTATGACAATGCAAGGCATTAGATCTGATTACAAAGGTGTGCTAACTCACTTCTACTGGACTCTTCAGTTTTTCAATCAGTTCAAAATACACCAGAATGATAATTTGTTGGGCATAATCAATACTCACCTGGACAGTTGTCAGCTAAATAGCAACAAGATCGAATGAAAAGCTGCTACAGTGGCATGACCAGTATTGCTGTTGCTTTACATTTAGCCTTAATTAAGCTGTTCAGTTTTCATTTAATTACTTAGTGCTTTATTAGGAATTATGTTTTAAGAATAATGGAATCACAGTAATTAAGAGTGGAAAAAGAATTGAACCACTAGGGTCACCTACTACATCCCCTGTCAATACTAGATTATTTTCCACAGTTCATTTGTCAACGTTTTGTCAAATCTAGTGTTAGGTTTCAAGAGATGTGGCTTCCACTTTCCCTGGGAGATTTTTGCCCATTCAAATAAATGTTACAGTTAGCAAGTTTTTCTGATATTTAGCCTTTTTTTCCCCTTAACTTTATTGTATTTCCTCTGTTTTGCTGATGAAACATGGCATGTTTCACATAAAATAAAAAACGGTCAAACTGGATCATACTAATGGTCCATCTAGCCCAATATCTGGTCTTTTGACAAGGGCCAATGCCAAGTGTTTCAGAGCGAATGAAAAGAACATCTTCAACCATCTGATGAAGTGCGATTTTCTCCCATAAACACTCATGCAATAAATAAATATGTTAGTCTTTAAAAGTGCCACCAGACTCGTAGTTTGTTTTGCTGAAAAGATCATGTAATCATCAAGTGATTTGTGATCCATCCCCTATTGCCCATTCCCAGCTTCTAGCATGGGAAGCTAGGGACTCTTCAGAGCATGGTTTTGCAATGCATACCCATCCTAATAGCCATCGATGTACCTATCCTCCATGAACGTATCTAGCTCTTTTTTGAACCCTGTTACAGCCTTGACCTTCACAACATCCTCTGGCAAATTGTTCCACAGATTGATTGACTGTACGCTGGGTGAAGAAATACTTCCTTTTGTTTGTTTTAAACCTGCTGCTCATTAACTTTATTTGGTAATCTATAGTTCTTGTCTTATGAAAGCTGTAAACAACACTTCCATATTTACTTGCTCCACAACAGTCATGATTCTATAGACCTCTATCATTTCCCCCTTTGGTTGTCTCTTTTCCAAGCTGGAAAGTCCCAGTCTTATTAATCTCTCCTTATATGGAAATTATTCTGTACCCTAATAATTTTGTTGCCCTTTTCTGTATCTTTTCCGCTCCCAATATACTGTATATTTTGCAATATTCAATATATGGACATAGCATGGATTTATAAAGATACTTTCTGTTTTATTATCTATCCCTTTCCTGATGATTCCCAACATTCTCTTAGCTTTTTTGGTTGCCACTGCACGTTGAGTGGATGATTTCAGAGAACTGTCCATAATAATGCCAAGATCTCTTTCTTCAGTGGTAGCAGCTATCTTAGAGCTCATCATTTCATATATATATATATATATAGGTGGGATTTATGTATTTACATAGATCCCTAGTTTAAAATGTAAGTAACTTTTTAAACAAACACACACCTTTGCCTTTTTGGCTGTGTCTCCACTAGCCACAGGCAGTTCGACGTTGTTAGTTCAAACTAAGAAGTTTGAGGTTAGCTCAAACTAACCCTGGGTTAGTTCAAACTAACCGTGCATTCCAGTTCAGACTAACCACTGATACTAACAGGTTCAAACTAAGTGTTCCTTCGTTCAAACTAAGAAATTTCTTAGTTCGAACTAGGGAAAGCCTCGCATGGCCATGGGCTAAGTTAGTCTGGACTAAGCCTCCTTCGTCTGGACTAATTTGTCAGTATAGAAATAGCCCTTGAGTCCACTTTCTAGAGTAGTTGTAGTTCAAGTACTGTCAAATTCCCATGAAACACATTTCTAACTGAACCATAAATACTCTCCCTTGGAAAAGGATTGTCAGACATGGTGTTCATGTAAGAGCCAATTGTTTTACAAATGCCTTTTGAAAGCAGATGTTATTTTTAAGGTATTTGAAGTGAGTGAGCAACAAAAGTTTTATTTGTTTTAAGAACTTTTCCCTCAGTAGGACTAGTTAATGAAGCTTTGGTTTAATGATAATTCAGTTAAAAACTTAATTTCTGTGTGTTTAATTTTTAAATGGTTGAAATAGCTACCTTTATTAAAAATCTGATACGGTGAACAATCCAAAATTCTCAGGTACAAGCTTTGTTAGAATAGTTAAGTCATCAGTAAGAAGGTACCAGCTTAAGAGGAAAAGAAGCTTAATGGAACGCTGTGATATTAGTTTCCCCCATCTTCAAAGCACATGACAAAGTGGGATTTTTCTCCCATGAAAGCTCATGCAATAAATAAATTTGTTAGTCTTTAAAATTGCCACAGGACTCCTTGTTTGTTTTGTAATCTCCTATATTAATTTCCTGTGTGCGTGCACGCGTGCATGATGTGAAACGTAATGTGCGCATGCACAGGGCCGGCTGCCCTCCAGTCTCCTGGTAGCGCTGCCTGCCCTGCTCCTGCACACAGTGCCGGCTCCTGCAGGGTGGGTAGGGAGATTTGGCAGTTTGGGGACCAAGCCCAGGGATTGGCACAGAAAGGCAAGCAGGGCAGAGCAGGGCTGAGCCGAGCAGGACGGAGAGGGCTGAACGTGGAGCCCGGGAAAGCCCAGGGGGAGCCTCCGCCAATGGCGAGGAGTTTCCCCGTCCCCCAGGCTGTGGGGCGCAGCGGAGCCGAGCCGGAGAGACTTGCCCCACCTCAGCCACGGGTCCCCGATCTGCCGGCCAGGGGACCCAGGCTGCATGCAGGACAGGCCAGCTGCAGTCGAGGCACCAGGACAGGGTCAGCAACAATGCTCCCTACGCAGGACTCTGGGCCCTGCCCGGCATGCAGGGCACGAAGGCAGTGCTGGATCCTCGGGGACCCCAAATGATGCTTAAACTAGGGGCTGAGGGCACCTCCCACCTGCATGCTGCTCGGGACCGGGACCAGCCCCAGCTCTGGCTGCGTGACAACCCGACCTGCTGAATTCAGCTCCTTGGCCCCGGCCCTGGCCCCGGCTCTGTGCCCTCTGTCTGCTGCGCCGCCCCACGCCGTGCTGCCACCTCACCCAGCCGCACGTGCCCATGCCGGTACGCCACCACCCACCCTGCCAACCAGCTGTGTGCGCACATAGCTGTACCCCTGCCGAGCCTGGACTCTGCCCCACAGCAGGGCTACCTGTGTGAGCGTGCCCCCCCCCAGCACTGGCCCAGCCTTTGTCTCACCTCCCCCTCTTCGCTCTCCACCCCTCGTCCGCCCCCCATACTCACCCCAAGTCCCCTCACCCCTTCACCCAACCCCTGCTTCTTCTTCACCCTAGCACCCAGCTCCCCGTCTCTCAGCCCCCTTCCTCACTCACTCCAGCGCCCTCGTTCATCCTGCTGCACCCAGCCCCCTGCTTCTTCCTCACCACGCACCCAGCCCCCCTGCACCCCTTCTGTCCTTCAGTGTCCAGGTCACCCCAACTCCTGCCCCCAGCTCCCTCCACTTTCCCTCTCAGCCCACCTCTCACGCTCCTCATCTGTGTCAGGTCACCTGTCCTCAACATCCCCCCATCCCACTGCTGCTGGCACACCCCCATCTTCCTCAGCACCAAGCCCCCCTTTCCTCATCCCTCCTATTGTCCACTGCCCCTGTAAATGATGGGGAAAAATCAAAACAAACTATTACATCAATTCTCTTTTGATTCTTCACCGTCATTTTTGACGGGCTGCAGCTAGTATTAGAAGAAACACAAACATCTTGAATATTAGGATATTCAGAGTTAAGTTGCAGTTAAAAAATGTGTGTTGGAAAGTATGGAAGTGCAGTGCTAAGGTCGATTCAGCAGGGGCATCGCTGGCACCTGGCACATGGGGCCCATGCCCCGAATCCTGGCGCCAGTGCCCTCGGTCCTGGCGGGACCCCTGCCTCTCCTGGTCTCTGGCCGGAGATCCGGGGCCCGGCTGCCCGCAGTGGTGGCGACCGCTTCCAGCCCCTTCCTAGGCCGAGCGGCCCTGCAGCCGCAGCTGCCGCTCCCTGCCCTGTCCCCGGCCAAGGGCATGGCCTGTGGTCAGGGAGCAGGGTCTGGGCCGGTGCCCCGGGTCCTTCCCCAGGGCAGCGACACTCCTGCCATTCAGACCTTAAATATGCCCATTTATCCCAACTAACCTGTGTCACCTCTGTGTAAGGGTAATTGAGACTGCAATTATAATCATACCTAGTAGACAAGGATACTTTGTTGTTTCAGACAGAAAACCAAAATCTTCCAGGCATCTTAAATCCTGTGGGTGAAATCCGGTTCTCATTGATTTTAGTAGGCGTTGTGCTGCAAACTTTAGTATGCTCAAGATTTCACCTTGTTTATTTTGGTCTTCTGCTGGATGCTGCAGACATCTTAAAATCACATTTTTCATGGCTTCATGCAGGGATGTAGAAGTAGTCTAAGAGCAGAAGGAGATTGAAGTTAAAGACAGACCAACCATTGGCTATGTCTACACTAGGGATTTAAGTCCACTGAAGCAACTCCCACGCTATATTTAGAATTTATTAATTGCTTTACCAATTAGTGCAATTGCTTAAGTCAACTTATAATGCCTGGCCTGTAAGTTGACTTAAGCATTTAAGTTGACTTTACAGGGCAGGGCCCATCCCCTTCCCTGGGCGTGATCAGGCTCCGGGGCCCCAATCCAGCTCCTGCCATGTGGCAAGGAGCTGGAACCCCGATCTGGCTTCCAACCCCTTCCACGAGCAGCAGGGGCTGGCAGCTGGCTGCTGCAGTAGCCAGGGGCACGTGGAGCCAACTCCCCGCACCCCTGGCCGCTTGAAAGTGACTGGGGCAGAAATCATGGCAGCCCCTGCCACCCGCGGAGACGGGGCTGGGAGCATTCTGGGTTCCCAGCACCTCACTGCAGAGAAGGAACTGGATTGGGCCCCCAGAGCCCAATCACACCTCGGGGTGGGGAAAGTTGTGGAGCTTGAGCCTAGGTCGGAGTGTGTCTACTACTGTAGACATACCCCAAGTCAACTTCACAAGGTTGATTTAAAGTTGACCTTGTGAAGTCAACTTAAAATCTCCCCCATTGTAGACATAGCCATTGTGAGTTGTAGGGTTAACATGGTTGTGAAATGTCCATTGTATGGCATGAGGGATGTATATTAAGAAGGTGGACTGGGAATTATATTTCAGTTTTTAGTAATAAAATATAATACTTGCGAAACCTTACACTTGTCACCTTCTACAGTAGGATCTAAACATGATTTTCAAACTTCAGTTGTTCTAGTTCCGTGAGCTGGCTAGATCTTGTTCCAGTTTTACATATGGGCAATTGAGGCACAAAGAACTTAAGGATTTAAAAAAATAATCACAGAACAAGAATGTGTTAGAAACTGAAGCCTATGTCTCCTATTGTGATAGCCATTCTTGATGCACTAGATAACACATCTCCTATCTTCCCAAGCAAGTCACTCAGCCCTTGCATCTCAGTTTCCCCATCTGTAGAATGGGCATGATAATGAGTGCCTCACATCCCCTGCTGAAAGGCACATGAAATATGTGCCATACTTTTTACTAATGGCTAAACTTAATTTAATAGATGGAAAAATGGATATAGAGAGGATAATGCAACCAGGATCCCATTTTCAGAAGTGACGTGGGTATGGCAGACCCAGGTCAGCTGACCCAGCTCATGGAGCTTGGGCTGCAGGGCTATAAAAATGTAATGTGGATGTTTGTGCTCGGGCTGAAACCGGGACTCAGAGACCCCACAAATGGGGATGGTCCCTGAACCCAAATGTCTACACTGCAGTAGTCCCCCCCTTTGAGCCCCAGAAGCCTGAATCAGCTGCTCTGGGCCAGCTGTGGCTGCACCAAGAGTCCTTTGCTTAGACACACCCCTAGGCACTTAGGAGCTTAAGTCTTGTTGAAAGTCAATGGGACCTAGGTATTTTAAAGGTATTTTGGTAGCTAGAGATCCAGACCGGTGGCTAGGGGGATTTTCAAAGTCACTTAATAGGTGTCTGACTTGCTTAGGTCTCAATGTCTGGTAGGTGCCTGTCTGAATCTTTAGGCTCCAAAGTACCTTTGAAAATCTGGCCATAAGCATATAGGTCCCATTGACTTTCTAGTAAGTCACTTACTGTAGGTGATCTTGAAAATTTTATCCTAAATGCTTGGCGAGGGTTTGACAGCAGGAGATGCTGTGGTGTAGTGGTTTGGATGTGGGCTTAGAACTCATGAAATCCTGCCAGTATTTCTGCTAGCCTTTATTCATGCATCATGATCCCATTACACATAATATGAAGTTGGTGTATGCAGATTTTGATGGTGTCTAAATACCCATGTACACTGAACATCAAGGCATAAAGGCTCCAAATAAGTCTGTATTCTAATTGTTGAATAACAGGCTTTTTTAAAAACTTTTTATTATTATTTTTATTATTGTTACGTACTGACAAGATAAACTTTTATGGCTCTGGTTCAGCTCTCTCAGTCCATCAAGTTGATAATACACATTACAATTTTGCGTGTGTATCTATTTACAGAATAGATCTTAACCTCTCAAGAATCATTAGGATATAGTGGGGCCATTAAACTGCATTTTACATTTCCTTAAGTATATTTTCACAAACCAATTTCTAAATGCCATAAATCTGTATTTACACAGTAGATGGGACCATTAAGGTATATTGTACCAATTCATTCTTGGGCACTTGTGAGATGCAAAGTCCTTTCCTTTTTTGCCAATCTCAACTGCTTTAGTTTAAGTACTGGTAAAAACAAAAGCACTTTTACAGAACAGAGATGGGGCTGTCTTCCTGCAGGTTCCAGGGACGTATTTTTGCATATGTATTTATTTCTCTCTATCAAATTGCCATATGGCCAAATTCTGCTACAAGGCTAAAGTGTTTGCCTGGGAATTTCTAGTGGACCAATAAGCAGAGACTGAAAAAGGAGAAATTGTGAACGTTGATCAATATGAACAACATAAATCAACCCTCACGTTGACTCCCAAATGTCATATTCTCTTTCAACTCATCTCTTCTCTTGTTCAAAGCCAAAACCACCTATTTATGTTTCAGAATATTGCCGGAAAATCCTAAATATGTCCTTTAGCTCTCTTTATGTTTAACTTACTTATATTCTCTTTATAGTCTACTGTCTTAAATTACACTAGAACATCTTTAGGAAGTTTATAGAATCTTGCAATTTAACGAGAAAAGACTTGTGTTATTTAATCTAACCCATATCCCTGCCAGCACAGGATTGCTCCCTATGGTAGATTTTCTATCACTCTGTCTAGTCTAGTTTTAAACAACACATGCAACATAGTTTTCTGAGGAAAGTGGTAGAAGATATCCCAGCTCTACGATTTAACTGGTCGTACCTGTTTAACGGATCATACCACGTTTTTTCTGATACTTAGTCTACCTTTTCCTAATTTCACCTCATTACTTTGCCTCACCCTGTATCATGCAAATAATTTCTCATTCTCTTTTGACCTTTATTCCAGGTACTTTTATTATTTATTGTTGTAGCACCCAAACTGTTCTAGACTCTGTGCAGATGTAAGCCTTCTGCTGGGTGGAGTCAGCAGCAATAGGGCTAAATTCAGCTTCTAGGAGCTTCTCTTCTAAACAATACAAACCAAAAGAGTCTTGAGCCTACACCCAGTGGTCTGGGGAAACTAAACATTGCCCCTTACCCCAACAGGTCCTAGGTGAAGTATTCCCTCACAGAGGTCCCTCTCACAAACAATGAATCTGCGTATGACAAAGAAATCTGTGTATAACAAAGAAAATTTAACAGAGCAAGGAAACCAAAGTATTAATTTGTGTAAACATCATAATCACAATTCAAAACATGATATGTTCTAAATAAATGTCTCTCGACCACCTGATGGCGTCCAACACCGTGAGTTGCTACATCAGCTAAGGATAGTGCTAACTGATTCCACATTCCTGTAATACTCACCTGTAATGGGATCCCAGGTGCCCAGGGCTCTGCCAAACAGTGTATACGTTTGAACCTCATAACCCCTAGCTCTTAAGGCATTGGTCAGAGGGGTATATTTATTCACCTTTTGAGCTTGGGTGTCATGGAAGGTGGGGTCCTGCTCTCAAAAGGAACCGTGATGTCCACTGTGAGGCTCCTCTTTTGTTCCTCATTAGTAATGATGACGTCCGGTCACAGTTGACTGTCTGTTCCAGGGATACTGAAGTTGACAGCAACCTTCCTCATGGATGGCAGGATGGCTTTGACGAGACAATCTTGGATGGCTTTGGGGCTTGCAACTACAAATGGCATGAGATAGCATCTCATTGACAGAGCTGCACTGTCTGCATCACTCATCCTGATTCTCCTGGCAGGATGCAGCAAAGTCAGACTCCGTGGATGAATCTCCAATTAGCAAATCAGGCGACAATGACTCTGGGGAGGAAGCAGCTACTGGTGTCCTACTTGCACATCAACTCAAAGGCTTTGCCCTGGTCTGGCTTCTGTTTCAGGTTTTCCATTTACTGCCAACAGATAGCATCCTTCAGGGTCTTTCAAGCATGGTTCTAGCTCTTCGAGTGATGATTGCATGCTCCTTCAAGAGGCTGATGATGTCAGGAATGGAACTGAGTGAATAACTGTTTTTTCAGTTTGATGATAGAACTGAAAAAAAGAAAATCAAACACTTTTTTTTCCCCTGAGCAACACAAAATGGAAACTTTTCATTTTTTTCTTAACCAACAAAAAATGGAAAAAGCTTTGTTTTGGGTCACACTAAAACATTTCATTGAAAATATTTTATTTTTGGCTGTTTTTAAAGTAAATCTAGCTACATTTCAGAGAATATTTTGAAACAAAGTTGACAGATTTCATTTTGGAAATGTCGAAACAATGTTATAACTTTCCAATTTTTTTTTTCCTGAAACTATTCACTGACCCTGACCTGAACTGGTGAATAGTTTTAGTCAAACTGCATTTTTCAGTGAATAACCTGTCTGGAAAATTTCACCTGGTGCTAGTCAGGAGACCTGGAAGTGTCCTCTCTATTGCTGCTGCTGCTGCTGCTCCCGGTATGGTAGGCTAGTCACTGAACCTAGAGTCCAGCCAGGTGCCATTTGGCATAGGGAGGAAAAAAACAGAAGATGGAGACTAAAAAAAACCTTGCTTTACTGTTTGTATCCTTAGATGTGTAGTTTGTGCTAGTTGCTTTGGGATTGGAGCCCCAGGAATCTGAGGATTTTGGTTATCTGCTCCGGTTGCTTCTATTATCCTTTATGGCTGGTGAGAAGGAAGCCGATAGTCTTGATACTCCAGGCCGCTCTCTCTGAGTGCTTTGGGAAGGACAGCAGACCATAAAAGCCATCACTTACCATCCGTGCTCTTGGCTACGACTGGTTGATTAAAGGCAGTATCCCTTCCGATTCGGGAATTTCCTTTGTACGCTCCCAGTAAACCACTCCTGACAACTGTTATGTTCTCCGTGTGGAGTGAAGGAGGAGAAGCAAGGCCAGTGGGTCAGGAGAGCCCTGGCTTGTCCCCTACACATTCAGCTCCAGTTGCTACTTGTCAGTGTTGTGAATTATGTTTCTGCTTCTTTGTCAGGATTTAAGTACATAAGATTCTTCCAAAACCGGACTCTCCTTAACCCAAGAAGTCATGTTGTCTGTTCAGCGAAGGGAGGCACCACTTCAATCTTCAGTGGCAAATGATGTGGTTTGTTGTTATTCTAATGGACATCTGTATCTTCATAATAGTGGATGCACCTTTTTTTTTAAAATATTTTTGAGACCCACATGGCCATTGCTATGTCTGGGAACCATGGAGAACAAGGAGGTGCCACAGGAAAAACAAATAGCACAGCTTTAGGTTTTATCAACTTTCTGCTTCATCTCTAAAAGCCCAGAGGGTTGGCTATAAGTATTCCACACAGCCCAGACATTTCTTCCAGTAGCCAATACAGCGTACCTCACCTCTTGCAATATGGACCCTGGATTTATGACAGACCATCTATAGGAGAATGGAACCACACTGCCATGGAAGAGACTGACTATCCCTGAACCTATGGCATTAAGGGAAATTACCTAGTCCAATGAAAACTCTACAAATATGTCCATTAACTTACTATGCTGTAGTTTAATGCTACCTGTTGTTTATGATGCAGTTTCTAGTTCATGCAACACTCTTCATATGCTGTTTGAATTCACTTTTCTAGCAGAAATTGATGAAAGCCTATGTCATAGGCTTTCCTGAAGCCTAACTGTGTTACATCTATATTGCTCTGAAAATAACCCAGTGGTCTGATGCCATATTTCAAAGTCAAAGAAGTCAGTGTTGAGAGCACATGATAGTAAGTAAGCTGAAATTATCCCAAAACTAAGCACTAAAAATGAGGAAATTCAATTGTCACATTTAAACAATATTGAACCACATACACGAAATACACAGCTAAGGCACACAAACAACCTTAATTCTGCCCCAAAGGGACACCAGGAAGAGAAGGATATGGCAAAAACGAACTTTTTAAATATCCATTTAATCTAATCTAGGACCAGAGACACTAAAATGTCTTAATGGTATGGTTATTGCATAGGATCACAAGGCAAAGTTAAGATTGAATGCTTTAACTGTACATTTACATATCTCAGTACATTCAGATTTCTTTGAAGTGTAACCTGAACTCTTAATATCCTGGCTTTCTAAAACTTAATATTAGGATAGTTACATTACAGGGCTGTTATATCTTCTTCCAAATTACTACTATGTCCTCTCAATGAAATCTTAATCCCCCACCGCCCCAGGGAATGTCATTACTTTTTTTTTTAAACAAAACTTAAATATTTCATATACAAATAATAAATTAAAAACCCAAAGAGAATGGTGCTATGTGATAGTTCTGACATGAAGATGTGATGCAGCAATATAAAGCTTTTTTTTTTTTCTTTTAAGGTGAGATATTCTAGTGCATCACAGTAGCACAAATCAGCTGAAATATACTGATGGATCTGGCCATTACTTTGCAGTTTACATACCAGGTTAGACCAGGGCCCCTCAGCAGACTTAGGGGGCCTGGGGCCAATTTGATGTGACAGGATCCCCCCTCACTGTTCCATGTATATAATTCATACCACCTCTGCCCACCCCCAGTCTCCTCCTATCTCAGTTCACTCCAGCCACCTTCCAAATAACCAAGCCCTTCTTGTTTTACCCAGTCCCAGTGCTCCCCAGGACATATCGATTCAAAAGCAGAGGCAGGGACCAGGGCAGGGGGCCCCTCCTTGGTGGAGGCCTGGGGCAAGTTGCCCCTATGCCCCCCCCAGGTGGCTCTGAGTTAAACAGCTGTGTTATGGAGATGGGCATCATGTGACAGGAGAGGGAGGAGATGCCTAGTCCTCAAATTCCAATACTTCTGCACTTTAAAGTCACCCTTTGTGCTCCTACCTCAGTTTCCCCAGCAAAGTTGCTCCAGCGCACAGTAGAACCAAGACAGCAAAGCAAATGGAGTGCATTTCAGGCACTTAGTATATGCTCAAACCCCACTCCCATGGAGAGAGGCTATTCAATTAGTCCTTTCAGTCTGTGGATCCCACATACACTTGTATGTTGTTTCCACTTATTTGTCCTGTTTGTTAATCAGCTGTTAGAATGCAGGAAAATTTCTGGCTTTGTATTCTCACCAAAGGTTTTTATTACAAAAACCTCTGTGTGGCTGTTCCCTACTGAGGCAGAAGTCCTATTGGAATTAAATATGGGGTTTTTTGTCTGGCACCTTTGTTTAGCACTCAGCCAAGCTTTACAAAAACTGTGGATGCTATAGAGACTGCATTCATTGTATATATAGTATTTTTTTTTCTTTCCTTCTGACACCCTTTCCCTGTAAAGGTCTTCTTGCTGTGGCAATGAGCTCTGGTGTGTAAAATTCACATCGAGACTGAGCAACACAGCAAGCTATACTTCCACTACAGTGCACATATTAACATTTTGGGGACAGAGAAAGCTACTTTTTTTATTCCCCTCTCAAAACTTAGCATTAGTTACAGAAACAATGGCAACACTATGTGCTGACAGATTTTCCCACCAAGTTCCAAAAATGGTGAAATCCATTTTCATGTAATTCTTATCCAATCTTCTTTTTTCCCCAGTTCAACTTTGAAAATTGAATGAACAATTGGAACTACAGAAATCAAAATCAGCTTAAAATACTCCTCATCCATTTTGATTGTGTGTAATTATCATAGCTTTTAAAAGAAAATGTATTTCCCTCATTAGGACAGAAAAGCAAATTCATCAGTGTGCATCAATCTTTCAGCCCATTCTATTTAAAATGAATCATGTTAGCCATAAACATCAGTAAATATATGGGGAAAAGAAAAAGAATTGGTATGTTTCATATTGAGATCCATTTCATGATACTAATTTGTTAAACCCTTTTTGTGGATTTTCATGATGTGATATCAGTTATTAGCAATGGAGATCCAGAAACTGCCAGGAGTAGGAAATTTAAACCTGATACCTTATTTAGAGACACTGTGGGCTATTCTGGAAGGGGGAGAGGCTCTGTCGCTATATTCTTGCTTATTATGCTCAACACCATTTTATTATTTTTAATCATTACAATGTTCTACCTCGTTAAACCATCAGGAAAAGAAAGAGAGAGAGTCTGATGTAGCCTACATAGTAATCGTAAAGATCAAGAACACTACCCTACTGTTAAATTCAGTCTTTGATGACATTTTAATGCAATTTTAAATGAAGATAATAGTTTAATTTCTTGGAGTAAAATGATTAATGTGGTCAAAGCTCTCTATATAAGTCGCTATCTTAGTTTGGGTTTGATTAATTGGGTTGTCTCATCCAGTTCAGACTTGCTAGAGATTTTTAATTGGTGTTAATAAAGCTGATAACTGAGGAGACAACTTTAAATGGTATGCGAATTTTAAATATATAGTCTCAAAGGTGCAAACCGGTATCCACTTTAACTGAATGCTCTTTTAATAATGGTAAGATCTCAAAACTTCTTCTAGTGAGTCCAGTTAAAATCAGAAACTGTGCATGATGTAGAGGTGGGTCCAAGTCTTACACGCAAACCAGCGCAGAATTTCACCTTCGTTTTTCAGGTGGCCACATTCAGAGTTTTGGTTCATTTGATTGTCGAGAGGGAGGCCATGTGGAGTGTTTAGAACTGAACCCAGACTTAACCAAAATGTGGGATAGTCACATCTGGGGTTTTGCTCCAAGCCCAAACTTCAACATGATATTTATTGGGAAGGGACTATAAAGCAGCATGACAAAACACACACTTAAAAATGGGCAAAATCTCAAACCATTTACTATTGAGCTATTCAGTGAGTAGTTCTAGAGAATAACAACAGCTTTGCACCAGTGGCACGTGCTCTGTTCATAAGTGAAGGAAATGTTACGCCTGACCTTTTATGTTCTCTGATATATACTCTGAGGCATGAAAGCATTAATATTTTCATCAGGAAAAAGCATCTCTCATTCCCAGTTGTGACACACAGAGTGTGGCCTAGCCAAAAAGCTGTGGGCAGGATGCTGTTGCTGCTACTTACTTGATGCCCTGGCCAGCTGGGTGTAAAGTAGACGTTGCTCTGATTTGCTGGGTAACCTTCAGCCCTGAGCTTTGGGCTGTGTTGATGCTGACACAGTTCAGGATCTGGGCCAAAAGGTTTGTCCTAGGCAGCACGTGTCTCTGATGTGTACCATATATTCACTCAGGACTGGATGGAGAGAGTAAGTCAATTGGCACATAAATCAGTCCCTGCAACTCAAATTGGCCTTGTAGATTTCTTGGTTGAAATGGTTTAGCTGCAACATGCCACCTATGATTACAGTTGTTCCTCTACAACTGCCTTGTCTTTCTACTCACCCAGTTTGTCATACAAGTAAGAGATGGAAAAATGATCCACTACATCTTCCTGACATTACAGGACTGTTTCCTACAGTACACAATCAAGTATTTTGCCCTGTTTTCTTTTAAAGACCCAGATATTGGGGTTTGCACTGCCTTAGAGAGCTATTCCACAGCAGAATATATCTCATTGTAAGTTTTCTCTGGTATTATATCTAAAGTTTCCCTTTCTTAGTTTCTTCCTATTACACTTAGCTTTCTCCATTTATATCACTCTTGAGACTCTTTTGCTTTAGGCTGGGTTATTACTGCACAGAATTCTTTGCACAATTCTTAGAGATCTACTCTTCAAAGAGTTGAGCTGTGAACACTTTGACTCATGTCATATTCTTTCTACCTTCCTTGCTGATCTCTGTAGCAATCGCACACCTTCATGTTGCCTTACTCTTTTATTTGTTATCCATTGTTTTCTCAGAATGTCATAAGGGACAGATATCCAAAATGCTGACCAAATCTATAGTTACACACTGTGCCACTGTAAAAGACATCAGCCAAGTAGTTGGGATTGATAGAGAATTTGACAAGTTGGCAGGTGCAGAGAATAGAGCCAGGCCTATGCTTAAAACTGTTTCTGGTATAGTAAAGTCAGTTGGGATGCAGGGGGGAATAAAGTGATGATTTTTAATGACATTTTTATACAGGTAAAAGTTCTAGTGTAGATGCTGTTTCGCTGTCAGAAGAAGTGCTTTTGCTGTTGTGACTTAGTTAGTCCAAGAAACTGGTATGAACAGAACTGGGAAAAGCAGTCTTGCTATTATGCAGCAATTGCTAATAAGCAGAAGGCAGTTTGTGAGGCAGATGAAGATATGATGTCCTGAATTCTACCCTTTAATCCACTTTTGATTTTGTGATAAAACAAAACCAACACTGCACACAACAATGGTGATGGATGGTGAATATCTCCCACTTCCATTTCCATAAAAAGCAAGGAGTCCTGTGGCACTTAAAGACTAACAAATTTATTTATCACATGAGCTTTCATGGGAGAACATCCTACTTCACCAGATGCTTTGAAGATGAGGGAACTTTCAGAATGGGAGCAAAACAAATTCAGGGAAGTGTAAGTCATGGGATCAGGTCACACTGTAACAGCAAATCAAAGCAGTTAAGATTGAAACACTGGGAAACAGCATATAAAGGAAGGTGAGGTCAAGTCACCTGTTGTAATGGGAAAAGAACAACAGAACATCACTGGTCATCACATAGCAATCCCCAAGTTAGACCTCTACAACGCATCATTAAGGACCTACGGGCTGTTCTGAAAGATGATCCCTCACTCCCTCAAACCTTGGGAGACAGACCTCTCCTTGCCCACAGACAGCCCACTAAGCTTAAACAAATAGGTCTGTAGTGGCGAGTAGAGGCCTGTCTCCCAAGACTTGAGAGAGTGAAGGATCATCTTTTAGAACAGCCCATAGGTCTTTAATGATGTGTTGTAGAGGTCTGACTAGGTGATTTGACTTCACTTTCCTCTATATGCTGTTTCCCAGTGTTTGACTCTTAACAACTGCCTTGATTTGCTGTTACGGTATGACCTGATCCCATGACTTACACTTCCCTGCATTTATTTTGCTCCCATTCTGAAAGTTCCCCCATCTTCAAAGCATCTGACAAAGTGGAATTTTCTCCCATGAAAGCTCATGCAATAAATAAATTTGTCAGTCTTTAAAAATGCCACAGGAGTCCTTGCTTGTTTTGCAAAACTAGACTAATATGGCTACTACCTCTTTGGAACTTTCCATTTCCATGTCTTCTTCCATGCTGTTCTGTGGCTGAAATGCCCTTATTATCCAGGTCTGGCAACATGCTGCATTCTTACCTTTTTCTTCCTTTCTCAAGGTACACTTTTTCCAATCAGCAGTGCTTCTGTTCCACCCACCAAAACAGGACTAGACATTTGGCCATTTTTGTCCATTGTTTATCACCTTCAGTTATGAGTTCTTCAGGGCAAAGCTGTCTTCTGCACCAGTGGTCCCCAAATTTTCTACCTTGCAATTCCCCCTTTACCCCTGTCTTTCTCAGCCCCTCCCAAGTCCAGGACCAAAACTGGAGCTGGAGTCACAGCCGAGGATGGGTCTGGGACCAGGACCAGGACCAAGGCCAGAAGTGGAACCACAGCCAGGCTATGGGCCACAGCTGAAGGCAGGGCTGGAGTTGTGGCTGGGAATGGAGCCACAGTCAGATTAGGAGCCAGAGACTGAGGCACTTGGGGCAGAGTGAGGCTGGGTGGTACTCTGTTCTTTCCCTCTTTGGGGACTAGCCTTGACCACCTTGAATGTTCAAGAGGAATACCCCACATTTTGGGTACCTCTGTTCTACACCCTGCTTTGAATTGGGACTGAGCATCCAGTCACTGCTCAGAGGGTGATTACATTCAATAATAAATAGTAATGGCCTCTCTAAAAGAGCAGTAGCACCAAAGATTAGGCACACAAACCCTAGAACACCCAAACTGTTTCTCTTACATCTACAGCAATTTCTTAATTAAGAAGTGTCCTGGGAGTTGCATAATTGCACCTCCAACAGCTGTCAGTGTGTATTAATATAAAGTGAAAAGTCTTTTGTGAGAGGTGGAGTAGAAAGAGACCATGCTTTCCATTTATATTGGCCAGCTATCACTTCAAATATCCCATTCCTGACAGCAATAAAATTAGACACGTCTGGAAAATAATCCTACTAGCTGCTACTTCAACCAGTTTTTCTACAAGTCATCAACATTAACAGATAAACTTCACATACAGAGATAGAATAAACCTGTTCTTCTGCTGTCATTGGTAGCAACCAGAAATTAGAAAAATAAGTGCATATGAGAGATCCATCAGTTTGATTAGAAGCATCAAAGTTTATGCTGTCAAGGCGGTTTCCCCACTCTGGGCGCAGAAGGTGGGGGCCTGCAACAGGCTTTAAAAGCCCTTGGCCTTAACACCTGGTCTTAAAACTCTCCAAGGCCACCAATTCCTGGCCCTGGAGTGGCATTGCTGCCACCACCTAAATGCAAAAACCTCTTGAAACCCAGGAAGGTGCACTTGGGAATTCCTTCCTGTGAAGTACCCTCAATCACTTTTATTCCTCCCTCAGGAGAGTGACTGAACCCCAGCTGAGGGATGAGCTGGAACTGGGACAGAATCCCCTTTAGTGGCTGGCTGTGCAGTCTGAGGCACATGCACACAAAAAGAAGAGATACGAAACACAGAGAGTTGCTTCTCTGGGATTTAACTTAGGTAGTTATAGGGGAGGGGGAGGGGGTACATGTGCTCAGCACAGAGAAATTCAAAAACAAAGAAATACCCTGACTGCATCTAAGTAAACGTTCCCTGTTCTACTCACGCCTGGTCAGTAACAAACTTGAGCTTATCTTTGGTAAGGATGTTGCTGGATCCATCCTCAGGCCTCTCTCTGGCCTCCTCCTGATCCTTCCAGGAGCTCTGCTGCATCCAAACCAGGAACAGGCCAGGCTGCTGCTCCAATTCAAAAACCTGTGCTTCATTCCTATTGGCTGTCCTGGGACTCACTGACCAAAGCGTTAACCCCTTCCTCCCCAAGGGTTGGTACATATGCCTACCTGAAATAAGCCATATATAGAACTACAAATCCTTTCAAGGGGTGGGGGAAGCATAAATGTAAAGTTACTGACTCAGGAAGAGAAAATACAGTAGAATCTTGGTAACGTGTATTTTGTCAGCTTTTAATGCCATTCATAGTGCATGTAGTTTACCAGTCTCATCCCCTTTCCCATGCAGTTCATTTACTAATGTACCACAAATTGTTGCAATTAAAAATTAAATTTCAAGTAACAAGAGATTAAAGCATGTTTCATTGTGCATCACCATCCCCCCAACCTTTTCTTTGCTCACCTTCTCATTGTGACTCCATTCTGCAGCACCGTGTAGTGCAGACACACGCATCCATTCAGGAATTCACATGGAGCAGGGGATCTACATTATCTGACCTCAGTGCAGGATAATGGTCTAATACAGTAATTCA
The DNA here is from genome assembly GCA_007922195.1 of Podocnemis expansa. Taxonomy (NCBI): domain Eukaryota; kingdom Metazoa; phylum Chordata; order Testudines; family Podocnemididae; genus Podocnemis; species Podocnemis expansa. The sequence goes on along the minus strand of ML681984.1, from coordinate 20,060,039 downwards.
CAATGGCTCGCTCTCTTTCTCCATCTGAATTAGTGAAATTCTACTGTGTTTCTCCAAAGCAACGTTCTTTGTGGCAAAGTATTCTTTCTTTTCCATGGTTGTATATACATGTGAGGGTATCAACAACCCACAATATAGGCACCAAAATCTTTTTCTATGCTTGGAGATGTAACCAAGTAGAGTTCCTTGCTAGGTCTTGACTGTTGCAGTCCACATACATCATTTATCTTCAGTATTACAGAAAGATCTCCTGAGCAGTAGATGTAAATTCCTTGCTCCCCAAAGGAAGTGATCGAGTCAAAAGATTCTGTAATATTTCCACTACAATGAAAGGATCCACTTATTTCCTTAAACATGCCATAACCTTATTGGGATATTTTGGATTCCAGCTAGGCAGAGGAAGATCCCATATTTAAGATACTGCAGTTTAGATAGTGATTGAAGTCTGTCTATCCAAGTGTTGTACTGTTCTTCATACAACCCTAGTGTGAAATTTTATAGATTTATTAACGACTAACCAATGCCTAAATGAACAGATTACAAAGTGAGAAGTACTATGCATCATATTGCATAATGCACCATGTATCAACAAAATAGCTCCTTTAGAATTTAGCAAATGAAAACTATCCCAAAATGGAAGGTGTTTAGTACAAGTCCTGAAAATAGCTCTCAGTTCAAGGAAGACACATGTAAAAAATAAGGTTATTTGTCTAGAAGATTGTTGCCCCTTTCTCCCTATGAATGAAATGGCCAGTCTGGAGTCATTGAGAGATTTCCACCAGATCCAGAAGAGAACATCTTAGATGCCACAGTGTTTAGTGAGCAAATGAACTTGCTAGCTTGCCCAGTGGTAATTTCACGTCTAACTTACCATCTAGGTCTTAAAATTGTTCATGCCCAAGTTTCTAAACAAAAACAGTTTTTGGAGACCCACCTACGATTTAAAAAAAAAAATGGTGAGATCTTTGTATTAAAATTGCACTTTCACCTGATTTTACCAAAAGTGAATCATTGTATTTGCCATCATTAAGGGCATCATGGGCCTTGCTGACCTGAGTTCTTTGAATTATCTTGAAGGGTGAACACAAAGATCTGGGTATTGAAAAAAAGATAATAAAGTGCTCAGTGCTCTTTATGCTGGTAGGATCCCATTGTTTTATCCCCTGGAATTGTATTTTATTAAATTAAACTTTCATTAATGTAAAATCTCAGTACATGTGAAAAGTTCCTGATTAAGAGTCTCCAAAACCAGATACTAAGAACTTTCAGCTAAATATTTTGAAAGCAACTTCTTGAACATCTTTCTTAGAATGATAAATTCTAACATTAATTTTGTATTTGTCATGCTTCTCATCCAACGATCTTAAAACGTTTTGTCAATAATAATTATTTAAGCCCCACAAAATCCCTCTGTAAGGTATTACTATATCAGTTTCATAGAATGACTGACTCCTTTAAGGCAGGATAGTACAGATGTAGCTGTCCCTATAATTAATTATCTACTTCCCCAACTGTGAGCATTGGACTCAAGAAATCAGGTGACTACCTAATTGGCACCTGGGTCTTATAAAAAGACAGATGATAGTTTCCTCAGTGGAACCACAAGCGGGTTGCCTTCTTTGGAAAATCCTGAACTGGGGATTGCTGGAGGCTGAGTACTCAAAGAGATTGGACCCAAAGGCCTAGTGCTCTGCACCAGAGTAGTAAAGGATGTTAGGAACAGATACCTAGTTACTTGGACCCCCAGTTTATTAACATATGTAGTAACAAGCTGGTCAGAGAGAGGACAGCTTTACCAAAGGAGCTGGCATTGGGACCCCTGAGAGATGATGTGCATTTCAAAACAGAACATTACAGTAAAATGTATCTAATGTCCATAGATAAACTGCGGATGCTTTCCCTTGGCTATTGTCCCCAAAGATGTTCCTCAGTCATTCTCCTAGGTAAATATATAAAGTAACGGTTGTTTAGACAAAGTCCCAAAGTGAACATCATAAGGCAAGGCAGGCTTTAGTCTTCCTGCCTGTAGCAACAGAAAAAAGAAATCCCAATTTCTGTCTTAGACTTTAATCTTTCTTTTCTTTCTGTCTCTTCCAACTTCATCCCTGATGGTCTGAATCTCTGAAGGGTGAAGGATATTAGTGTTTACTGCCAATTTTGGTAAGAGACACTTGCCTACCCATCCATACTGTTTAACAGAGTGTGCTGATTGTCTGAGGAAGGTTTTTAACTCTGTCCCTCCCAGACCTTAAGTAGAGCCCTGCCCTTTATACTAAAGGCACATACTACTGTATTGGGATTTCCAAGCACGAATCTTTTTGCCGCACTGTACAAGTGGTTAAATACCAAGTCTTGATTAAATACCAGGTCCATGTCTATTATAATTGAAAAACTTCATTACAAAGAAACAAATGCCTGTATTCACAAAGGTTTCTTGCTGTAAGTTTTTGAATGCTCTTTATTTCCGCTTCACTGTTTCAGTTAGGGTGACCAGATGGACCGATTGTATAGGGAAAGTCCCAATATTCAAGGCTCTGTCTTGTATAGGTGTCTATTACCCCTACCTCCTAACCCAATTTTTCATACTTACTTTTTGGTCTCTGTGCAAAAGAATAAATGGACACAAATCTGACATCAGAAGTAACAACATTCAAAAAATAATATTGGAACACTTCAATCTCTCTGCTCACTCCATTAATTGCCATAGTTAAGCAAATGGATTATAAATCAAAGCTTCAAAGAGAAACTGCAGAGTTAGATTTCATATGCAGATTTGACACCATTCAACTTAGGGTTAAATAGAGATTTCAATTAGTTTTTTTTGTTACAAGAGGTGATTTTGCCCTCATTTTACCTCTCCTCACTCTAATATGGTGTTCAACATTATTTGAATCTAAACTATTACTTCAGTTTGCTGTAATGGTCTGACCTGATCCAATGACAAACTTCCCTGCATTTAATTTCCTCCCATTCAATAAGTTCTCCATCTTCAAATGTCTGACCAAGTGGGATTTTCTCCCATGAAAGCTCATACAATAAATAAATTTATTTGTTTAAAGAAGTGCCACAAGACTCTTTGGCTATGTCTACACTGGAGGCTGAAGTCAACTTTACCTGGCTTATGTTGACTTAAGCAACTTCATGGCCACATTTAGAATTTATTAAGTTGACTTAACAGTCGCTTAAGTGGAATTAATAAAACCTGCCCTGCAAGCCACTTAAGCTTTTAAGTCAACTTTACAAGGCAGGAAGCCCTGTAAAAAGTAAAGTTAAGTCAACTTAACTAACCCCCCCCCCCAGTGTAGACACAGCCCTTGTTTGTTTTGTTAAACTAGACTGACACAGCTACCCCTTGGAACTAGTTTCAATATTGTATAACATAAAAGTATAAGGACTATGCAAAATAAATAAGATCTTTATTGTGACGTTTTAGAAATTGTAAGAAATATGATAAAGTCTGGAATTACATAATTGTGAATATTTAGCTACCTAGGGCAAATGGACTTATGGCAATTGGAAATCTTTAAGGGCCATAACTGTACAGGATGCAGCATCTGGATTTTTTTAATCTGTAAAAATATTTTCTAAAATAGTAATCTTTGTATTAGGGCTCAAATAACTTATTTTGCTTCACCTCAAACACAAACATCCTGAAAGTTTGCCTGAATATTGTTAAGTTGTCATTCTGGTTAAGATAGATTATTTAAAAAAAAAAAAGAGAACAACACATGGAAAATAATGCAATGATAGAGTAAAAGATGAGCAGAGAGTGGCAGAGTATAAAATGCATACAGAAAGACTGGAAAAAGGAGCAAAATGGTGCAGTGGAATTCTAATGGTATACTCATTATTCTTGTATAGCAAGGGATGATTCAGTTTCCAGTACACAGCACAAAATTTGGTAATGTGAAAACCATGCTTGTTTTAATTTAAATCACCCCGTAAACACACTCAGGCTTATGCTAAATAAATAAATAGATAAACTACCTGCAAATTACAACTAATTTTGTAGCCTCACCACCCTCTTCCCCCTCAAAGTGAAATTGAAAACTGGACCTCTGCATGGTTCACCCATCTTTCTATAAAACTTTTCATAATCTCTTTATATCTTTCATTGCATAGTATTCACTATGGTAGACAAAAGATAAAAGCTAGGACAAAAAAAGCCAAAAGCACAACCCCTACTAGGTTAGTGTTTATTGGTCTGTGATGTATATTCGCCTCCTAATGTGCCCAGATCATCAACAATATTTTAAGGATGTCCAAACTTAAAATCTTCTTTTGTGTTCTGTAGGACCCGAGTCCAAACTCCAAGAACAGTTATCCTGTTTACTAAAAGGGGCTAGATGGAGATCCCTTCCCAACTTCTAAATGCAACTGCTTATTCAGGTAGAGGAGTCACAGCTCGCTAAGAGAGAGCATTATCTTCCCTCCAGGGCTGAGTGCAATTATTTTGTATCTCCCCAAGCCTGGAGACTGTGAGCTGGGAAATAAACCTAGGTCAACCTCCATGCACCAGTGCAAAGCACTAACTTCTAACTAGCACATGGTTTTGCTTTAAATATATTCGTTTTCACATATTACATGCTGTGCCTTTATACTGGGCACAGTTAGACATTATTTTACCTCTACTCTTTCCTGTTTATGATTTTTATCTCATAGATTAAAAAAAATAATAATCCTCACAAAGCCACTGAATCAAATTTATTTTCATGGCAATATTTATTTGTCCAAGTATGTGGCAGCAAACAGAGCAGGAGCAACATTTCAGCTCGTCTACAACTTTCCCTCTAGTGGTCTCATTCCTATACTGAGAAAGTCATAAAGTACTTTACATTGAGATAAGAATTACCATTTTAGATGATAAAAAGCGTTACACATGACCGGATTGCCTCATAAAATCAATTGAATAAATTATGCGCCCTTCTTAGGAGCATCTGGCACCCTTATAACCTAGTTCATATAATTATAACTGTTTATTAAAAAAAATTATGTAACAATATGGTTGGTTTATTCTGATGTGATTGACTTAGCAACTTAATTGGACTATGCTACATTCCAGAGCAAAAAAAATGTAATTTAATTAGCTGATTCATTTAAGGATGACTGAAAGCACTACATGTTATGCTTCACTTCTTTAAAGGTGTGCAATGGTTTAATCCTGCAAGATGCTGAGTTTTTTTGACTTGCAGAGAAACACATGCAACAGTTCACAACAATGACTCAGCTCCATGCAGAATCAAGCTCTTGCTGTCTGATCCAAAGATCACTGAAGCTAGTGAAAGTCTTTCCATTGAAAAGACATTTTGCATTGAATTGTCCCTAAATGAATGAAGTGTCAAAATAAGCTAGATATTTTGCATTTGTGGGACAGAACATACGGAATGCTTGGGTGGAAGAAAAGGAAAACCATGTAAGTGTTTCTCCTCTGATATAGCAGGAATGCCCTCTTTCTAACATACCTTCATTTGCAACATGCCAGAAAAGTAGCTCAGTCCATCCATATTAATTTGCCACTGCACCAATTTCAGTTGAAGCTATGAGCCTAAATCTAATTCTTACTTCCCGTTGAAAGAGACATAGTGACATCCCTTGGTACTTGTGAGTTTACTTCCTGACTAAACAGAAAATGCTAAACTCCTTTAGGTCTTTCCATGGTTCTTTGCAGAATAGTATTTGGCAGTGGACTGAATGCATTTTCTAGGTCTCTTCACTTTATGTGCCAGCTCTAAAGGCCTGTTATGGCAAAGGCCAGGAGAATAGTGACCATGGGCCAGATTTTGATGCTGTTTATGCTGGCATAACTGACCGTACTGAAGTTGGTTGGTTATTTTGAATGTACACCAATATAAAAAAGATCAGAATCTGGCCTTTGGTTTTTCAAACTTTGCTGAATTACCAAATGCCAGTTGGCTTCTGCTGGCACTGTTTCCATTTCTCTAATTAAATGAAGGATTAAAATAATAATAGTAAAAAGTCATAACAGGCTTCAACTTAAAACACAAAAGCAGAAATAGGGCTAAAACTCCAAATTTACTGTACTTCATGCAGCACATCTGGTGTATGAGATAATGCCTTGCTTTGCATCTTTTATGACAAAGCAGAAAAAAGGAAATGAGGGACCTAATTTCAAGTCTCAGCGTTACACTACTTTATTGCAGGAGTGAACTCGCACTCTGTTTATCACTTTATGGTAGGTTTTGTGATTCGATTTCCTCTATTTGCTTGTTATGAGAATAATATCATATACAGGAGATAAAAGAAAGAGTTTCTCTGTTATAAATATTTTACAAAAGCCACTCTCCACTGTGTTTCACAAACTCCTGACGTATGTATGGAGTATCTGACTGTAATACACAGCCAAATACCAAAAAACGAAAGTAGTATTCAGTTGAGGCAGCGAATAAAGCAGTATGTGACAAACCCATATATTCTGACTGATCATTAATCATCACAACATATTAATAATTAAAAACAAAACCAATACTTAGCCATTCTGAGAACAGAATACATTCACCAAATCAGGGCTCTCAAGCTCAAATCACTACAAGAGCCACATGAGGATTAGTACAGGGCCGCAGGTACCTTAGCCTGAGGGCCGCACCCCTGAAACCTTTTCATACCATGATATTGCAAATATCGGTAACAATAGTGTCATTGCGGGCCACAGGAAATACTTTTAGGGGCTGCATGAGGCCCACGGGCCACGTGTTTGAGACCCCTGCATTAAATACTACCTCTCCTATTCTGTTCAGATTTTTATGGTCATGATAACACATTATCAATTGCTATTTACACGTGTCTGTCTGGTTCCTTACAAACATCAGAACAAGAGACATTCCCTGTCATGAGGAGTTTGCCATCTTAATGGGCATTAGCTGTTTCTTACTGAAGTCAATGGAGAGCCCAATAAGCTTAACTCTGCAGTCCTTAACTCTTGGTACGGGACTTCTGTATGGAATCGTTGCAAAATGAAGGCCTATGAAGAAAGCACTGCAAGCTGGACTTCTGAAGTACTTAAAATGAACAGTGGTATGTCTAATACCCGAACTAACTGTTTGCATGTACCCATTGCACTTTTGATTAAAGAGATGTATTGGGAATTCTGGTACATCCCATATAATCTATATTAAAACACCGTTATCCTAATTTTTACATTTGAGATTTTGGCAGTTGAACGTTTTCTTTTTCTTGTGTAAACCAATTATTTTTTTTCTCTAAAAATGAAAGTGGATGAATCTTCTGGAAAGGTTAGTGCCCTCCTTGTGAATGCCTTTATGGTGACTTTAGAACCAAAGAGCTCGCATAACAAGCCCATCCACAGTACATGATGTTCAACTTGGTCCGTTTCAAGCAGAGCTTGACAATCCTGGCAAAATGCTGATTTTTAAAGTGGCAATTGCAGGAGTGAAGCATCAGGCAGGCAGGGTAGCTCCAGACTCGCATCCGGCCTGCAGTTTGCCAGGTTCCTGAGTTCATTCCAGAGCAGGAGGAGATCTGATATTCAGGCAACTTTGCCAGAAGGGAAACAACACTTAGAGGATCATTGTCTGGCCATTGGGAGGAGAGAAGCAGCAGCCACCACTAGAGAGAAACAAGAAGGCAGCAAAGCCACTTCACAACCACTCTTCCACCCCACAATCTGTGCTGGGTCACAGTGCGTACTGACCTTGAAGAAGAAGGGAGAAAAAGCAGCTAAGCCTAGCCAATTATGCTATAGACACCGTGAAGAAAGAGCAATGCTTCTTCCCAACTATCCAGCTGCAAACAGGTGCACTTGAAATAGTATTCAAATACATTTTTAGATATGAGAATTTGTGCTGAAATTCAGTCACTCTATGCAAAATCAAACATAGACCCTGGACTCCTGATGGACAGCAACTAGGTAGTGCCTCTCTGCTTCTTGGAGGATGACATTGTGGACTTGTGAGTTTCTTCTTCAGAGTTTAAATGATGCAGAGTCAGGTGTGTTTTCAGTTTAACGTGTTCATTTACAAAATGAACACAAGCCCCGGCTCCTTGAATAGAGATGGTAACAAGATATGTAACCCATGGGTCAGTGTGTATTTTAGGGAGTCCCCTTTGTAAAAATAGGAAGCAGGAACAGCCTAGCTGCAAACTGTAGCAGGCCCCCCACAGCCCCCGGTCAAACTTGTCACCCCTGTGTTGGTCAAGAGGGGCGAGGATTCTGATAATGCATAATTTCATTTAAAAAAATCCTGTGACTCAAGATAAATAACCAGCCTCCAACTCCAAACCATCCTAAGTGCTATCAGCTACATCATCTTTCTCATCCATGATGTCACTGTTTACCTTCTTCATGTAACATCCCTGGCATGCTTCTGTGCTGCACAGTAAGTTTAACCAATGCCGTGTCCCAGTCCTCAAGATCCCATGTCAGAAGTCACTGGCCTTGATGCAGACGTCACTGGATGCAGTTTGTGGCCTGTGTTATGCGGGAGTCGATGATCATAATGGCCCTACCCACCAAGTCTCTCATGTCCCCTTCCTCGAAAATAACACCTTCTTTTTCACCTATTCAAAAGTCATAGGTTGTTTGCAGAGGGGAGAGGGAAGGAAAGTTGTTTAAAACAAACAGAAAACCAAAGAAGCCTCCTGCCACTTCCTGACCTTATTGCTGCTGAGCTCGTTGTCCTAAATTCGGTCCATTGTATCGCATGAGATGCTAGTGTGGTCACACCAGAAGTGTAGGCTGGGAAGCTAAACCACCTGGAGAACAGCACAGCAGCTGGAGCCCAAGAGTTGGGACTTGACCACCTGAGGAGTGTTACAAATACCCAATCCACAAAACTAAACCAAAAATGTTATGTCAATAAATATCTTCAACAATGAGCTGGAGTGGTTTGTGCATCTGGGGGAAGAAGCAGTGTATGGGAGAATGGGAATGAAAGTATTTAATGTAGATAAAACTAATTAATCCTGTCATGGAATTAAGGGCATGATGCTGCAGAAGTTGATCCCAGAATGCTGTGGTGTATTTGGGCCCTGCCTCTAGCGCATCCTCTGGCTCAGAATGTAGCCCTGCTTTGTTGCCAGCTCTTCAGATTTGATTATTACATTTAGTGTTTACTTTAAAATCCTCATCTCCAGGAGTCAAGTGATTATGTGAGATGCTCAACTTGAAAGGAAGAAAGAAAGAAAGACAGGGAAGTTTCTAGTCTTCAGGGACATGGCAAAAATCTTGAAAACATGAACTGAATGCACCCCAAAAAAGGTTCAGAGACAGGAAGGCAAATAAAAGGGATCCACTTTTTTAATCATGATTTTAAGACCTAAATTTAATATTTTTAAACTCAAATGTTTCATTGAGACTTAGTATACTAAAACATTAATTTAATACATTGCATTGCCATTCTATTTAATACTATACAGATAAATATATTGAGTGTTTTATATTATAGTGTTTCAAGTTCAGCAGTACCAAAATGAAAGAATTCAATGGTTCTGATTTCATAGTTTTCAGGATTTTTCAGTGTGGTGGAAACGTATAAATGTTGGCTTGTCATTCTAAGTTGGAGTGGAAACACATCGTGAAATGTCAGAATTGCTGTGGAATAGAAATTCCATTGTCTGACCAGCTCTAACCAGGAGACTCTTGTCTTTCACGCAGCACGCTGTGGAGGTGCTCTCCACCGCTCATGGCAGAGAGGAAGAGAATCTAAACTTATGTTGGAGGCTTGCCAGGGGTTTGACCAGGGCGTCTCTTAGGGTACTTTTGTGGGAGAAGGGAGGACACAGGATTAGGACTGAGTAGCATGCCTCAATCACTCCTCATGCCTGGCAATAGCAACAATGACCCAGTAGCACAAGTGGCTCAGACGAGGGGCGTAAGTAGCCCCTGCTTTCTGGTCAGGTCCCTGACTCTTCAGGGTGGGCCTGGCCAGTCTTGATTCTGGGCACGTGACTGCAAGATTCCTGCTGATGCTTCAGTTGCTAGCAACTCGAGCATCGGGAGGAGGCGGAAAAGGGGGAGAGCTATGGACAGAGGAGCAGCCACCCCACCCATCTCTCCATGGCTTCTCCTCCACCCACAGCACTGCTGCTCCCATCGGCTGTGGTGGGTGGATGGGCCTGCTGGCCACCCAGGCTCACCCGTAGCTACACCCTTGTCTCTGACCCTAAAACCCTACTTTTGAATAGACACTGAAGATAATTTCTCCCCTAACTCCTTGTAGGTCATATACACAGGTATTTTTTACTTAGATGTGACTAAGAGAAGCCATGAAATATAAATCTTGCCTGCAGCTGGAGTCCTCCAAAAGGGTTCAATCTGTTTTTAAAAACACAAGACTAATTACTGCACAAGCACAGTGGGTGCTTTTCAGATTTGCAAATTCCGTGTCTGAAGCAAGTACAGGATTTGCAAGACAGCTTGACATGATGTTGGATAGAAAAAAATTCAAAAGGAGATTTGAGCCCCATGTTTCTAGATCAAAGGATCAAACTGCTTTTGTCATCAGAAAGCAGATGGGACCAGAACCTGTGGGGAGGGCAAATGGGCTTGTTGAAGAAGGAGACGTTGGGTAATTCAGACAAGCATCTAAACTTTTGGTCTGAAAATCTGTCCACATTGAAGTGAATGGCAAAATTCCCAGGAAGAGATCAAACCAGTACCTAGGGAGTTAACAGCAAGTCACACTAAAAATAGGAAGGTATGATAAAGCCACTGGAGTCCCTTATGGGGAACAAGTAGTGTTGAAATTATCTTCATGTAGCACAGTGTTGGTGTTACAGCTCTGAATCCTGTTGTATTGGGACATAAGCTCTTGCTACAAAAGTCAGTTTAATCCTTATGTTTGGCATATAGAACAAGGTCTTCCTTATCACAACTTGTTTAATTCTTTGTGTATATTGAGAGACCATAAACACTAAACTTGAAAGCTATTCAGAGTGACCACGTTGGGTATGTATTCGATATTATGTCATTCTACTGGTTTGAACTGGATGACATAGTCATCTCTCCTACTCTCTTTTTTAAAGCAAAGTAATAGTTTGCTACATCTGGGTACCCAGTAGATAGTTAAAGGGTTTTCATACAAGCCCTCATAAAAATTCACAAAGCTAGAATGTAAGTTTTGGGCCAACAGCTTTGAAAATGACTCACTTTATAGCTTGGGGATACTGTAAATTGTACCTGGCCCCAGTTCTAAAAAGTCACCAAAAGATTTATGAACGTGCTTAAATTAAAAATTAGATATGTGCACTAGCTTTCAATGCAAATAACTTTGTGTGATAGCTTTCTTCTAAGTGGAGATGCTGGGTTGTGTTTAAGTTGATAAGAGGATCAAAAACATCTCTTATAATTGTAGGAAACTGTTCTAAGTTGAAAATACCTTAACTGATTTATTTCAGATGCCACCTCTCCCACTCCTTCTGTGGCATACGACTATCTTCCTTTTCAGGCTGTCTCCCTTTTTACGGGCTATGGTATGGTATTGAACAAATTAAAAGGGATTAAAATTGGGTTTATAGTAGAAGCCCTTTTTGCAAATTTAAGAGCAGAGTCACTGCTGCTACTCCAGAACTCAGATGAATTTGGCACACTGAGTAGTGCACAGTAGGTGCAGATGTGGCTGACTGCTCCTGGTCACAAGATAAATTGTGAGTTGCCTTTAAAAAAATAATAACGCAGCCTACTGGTTGATTTTTGTCTTAAAAAAAAATAATTTGTGAAGGAAGGCAGAATGCCTGCACATATGTAGGCAACCTCTAAGAGAGCAAGAAGTGCCCCAGCATGCTACTTTGTGCTAAGTGGCTTGAATAGAAAGGGATTTAATTTTAATTTTGAAAACTGTAATGGCCTTTCAAGTAGAGCATGAGATAGTATTTTTGCATGCTTTTGCACATGAGGTCAGAATGAGAACACAAACAATATGTGCACGTAGGTAATAGTGTAGTTGTAAGTACTTTGTCACAACTGTGATTCTGTATGCCTAATGTGGGGGGGGAAGTGTGAATAACCATAGAATCATATATGTAGGGCTAGAAAGGATCTTGAGAGGTCATCAAGTCCTGCCCTTTGCTCTGAGGTATGACCATGTAAACCTAGAATATCCCTGAAAGATGTTTGTTCAGCCTGTACTTAAGACTCCTGAGTAATGGGGATTCCACAACCTGCCTTGGAACCCTACTCCAGAGCTTAATTACGCTTATCGTTGGAAAACTTATCATTGCATCTAACCTAAATCTTACTTGCTGCAGATTAAGCCCATTATTTCTTGTCTTACCTTCAATGGACATGGAGAACAATTGATCACTGTTCTGTTTATCACGGCTCTTAACATATTGTGAAGTACCCCCTCTGTCTTCTTTTCTCAAGACCGAATGTGCACATTTACAACCTTTCCTCATAGGTCAGGTTTCCTAAGCCCCTTTAGTATTTAAATTGGTCTCCTCTGGACTGTTTCCAGTTTACCCACATCTTTCCTAAACTGTGGTATCCACAATTGGATAAGTACTCCAGCAGAAACCTCACAAGTGCCAAGCAGAGGAAGACGGTAACTTCCCTTATCTTACAACAGTCCTGTTGATTCACCCCTGAATGATATTAGTCTTTCGCACCTGCATCGTATAGCTGACTCATTTGACCTGTGATGCTCTATAACCCACATATCCTATCATCTAGTCAATTATTTCCCATTTTGTAGTTTTGCACTTGACTTTTCCTTAAGTGTAATACTCTGCATTTGGCATTATTAAGTTTCATCTTATCTTATTGTTCATCTAATTTGTCAAGATCATTTTGAATTCTAATCCTGGCCTCCAGGGTGTTTGCAATCCTTTCCAGTTTGATGTCCTCAATAAGTTTTATAAGCCTACTCTTCATTCCGTTATCTAAGTCATTAATAAAAATATTGAATAGCAGCACGGCTAGGTATGACCCCTGTGGAACCCCACTCTATATGCCCTGCCAGTTTGACAGCAGACCTTTGCTAGCTACTCTTTGAGTACGATCTTTCAACCAGTTTTGCATGCACCATATAGTTATTCCCCTAGTTTGCTTATGAGATTGACAGAAACCTTACAGAAATGAAGATATGTCCCATCTATTCCTTCCCCCTCATTCACTGGGCCAGAAACCCTATTGAATAAAGAAATTAGTATGGCATGATTTGTTCTTGACAAATCTATGCCAGCTATTTGTTATAGCCCTGTTATCCTCTAGGTGCTTACAAACTGATTGTTTAATCATTTGTTCCAGTATCTTTCTAGTTACCGAAGTTAGGCTGACTGATCTATAATTCCCTGGGACCTCTTTGTTTCCCATTTTAAAGACAGGTGCTATATTTGCCCTTCTCCAGTTTTCTTGGACTTCAGCTGGCCTCTATGAGTTCTCAAAGATAATTGCTAATTATCCCATGAGTGCTTCAGCTAGTTCCTTAAGTACTCTAGGCTGAATGTCAACAGGCCTTGCCAACTTGAATACATCTAGTTTACTTAAATATTCTTTAACCAGCTCTTGCCCTATTTTGGTTTGTATTCCTTCCTCCTTGTTCATTTTAATTGGGTTGCAGTCCGTCCCCGGCTCGAAGACAAAGTCTTCCGGCCAACTGAGAGCTCCTCTGAGCTGGACGTTTTTAAAACTCCTGCTCAGAGTTAGCTCTCACTGAGCATGCACAGACTCTCTGCGCATGCTCAGTGAGAGCTTCTCCAGCCAGAGGAGCAGCCGAGGGACCAATCCGTGCTGCTCCAGCGACCAGGTAAGGGGCCCTAACTGCCCCCCCTTCCAATTCCCATGGGGTGTGGACCATCAGGGCTGGAGGCTGTTCTGCCCGCCTGCCCACCCGGCCTCACCGCAGCGGGGAGGAGCAGCCAGCCCAGCCTACCTCCAGTCAGCCATGGCTCCCTGGGATGGACAGGGCTGGTGCTTGAGCTGCAGCATGCGGGGTCGAGGCCTTGGAGCAGCCCACTTCGAAGAGCTTGGGTCACTTCGTCCCCAGCCCCACCCCTAGGCCTGAATGGACCTGATCCATGGCTGGGGGCAAAGTGGCCAAAACTCTTCAGAGCAGGCCACTCCAGGGCCCTGACCCTGCACGCTGCAGCTCAAGCACCAGCCCTGTCCACTGCTTGGGGAGGTGCGACCAGGGGTAGGCTGGGCTGGCTGGTCACTGCTTGCTGCCGGGAGGCCAGGCAGGCAATAGAGCTTGTGGCCCTGGTGGTCCTTGGCCACCCGCTCCCCCGTGGCGGGGAGAGTGGAGGGAGGCAGGATCAGGCCACCAGGGGGCAGGATCGGGCCCAACCCGGGGGGCCGCGCAGCGAGCAACATATGTTGGTCAGCTGCGTTCGGGCCTTAGAGGGAACATTGGTTGAATATCTGGTCATGGTTAACTTTTTAGTGAAGGCTGAGACAAAATCGGCATTAAACACTTCAGACTTGATGTCATCAGCTCTCCTTCACCACTAAGTAGAAGTACCTACCCTTTCATACATCTTTGTCTTGCTCCTGATGTATTTAGAGAGTCACTTCTTCTTGCCTTTTAGAGCCCTTGCTAAGATCATAGTTCTGTTAGGATTATGAATAAGGCAGTTATCACCAACATCTCTAGAGTGGCGTCTTTTCAACTTGTGTAAAGTCAAAGAGCAGCTCAGGAAAGGCCTTCACATATTACATTACCCTCCAAAGAGAGAATTCAGGTCCCTTGAAGAGGCCCAAGATGCAGATCCTCTCTCCAGCTGATCACGGCAGCCACACTCCAGCCGGGCCGGTGCTGACATTGTCTCCACTGCAGTCTGTGATGAAGTGTGTTCTTTCCTGCTTGCCATACCACCATCACCCCAATCCAACTGTTGCTTCAGTTTGTTACCAATCAAATATAAATTCTCTGTAAGTCCTACCTAGGCTGCCTTTTGGCACTCCATCAGTTGCAAACTGGGGTGCTCTCTTCTTTTTCTAAAAGCCCATGATACATTATTAAGGACATGTGCCTCATTCTTCTCTACAAGTAGACCCATGACCTAACACTGAAGCTGAGTGAAATTCTGCCAAAAATTCCCTCAGTACCCATTTTCTCAATTTCAGTGAACTGACTGTGACTGTGTTCACACCCTTTTGTGTTTCCTTTCAGTACCTATTCTATTCAAGGCATTTACTGGCAGAAGTGTTCCCTAGAACAGCAAGTTGTCACCGAACATTGGAAACTATTTGCTGAAAGCGCATTTTGAATTTGGGAATAGCAGGAAAACCTCCCACCTTTTCAGAAAGTAGGCACAAGAGGCTGAAAAACATCACCAGGAGTAAATAAGTATTGAGTGACCCTAATTAACAGATCCTTAGCACATATAAATCACCTTTGTCTCAACACTTGTGACCCAAGTTGTAGCCCATGTCTTAAATGCAGAAGGTGCCTGTGGCAGCTCAGATTTTCAAAATGAAGCATTGCATGCTGGTTTTGTAGTGTTCCTAGAACATCCTTGCCACATATTATGTTACCTTAAACTGATGAATAAGGAAAATGCAAATTAAGCACCAGGATCCTTAGGCCCCAGTATATTTTATCTTGTTCTATCTTTCTATGTGGGTTCAGGTGATGGGAGTTGAAGGCACTTAGCACCTCATAGGACTAGATCCCTGTGATCTTCCATATGAATAAGGAGTAAAATGCCTAGGATTGGAGCTGCATCATGTAAACATCTGCATTTTTAATCACATGCACAGAACACTTATTCCCATACTCAACAATAAAGATTACTATCCATTAGCTAGCAAAATGCATTAATGCAAGTTGAAACAAAGAGGAAATATGCATTTCAGGTTAGCAATAATTCACACCCTTATTCTACACTGAAGCCATCAGAGTTGTGAGCACCCAGTACCTCACAGGAATGGGTAGTTATCTCTCTCACTTTAATAATATGTTGTCACAAAGTTTAGCCATGAATGAAGCAACCAAAAAAAAAAATTAATGACATTTAAATAATGGTGTTCAAAGCTTCTTAAAATATAACTGCATGTCTTAATATAGGAATAATTAAAATGTACAAGCAAAATGCAATTCACTTACATTTTATGTATCATCCCACTGTAGCCTTTTCATAGCATGTCCCCATAAGTAATATTCTGGGCAGTATGGCATTCTCAGTGCTGCCATCAGCAGCAGGGATGAATATAAAACATTTTTCCAAAATTTGGCTCAGGTACTCTCATTGTTAGGTATTTCATACCACATTACTTTGGTCATTACTATTTTACAAGATAATTGCATCAGTGCTCTAACTTTTGACAGTACCCAGAATGTCTGAAAATAGTTTGCTTCCAGCACCTTTGTCTTTTAAAGACCATTTGGGGCTTATTATTTTAATCCTTGTGCAGACTGATTTATCACTTCAAACATCTGTCAGCTGTGCTTTGTCTTGAAATTGATAGTGATGGTGTTGCTGATTTTTCAACAGCAGCTGTTAGAGGTTCATAAGTTAGATTCTCAAAGGGTGTAGATAACTGTAATATTTTTCTTTGTTAATGATCTCTTCTGTGGTATAATAATAGAAATTCTGGAATCCAGTTGAAATTTCCAGCCTCTCTCCACTTCTAGCTTGCTAAATCTATCAAAGTGTCTAATTTTATATAACTGTTTTCTCACATAATGCAGCTAAAACAAAAAGAGGTATTACGCAGATGAGTTAAATAAGTATTCAAAGCACTATTTGATGTTGTGTATTTATTGATGAGATGGACCAGCCAGCATCTTAGCATTCTGATCCAAATCCAAATAGATTTCTAAGGGGCTATGTCTGGAGCCATGTGTGCTCCAGCCCATTTCTAGTTTAATTTTTGTAAGCTATGGAGAGCATAGCAGACTTCACTAATATCAAGAAATTTATTTCTAGTGGATGCTACTGATTTCCATGAAAATATCGCCTCCACCTCAATAAGCTATTCTTAATTATTAGCATTGCTGTTATTCTTAAAATACATTCCCTAAATCTCTTCCAAGGCTGCTTCTATTTAAGTGCCATAGTAACAAACTTGCTGGAAGCTCCTGGGGACTGGAACATCTGTGAACTCTCCTGCAGTTAGGAGCATATCAGCACTACTGCTGGTTCAACCAGCAATGCTAACCTACAGATAATTACAGTTTGAAATTAGTATTTTAATGAACTGATCTTAGCAAATGTAAAGTGAAATCTCTGAGGCATTAAAGAAAGAAGCAGGAGAGGAAATTATTAACTATAAAGTTCAGCAGATGGATGGTCAGCAGGTGATAGCTTGGCAGAGAATGTTAAGTGTTCCTGTTTCAATCTGCAACAAGAGAAAGCTAATTTAGGGGCTTGGGTCTGTGAAGTACTGAGCAGTTTCTCTAAGAGTCATTGTGACTTCAGTGTCGGATGAGGGCACCTCAGCAGCTTGAAAGATTGAGTCATAAAAAAGTGAGTAGATATGTTTTCTAAAATTCAGCTAGCTATGTATGAGAAGCTAATTTAGAGCCCAAGCTTCTTCAGAAGCCACCAGTCTTGCACTCTGCACCACGCAAGCCGATCCCTGGAATTCCTATGCAGGCCAGATTGCAGGATCCTGCCATGAATCTGTAGTGGATACAGATGCTGATTCAATAAGAATATCTGAAAAATCAGGTCCTGTTTACTTATCTTCCAGACTTCCAGGTCGGGGGCTTTCTCTTCATTAGCTCATGACACAACTAATCCCTACTGCCGTGGAAGGAAGGGCTCTCCCCAAACTCTGGTAGCCATTCATAAGATTGGTTCTTGGAAAGGGACTTGAATTTGAGACTTGGAAGAACACCTTTTAAAGTGTATTTGTGGGTAATTTTAGCCTACATAACTCAGGAATCCTTAACAGAAAAGCCTTCAGGAAAGGCTTGAGTTATAGGAAGAAATGAGAAAAAGCACAGCTTTGTAAGGGATATACGCCCTCAGACTTCAGGGCACGTTCCAGCCAACTTCTACTATCTGAAGCTCAAGAAGAAATGTTCCTTGGAGGCTGGGCTGGATTGAGGCAACCCTGTGTCCTAGGCCTACCCGATTTTAGGAAAGATGTCCCTTCCACTTCCCCAAGAGGCAAAGTCAGTGCTGGAAAGTCTTCTTTTGTCCCCATGTGTAGCCGAAGGGGCACCGAGCACTTTCCCCAGCAATCAGGGTGCATCTGATTGGCTGGCCCACTTCAGGTTTCTTCTTCTGCCACTCAGTTCTCTGTTGGTAGGGCTCTCCAGAGTAGTGGGTCCTTTGTGTTGCATGGTGTAGTTGATAAAAGGCCAGATGGGACCATCATGATATATTCTAACACAGACCATAGAACATACCCACCTTAATTCTGAGAGCTTCGCATTTAGCAAGTAGCCTATATTGATTTAAAAATGGTCAGTGAAGGAGAATCCACTGCAACCCTTGGTAAGTTGTTTGGGTGATTAACTACGTGCAAAATGTTCACCGTATTTCCAGTTTCAACTTCCAGCCATTGAACTGTGTTATACCTTTCTCTGATAGACTGAAGAGCTTGTGTTTTAATATTTGTTCCTCATGTAGGTACCTATAATCAAGTCACTCCTTAACCTTCTTTTGTTAAACTCAGTAAGTTCATGCCTTCTAGAATCAAGATTCATCACCAGTTTTGGTGTTTGTGTGCTTGGTTAGTAGTCTCATTTTAAAAGATATTAAAATATTTCCCCCCTTTTCAGGATAATGCCCATTTCAGCAAAGGTACCCATTCATAAGCAGAACACTGCAATACAGGACCTGATCGTTCAGAAACACTGAGAATCCAAAAGTCTATTTAAAGCCACTGGTGGCTTGGGGTGGCATAGAACCTCTAAAAATCAGCCCTTTAGTATATTTAGGATTTGCAAATTGCTTTGTAGCTGGGGCGTTTTAAAGCAGCTACAGCTATTGCAACTTCACTAATGAAAGGTGGCCAGAAATCCCCTGTTCAATAGGTTATATAATTGGATTGCTTTAACAATTCTGTCCTGTCTCCTGTAGTTAAAACTAAAATGACAAGCTGCTTCAGCAGAAAAAAAAAAAAAACCCTCATGATCGAACTTTGCAGCCCATTAAATTTTCTGCTTGTAAATGAATCTTACAAAGGAACTTCCTCCCCTGTGGAGGAGATACACTGTGGTATCATCCCTGCTGACAAAACTGAAAACAATCTCTGCTGCACAACATATTGCTATCAATGATTAGTGGTGTGACTTCCCCCAAAGCCATATCTCTTCTGATCTTTAGGGAATTGTCAGAGCAGTATAATAGGAAAGTGACAGAAAGGGAATGAGGAATGACAGACTCAAACTATATATCAGTATATTAATTGTGGATATTAATATTTCCTGACATAATACATCATTGTCTGAAAAGCTATTAGTACTGATACGTACAAATAGGAACTCAACCATCTGAAGGAAGGCATGAAAACAATGGCAAACTTTGCTCAGCTTGCCTGAAACTTTATTTAATTTTCAGCCCTTTAAAAGTTGTCCATCTGACATAGAAGCTAAAACGGGAAATATAAATTGGACATGTGAAAGGGAATCTGTGTGTTCAGCACTGGTTTGGTACTAATGTTGAATATGGAAAATTCTTCCTTGAACTTGATTCTAGTAATGTGGGAACTCTATGAACACTCCTGAAAGGCGTTTTTTGCATGTAAAGCTATAAGAGAAGAAACTTACAGCTAAGTGTTAAGGAATCAAACAGAGAATTTTTCACATCTGATGAAAGGACAAAGGAACTTTCAAACAAAAAACCACGGAAAAAGATTCATACTAAAACATACAGGCTTCATGTTTGCAGATATTCCAGTTTAGGCTGTGAGCTCACTAATCTAAACTAAGCAGATTTGGGCCTGTTCTGTGCTTGGATGAGAGCCCTCAAAGGAAATGCAGCGTGCTTCAGGAAGCTGGATTAGTTATTCAGCACAGAGCATCCTTTCCTCTGATGAGTCATTAGTGAATCAGTGTTGCATAAGGGATGCTGCTGTTGGATATACTGCCCTTTGGAAGGGATGAAAAGCCAACATCCTAATGTCGGGAGTCATTAAAGATTTAATGGCACCTTTCACAATATTATGGGTATTACCTCTAGTGTGCTATCTAGATCCCTATTTAAATAAATCTTCCAGGTGGTCAGCATTTTTCCAACAATCCTTTTTTAATGACTTTTTTTTTCCATAAATGAACATTTCTGAAGAAAATGTTTGCTTTGTTTAAAATTGTCCAGTTTTTGGTGAGACATGAATTTTTAATAAACACTTTTTTCTTTAAAAAAAATTCTAGAGAAATAAACAATGAAAATTGTTTTCTCTCTAAATTTGTTTGTGAAAAATGTGTCACAAACAGCTCTAGTTATTACATTTTGCCTACCTTAAATGTTCCCTACAGTCTCCATTGGATACATTGCTTGTGGCATTCATAAGATCTATATTTTGAATTGATCTACCTGTTTTATTGAAGTAACAGCCATTTTGTTTTCCGAAATATTCCCATTTTCTTAAAGACACACTGCAAGGTTCTCAGGCAGACTTTCCCTTTGTTCTTTCTTTTTCCTGT